>BLKM01000706.1:2074844-2193693 GCA_013340265.1 Coptotermes formosanus
CGACCCTGAGGCTGTACATAATTTATGTGTGATTTTAAAAATTGTGTTATAAAAATCACGCTGTAAGGACAACATAACACCCTTTGCAAGTGCATTTGTATGCATACAACTAAAACTGTTCCGTGACTCAATCACAGTGTCCTATCTTCTTTTTTTTTAATTTTGTTAATTTATTTTTCAAAAATTCTAATGTACTAGTCATCAGCCGACTTCAGTGGCTGATTTCGGCTAAAGAGGAAATCATGTTAAACATCTGATATCACAATATCTAAAAAATCTATGTTTTTTAAATTTTGGTTTTGGCGGTTTCGGGGGGGGGTGCAGCAGCCCGATAGCCCCCCCCCCACTTGGGTGCGATCTTGAATGCAGTCGTCATTATATCTAGCCATTTTGTGTGTCCCCCTTCCCGCTTTTTTTTGTAGGTAAGAATATAACCTCTAAGGATTTATAGGTTGGTCTTTGCTGGCCCAGTTTGCAATTCGTGCTGCACGTGCGTTCTCTTGCTGAATCTCTTGTTCAGTTTTGTTATTTCGGCTCGCATTCGAACCGTCAAAATTAGTGCCATCGCCGAAAATTTTATGAGGTGCGATCAGAAAATAAATTTGCTTCGTGTACGATAACAACATGTATTGCCACCAACCCGTAAACAATACTGAAGTACAATGTAACAGGCTTTGTAAGACTCCCGACATGTTTCGGTGTAGCATGGCATCATCCTCAGGGGAGTTCGTTATAAAACATGTCATTAAAATATCATATGACGCCGTGTGGGAAAATACTATACAAAAGTTTCTGATACGTTACCAGTTGTTCATCGACTGATGTACCAGGAAATCTAATGTAGCAGAGTACAAGCTTCAGGTATTGTTATTTAGCCAGGTATTGGCCTCATGCGGAGTATCGAAATCTGCTATTTGTGTGGTGATGGTTACGGTCTGCCTGCTGGCAGTATGAGATTACTTAATACACTATGTGATTCCGTAACTAGACAGCTACACTGATTGTGATCAGACCGGGAGAGTTAGGCACCGTGTGACTATCAACTGTTTCCACCTCTGAAGCAAAATTGTGGTAGTTAAAAATTGAAAGATGATCGCGAGGTGGAAACAGTGGTGATATGATGGATGATAACGCAGCACACGGACTGATATCGACAGGGAAAAGTAAATGTTGCCCGTCATGCGATGTCTTAATTGTGGCGAGGCCTAATCGAGAAAGTAGTGGGATAGGAGTCCAGTTAAATGTGAACTGTTCTTATTAGAGTTGATGTTAAATAACCCGGAACACGTGCATTGTCAAGTTATTTGTTGGCAGACCGTCATGCTTTCGGCGTGCAGTAGCGTTACACACGGAAACTTGCTGTCCCGTCGTTACCTAACCATTGCATTTCATGGAGCAGAGTCGTTCCTGCTAATCTTCAGATGCTGAAGAAATTCCCTTCCTTCTGTGCGGCCCAAAGGTCCATTTCTCTGTCCACATAGAGCAAATTGGTTCAAGCAGTAACAATTGAGACTTACATTAGGGAGGTTCCCGGTTTGAATCTCAGTCTGGATGTCAGTTATCCTGACAATTTTTGTGTTTTTCCTCTGTTCTTGCAGGCAAATCCGGAGGTAGTATCTTTAGGCCGGACAGCTTGTCCCCACGTATTTTTCAATTCATTATCTAATGAGGTAAAGCTGAAGGTTATCCCATAAAAAATGTCTGTGCAGGCCCAGAGAAGAGACGGAGGTGTAGCTCCAACCAAATCGCAACTTCGACGTTTGAACGTGGGTGGTAAGCGCCACGCTCCGGCCGCTTTACCCCCAGGAAAGACCCTGTATTCATTGTACGGTAGCATGGGTGGGCCTCGGGGCTGGTCTGGACCGCACGGAAAATGTCGCCTGCATCGCTGTTCAATCCTCGCGCCGTCAGTCGCTACACCGACTACGCTGTCCTGGCCACCATTATTTACTAACCACCTTATAAATCGACACCGTATGGTCTGTGTTAGAGACAGCGTAATTAAATCTGAAAGTGAAGGTCATCCCCTAACAGGGCGTGCAAGTACAGAGGGATTCTAGCTGTAAAGCCGTACTCATTCTTAACCTCGGCACTAGATGGGGGTGGGTACTCAGCGCCATGACCCAGCTGCTTAACCCCTAGGGAAGTGCCCCCGGTACTCGGTGTGGAGGAGGCTGGGTTGGACCAAAGGCTGGTGTGGACGGGTATGAAGAAGAGAAAATTTCCTGCTGCCACCGGGGTTCGAACCCCGTACCATCCAACTCTTGGCGAGTCACTGTATCTGCCGCCGCAATTAAATGTACCAAAATAAAGAAAAAACCATGTTTACAAGAACCCACTTTTGGATTCTCTCTTCGGTAATTTTAGTCCATTTCACACACTCACGTCCTGTTTATTTAAGATCATTTTAATGTCCTTCCGCCTTCTTCCCTATTTCCGTCTAGATGTCCCTTTATATTTTCTAACATATACAGTATCTGTGTCAGAACCACACAGGCTTACCAGAGTTCATAATGTTTTTTGGTGTCACAACAGACAGCGAGCAGCAGCAAACTGGAGGTACTGCCTTCCATACTCCTGTTGACGGACCGGAATGGTAAGGACATACCTGCACGACAACGCAGGCGTACACACGGTGATTTCCTAATACGATTGTCGTGTGTTACAGACAGGTGTCAGACGCTGTGCCGCAATTGTGTTCATAGTCTTGCTGTGCCCGGAAATGCAGTTCCACAAGCCACGTGACGTATAAACTATCACAGATTGCATCCTGAAATGACGTTTCGACACCCAACTTCGTTATAACGAACTTCTCTTGCCAGAAATGTATCCTACACAGTGTATACTGTGTGTGTGTGTGTGTGTGGGTGGGTGGGTGTGTGGGTGTGCAGGGATAAAAACGGCCTGCGTGCCCAGACTCCGTCGCAGGGACGGGCTGATATTCATGTTTTGGACCAACGTTGATCCACTGATCCTTCCGTATATAGACGCATTTACTTCGGTAGCAGTTATTATCTATTAAAACTTCGTTGATAGTGCTTCCGTTTTTAGGCGCGTTCGCAAAAGTGCGAAAAGCGACTATTAGTTTCGTCATATATGTCTGTTTGTCCGTCCGTCCGTCTGTCTGTGTGTCTGTCCGTCAGCATGGGTCAACTCGGCTGCCTCTGGGCGGATTTTCATGATATTTGATATTTGAGGATTCTTCGAAAATCTGTCTAGAAAAGTCACCTTGCATTAACCCTTTAAAGACGAAGCGTATCTGTTTTATATAAGGACTCAGTGCGTACCGCGCTGTAAACACTCTCCACTTCGGTTATAAAAACCAGTCTCTTAATGTTTTATAAGGCAAAAGTTGCTGTTTGTTCTGAGATACGTACAAAACACATAAACGCAATGTGGGCACCACGTAGAATTTTTTAATGTTAAACCTGTTCGTACGTAAAGTTACCGCTAGGCTTTAAAAGGTTAAAATATGGCAAGAAAGGCGAGTACTTTACTTGAGAGTCTACGTACATTTACGACAATACCTCGCTCAGTTCTTCTTAGAATGAGAAATATTTCAGACAAAAGTCGTAGAGAAAATCAAAACACATTTTTTATGTTCAATAACTTTTCTTTCCGAAAATCGTGCCGTTTATGAGATAATGTGTAAAAATATGATAGAGCCAGACAGGCCACAGGTGGCAATATAATACCACGCATGCGCTTTTCATGGTGGATAAATAACGCTACAGACGCACACTCAGAATATGTAATGAGTATTGCTTTTCCACGGCAACAGTGGTTACGCGAACGCGCCTCAGTGTTGCGTTTATACGTACATTGGCTGTCCTGTTTTTAGCTGCCACGATCAGAGTAAATATTCTTGCCCTTGATTCTTCGGAAGCATTTTTAAATGACCTACCGATGCTCTTTTTGTTATTCAGTGACGACAAAAAGTACGGTGTGTGTATTACTTGGTTCCAGTAACGAAGTATTTTGCATGCGATTGCTGTCTCTTTGTCCATTTTGTATTGTTATGTCACGCAGCCCGAAGTGAAAGCAAGAGTGCTACACACAGCAGGTGTCATTGCTTCGCGTGGCTGACTGAAGTAAGAGTCACACGACTATATGTGGTCTGCATTATGGAACGGCGGGGGGGATGTTGGAATGGTGCGGCCAGCCAGGCAGCAGAATCAAAGGAGCTGCAAATGGGGAAGCAAAATGAATATTTTGAGGGCCAAAATTGATTTTCGGCTCTTAACAGTTTTTAAAATGCCGAGCGGAGTATAAGGAAATTCAATAATTAATTGTGATTTTTTAAACCTTTCTCATGTATTTAAGGGGCGGCCGTTTTCGTTACTCACACCAGGGCGCACAAAAACCTGTCAGACTATGCATTCAGTCTACCAGAATCTAAATGAAACAAAATCCTTTCTTGATTTAGCCGCGCAAGCGGACCGGTTTTAACCCTTTAAAGACGAAGCGTATCTGTTTTATATAAGGACTCAGTGCGTACCGCGCTGTAAACACTCTCCGCTTCGGTTATAAAAACCAATCTCTTAATGTTTTATAAGGCAAAATTTGCTGTTTGTTTTGAGATCCGTACAAAACACATAAACGCAATGTGGGCACCACGTAGAATTTTTTTAATGTTAAACCCGGTGGTACGTAAAGTTACCGCTAGGCTTTAAAAGGTTAAGTGCAACATTCTGTATATAAAGATTTATTTCGTACTTCACAGTGGCTGCAGTGTGCTTTTGTTAGAAAGACCCACCAGTAGGGCCGTGCCATGGCTCAGGCGGTTAGTCGCCGGCTTCCCACCGCGGACGCCCGGGTTCGATCCCCGGTCAGTCCATGTGGGATTTGTGGTGGACAAAGTGGCACTGGGACAGGTTTTTCTCCGCGTACTTCGGTTTTCCACCAGTGCTCCATTACTAGGAAAAGGACAAAAAATAATCTTCATCATCTTCATCACAGGTTTGCACAAGAAGCCTCAAGGCTGCGGTGCATCCGTAGCGTCTGCTGCGGGGCCCTTCATCAATAAAAAAAAAGACCCACCAGTGAATGCTGTGTAGATCAGTAGTCGCTGTTTGTTGTAGGAATCATACTGAACACACACACACAGTGTAGACAAACCGCAGACTTTAGTGTCAAAGCTAGTAGTACTTACACTAGCAACTAGGCTTTAGAGGATTACAATCGCCCATAAAGTTTCACTGCAGCCTTGCAATATCAAGGATGATGGAACACAGTCGAATAATTGTGGAGCTGAGAAATTCGGACAGAGAAACAGACGCGACTTATGTTTCTACACTTTGTTTAGGCACTTCTTTGCAAAGGATACAGGAAAGTGTAACAACGTAGTCTTCTGCTGTCTCCTACAATGCTGCAATCAGTTTGCAGCTTACAGAATAAACGGCTGTAATGTATCGCATCTCTTGTTACACAAGGAACGTGGATATTCCCCCAGATTCACTCAAGTTTATGGGGTTAAGAAATCCTTGCGTGGCTACAACACGTAGACAGAATGGACAGAGACAGGTTACCCAAACAGGCACTGAAGTATAGGCTAAAGGTGAAGAGAAGCATAGGAGACCCGAGGAAAAGATTGAAGGACCAGCCTGACCTTGAGGGATAAAGAACAGGCACTGCGCCTAACACTTCATAGCGCATGATGATGATGATGATGATGATGAAATTCTTGCCCTTTACTACCCTGTAATAGATTTAGAATGCATAACTCGTCCTACAGCATCTACGAATATACTCGCAATTGAGCAAAGCTTTGTTCTTTAAAAAGAACGAAGATTTAACAGATTTATAAGTTTTAGAGCAGGAGCGCACCCAGGATTTTTCCTTGGGGGGGGGGGGGTGCTGACCCTGAGGCTATGTATAATTTATGTTTGATTTTGAAGATTATGTTATAAAAATCATGCTGTAAGTACAACATAACACTGCCTGCAACCGCATTTATATACATATGAATATAACTGCATGCTCCATAACCCGATCATAGTGTCCTATCCTATTGTTTTTTTTAGTTCTATTAATTTATTTTTCAAAATTCTAATGTAGTAGTCATCAGCCGACTTAGGTGTCTGATTTCGGCTGAAGGGTAAATGACGCAAAACTTTTGATATCATAATATTTACAAAATATATATTTTTTTAAATTTCGGTTTTGGAGGGCTTGGAGAGCTGCAGCCCGGCAGCCACCCCCTTATGGGTGCGCCACTGTTTTAGACCCTTTTTCTTTACATTTGACACCATTTTGTCTGTCACCATTGTAAACGACATTCAATTTACATCACAAAAACTTAATTAACCTGTCTTTCCCATAACATATATAGTCATGTTATTTCACGGAGTCCAGTGAATTTATGCTGTCAAGAAAATATGGCTTTCTGTACCCTTAGGATCTTGCATCCCAGAGGGTACAGGAATCAGGTTCGTTACGTATGTTTATAAAACCGTCGACTGCGGCGCATTTACTCTGCTGATACTGCTTGCAACAAAGACATCTCTTGTTAGGCTCGGCTCCGTGTGTTACATCGCGTATAGTAACTTAATGACCAGATGATTAGGCTTAGAGTCCCGGCAGGAAGTTAAAGCCTTTTGTTTGTCACTGTATGGAGACAGGCTGTGGGGGTCACGGAGCTTCCTATCCAATGGCTGACGGAGACTCTTCCCCCGGAGATAAGGCGGTCGGGACGTGCAACTAATCACTCTGCCCCCGTCTATAACGAAAGATGAAAAAAGATTTGAGCTGTAGCTGCATTCTTCTGTGTCACTTCTGGCGTGATGCTTAACCCTTTAAAGACGAAGCGTATCTGTTTTATATAAGGACTCAGTGCGTACCGCGCTGTAAACACTCTCCACTTCGGTTATAAAAACCAGTCTCTTAATGTTTTATAAGGCAAAAGTTGCTGTTTGTTCTGAGATCCGTACAAAACACATAAATGCAATGTGGGCACCACGTAGAATTTTTTAATGTTTAGGCCGGTGATACGTAAAGTTACCGCTAGGCTTTAAAAGGTTAATTAGCTGAACTGAACGCAGGGCACCTTGACTTATATGTCACGGTTAATAAATGGCAAAGTAAACTCGTGCACATACAAGAGAGGTAACGGTCGGGCACAAGTCTCGAGATGCAACAAAAAACAATTCTGCACGACACTACGCCGATAAATCTCATGGTAATTAACCCTTAATGTCTGCCAACATATATATAGCCCACGTTCTTCGTACCGTTCCTTCCGCTAACGATATCTAAATTCATTGTCTTGAGTCCCCATGCTATTCTTGTCATCCTCCCACTCTCGGCCATGCCAGAGGTTCCCATAAAGAATCCGGAAGGTACCCTCTTACCAAAATATTTTCCTCATTATTTCCTCTCTGCTGTTCCTCGAACTTGATTCTTTGACAATTAGAAGTGAACCGTTACAAGCGCCGTAACGTTATGCATACCCGCAGGAAGCGCATGCAATTTAAGTTGCATAATTATGCAGAGCTGGGTAGTGCCTGTTGTCACGTTACTGAATTTCTCGGTGCGTTATATCTTCATCTGCCCTCACCCACTAATCCACATTGTATTTTTCAATGTGAACTGGTGGGTGAGGGGGGAACACTTAGCCACGGCCGCCCATAGCTCACGAGTCGATGAAGGACCTATATTTGAAAATGCAGTATAACCTTAATGAGATTGACTGTACATAAAACCAAACAGAAAACGGACTTGCTTCACGTGGCTGCACATCGTTCGGCCAAGAGAACTCGTCCATCTGCGTGACTCCGTCCAAAAAACGAAGTGTCCGTTCTGAGTACACGCGACAGCTTGTGGCACAAGGTCTGCTTAGCAAGCAGCGTCTGACGTCCCCTTATCCTTTCAAAGCCTAGCGGTAACTTTACGTACCACTAGGTTTAACATTAAAAAATTCTACGTGGTGCCCACATTGCGTTTATGTGTTTTGTACGGATCTCAGAACAAACAGCAACTTTTGCCTTATAAAACATTAAGAGACTGTTTTTTATAACCGAAGTGGAGAGTGTTTACAGCGCGGTACGCACTGAGTCCTTATATAAAACAGATACCCTTCGTCTTTAAAGGGTTAAACAGCTTTGCCTGCCTACTGCACATGATAATGGTACAATTAATTCGACGTTATGTAATTCTTGCAGCTGGAACAGCTTTAAGTAGCCCACAAACTCCTCACTTTAAATGCGTTATTCTGCAGTGAGAATCATCCTGCCTGTACAAGGCATGAAGCTGAGGAAGCATTCCCAAATAAACCTAATTCCGTGGAACAGAACCGTTCTTGAGATGCTGATAATTGCTGAGTTAGTCAACAAATTCTCCGCTTTGTATGGAACCCGAAGTCTCATTACCGTGTTCACAAAACCCCATTACTGGTGTAACCGACCGCTTTTTGATAGATTTGTGGTCCGGCTTCGTTCACAGGGTTCACTAGCTCATCGGAGATCGTGACCTCAGGGACAAACGGGGGAGCGTCCGGCCAAGTGCGATGAAGCAAAAATGAACGCACACATATACACACTTTTTGAACACGTTACAACTTTATTTCTCTCTGTTACACTCTATCCCTCGAGCGTCTCCTAGCGACTACTTGTTAGCGGCCGCCTTTCTCCCATCCATCGCCTGAGCTTCGTAGCACCCAGGCAAAAAATGGCACTTGGCCCTTTGTTCTGAGCACTTACTCCCGCAAACATAGCCGGGGATCTGAACCACGACTTGTCCCGTTACACTGGCTGTGCTCATTTTGTTGAGCAGAGTTTTTAAGAAATTGTTGCATAAATACGGTGACTTTGTTGGAACCCAGAAGGTTATCACTTGTGACAGGAGCCCACTGCTGGGTCATATCCTGGCTGACTCTTTAAGGTGTGAGTCTGTCAGCTGTTGAAGGAACTTGCCGGCTTTTACCGAAGATGAAATTTTGCATCTTGTCACGAGAGACTGCTACCGGATCTTGTCATGATTAACTGCATGGACTATAGACTTTCTGGTGCTTTCTTGAGAAGCTAATAGTCACTGAAATGATCAAGAAATTTCCCTGTCTTTTAGATAAAATAAAGGTAAATTTCCGTGTTCACAAGAGTCCCCACCCGCCCCTAAGTAAAGTACAGAAAGAACTATGAAGGAAGCTCTAGTAACATAGTTCCGTCTCGCCGCGGCAGATGCAATATTTAGCCGCACTCAGACTGGAAGTTTGTGTCCCATGATGCTTTGCCCAGGAAGGTAATCACCTCTTAATTTCTTCCCCATACAAGTACTGTCCCTGTGTTGCACGCAGTGGATGCTGCTGTCCAACGTACATCAAAGTGAAACTAAGTGAGTTAAACAACAGTGATGGCTGGGCGTGAGGTGAGTGGAATACTGGCTGGGGTCGGAACGGACTGTGCCAGCTAAGTGAATGTCCAGGCGGAAGCACCAAGTGAAGGAGGTTGAGAGCGATTAATTTATATATACAGGGTGATTGTGAATAATATTTTTACCCTTAAAAATTTATTCTGAGTAAAGTCAGCTGCGTTCAGTAATGGCACTTGAAAAGCATAAAGAAAGTGTGAAGGTTTTGATTTTATTTCAGAGTAAGCCCGTTTGTGATTCTACACATATCAGAACGAACCTGGACGTCCGCGGAGCCGGTGGATAATTGCCTGGGCTACGGGGCCGTCATGCCTTCGTCCTAAATGTCGAAATAACTAAGGTGCATTAGAGCCGAAACGAACAGTTTTGTGTTAGAAGTCTTAGTGTTGCCTGTATAGAAATACAATATCAACGGGCGGATTAATCTCGACTGAAATATGCCCATTAACTCTTTAGACCGGCGGTTCTCACACTGACCTTTTGACCTGTAGAGTTCCAGGGTCCACTCAGCGTCCCTTTTACGCTCTCAAGGTCGTTTGATTATTTTGGGAGTTTCAGCCACGTTAGAAGCCTCTCACGGTGCATGTTTGTGGTGCAGAATTCATCGAACCCTTTAAAGACAAAGCGTATCTGTTTTATATAAGCACTCAGTGCGTACCGCGCTGTAAACACTCTCCACTTCGGTTATAAAAACCAATCTGTTGATGTTTTATAAGGCAAAAGTTGCTGTTTGTTCTGAGATCCGTACAAAACCCATAAACGCAATGCGGGCACCACGTAGAATTTTTTTATGTTAAACCTGGTGGTATGTAAAGTTACCGTTAGGCTTTAAAAGGTTAAAATACAAAGATGGTTGTACGAATGTATGGTATATTTCAGACACTAAGCAAGTCGTATTTGTACTTTTCCGTATCGTACTGTTATTTATTTAACGACGCTTTCAGTAATATAAAACAGTAGGGTGATAACAGAATAATCGATTGGTAATGTTACGGAACGAAGCAGCCGTGGCCTATTTTCAGGTGCAATCCCGGTATTTCCCCAAAGAACTGAGGAAACCCACGAAAAGTCCGTCACGATAGTCCATGTTCGACCTATCATTTTCCAGACACCAGCCTTGAGCGGTGGAGCTTGGGCCGGGCAAACTCTTTAATCGATGTCTTTGCTACCGCCACATTTTACTTTAAGTTCTTCAAGCGCTGTAGCTCGTTCTAGGAAATCATTTGTTCTGTGACCAAGCAATTTCGCTTTGTACCGAATTTAATTCTTCTGTGCTGCACATATTCGTAGACAGACTTATCAATAATTCGTTCGTGTGGGGACTGCAGGAAGTACGGAGGTACTGGCTGCCTGAAGTGGAAGCAGCTCTTACTCTCCTGCCGACTATAAAAATATAATTTATTGCAGGCGATGTAAGCCGAGCGCCCCTCATAAGTTGCCAGGATGGCGCTGCACGCTCTGTGATGTTTGCACTTTACTGCTCCCATTTTTTTCGTCTGCATTTTCAGTCTCGTGTTTCATTTGGAAGTAGTGGAAACTGCACCATCAGAATCTTCATGATTTTTATGCAGCAAGTATTATTCGGATGATCAAATCAAGAAGAATCATATGATCGGGGCATGTAGCGTGTGTGGGGGAGAGGAGAGGTGCGTACAGGGTTTTGGTGGGGAAACCTGAAGGAAAAAGAACACTTGGAAGCTCTAGACATAGATGGGAGGATGATTTTATATATCTTCCAGAAATAAGATGGCAGGGTGTGAACTTGATGGTTCTCGCTCAGGACAGGGCAAGAGATGGGCTTTTATTAAGGCCCTGATACAATGTCGGTTTTCGTAAGTTGTTGAGGAATGACTAGCTTTTCAATAAGGAGTAGCCTCCATAGCCTTAGTTAGTTAGTTAGTTAGTTAGTTAGTTAGTCAGTCAGTCGGTCAATTAGTTAGTCAGTCAGCCAGTCAGTCATTTAGTTAGTTAGTTAGTCAGTCAGTCGGTCAGTCAGTCAGTCAGTCGGTCAGTTAGTTAGTGAGTCAGTTAGTTAGTTAGTCAGTCAGTCAGTCAGTTAGTCAGTCAGTCAGTCAGTCAGTTTAGCTTAATCCGTTTAGTTTGGTCTAATTGTAACATAAAACTATCCGACGCACCTACATGTGATTTCAGGCTTCCGCCGCGATGTTGATGAGATCTGCACTCTTTTGGGATATTACGCAACGTCGAGTGGTAATCCTTGACTGACGTTTCGGGACAACGTATCGGTCCCATCTTCAAGGGTAAAGAGGTCTTTAGTCTTAGATTCCTTGACCATTGAAGATGGAACTGACACGTTGTCCCGAAACGTCAGTAGAGAATTACCACTCGACGTTGCATATTATCCCAAAAGAGCTGAGATCTATTCGACGTACCTGTTCCTCGCTCAGTTTCATTTGCGACATTTTGAGATTCTTACAGCGTTTGTGTTGAAGACTTCGGTATCCTGGCATATGACGCCGTGTAGATTACTGCCAACTTTTCGGATGATCTCGCAGCGTCCATCTTCATATTGGTCCAAGAAGTCCAAGAAGAGCAGCTTTTTGGACTATCCTGCAAATTGAGGCTGCCAGCGTCTCCAAAACTTTGGATTCTTGTATAACTACCTACACGGCGTCACATCCCAGAAGACCGCAGTGTTTAATATTCGTGTGTTGACACGACAGCTTGCCACCGATCTGTTCTCCGGCTATCCCTACGCAGACGGAGTTATATTTCATTGATTTATGATTTTTCTTACGAGGCTGTTTAAATATCCCAGAATGTATGGCGTCCAATGTTGATAACTTCTGAATAATGAGTTAGAAACAATCTGAAAGGAGATAATCCTGATCTAACTTGGGATTCTGTCCTAGCCGTTTCGTAAAGGACTGAGATAATCATGAGGAATATGATTCAGAACAGTCGGTGGCCCAGCCGGAATTCGAACCGGGCACCTCCCTAACCAGCTTACTCGGTACAGTTCAGTATAGCTATAAGGAGATGTGTGTGGATATTCGGTCCCTATCAGCGGTGTAAATTTTTTGATAAGGCCGCCAGTGATATGGTGGAATGGTTTCAGTACTCATTACCTGACAGCGCAAACGGCTGCCAATGCGGGTCTCGGTGAAGCAGAGTCCATGTTATGCCAGTACACAGACTACTTGCATTTTACATGTGTAATTCTGTGTCGTGAAACTGCTTGCTACGGGGGCAAAGTTCGAGACTTTTATTTCGTTCAGATCTCGTCGGGACATCGTGTATTTAGACCGAAGCTTTTTCATAGTTTTTTCTCGAACGTTCCAGACAAATGCTATGATAATACGTTCACTACACCACGACCTCTTCCTTTCGAATCCTTTCCTCTCCATCATTCACCAGTCATCCTAGCATTGGCGTTGTATAGACTGCTATACTGGCAGCGTCGTTGAATAACTCACAAAACCAACTTTTAATTAATGGAACGTCATTTGTTACTTTTTAATTCGATCGTGTCTTTGTTTCAGACTTCCAGAAGTTGGAGCGCGAAGCCCGCATATGTCGGAAACTTCAGCATCCAAATATTGGTGAGTACTGTGTGTGTATCTACTTACATATACGTAGTTATGTCATTATAAGCGGGCAGACATTTTCAGAACTGCCGGTTCCACTGATGAGCACACAGAACTTATGAAGGCAGAGTTTTGTTCGTAAAGCCCTTCAGCAAATTGTGTACAGTTACTAATTAGTAGTTTAATGTAGTTGGCGGCAGAAAATGAACTTGCCTGAAAGACAGGCAGGCAACAAGACTTGCTATGCGCTCTTTTATTTAGTTCCGCTGTAACAAAGACATAACGCAGATAAGGAGACAGAAAGGCTTTAAAAGCTCGGTTGGTTTAGTGCAATTTCGGTCGCTGAAGGACTTAAATTTTAGGCTTTAATTGTGCTTGTAATGCTAAGACATCTATTTACAGCATGTCTCAGTACAGGTTTTCTCTTATGACTTACCACCTAAAAATGTCGAACGTCCGAATGGAGTGGATACGAATCGTGTCTTATATCTGGGAGCGCCTTGTTTCAAACATTATCCCGGAAACCAACTATCCTGGCAGAGGTGTTCATGGTTTTCACCAACTATCCTGGCAGAGGTTTTCATGGTTTTCATCAACTATCCTGGCAGAGGTTTTCATGGTTTTCACCAACTATCCTGGCAGAGGTTTTCATGGTTTTCACCAGTCCATCCCAGCAAATCCTGTGATAGTACCTCATATTAGGCCACGACCACTTCTTTCCGAAATGATTATTCGCTAATCGTCCCAGCATGCATTGCTGTTCTGTCTGAAGCACCGACAGGGTTGTTAAATAAACTGCGAATAAATAAATCAAGGCTAAAATATTTTGCGCATTCCCCATGTGTCCCATTTTCCTAAAAATGAATATCGTAAGTAAGGTCGCATAGTTTCCATAGTTTTACGCCTTTCAAAATTTGAGTCTCCTACACTGAGTGGCGCCAGTGTTGCTTCCACTGTCATGCTAGCATTCTGCTATTGATGACAAAAGTAAAACTTTTTTAATGTGGGGAGGTTTCAAATCGCATTATTTATGGCCATTGCACGTTGCACGAACGGCCAGGAATTGTCTGCAGTATTGATGACTGTGGTTGGTTCAAGTCAGAACAGACAGACAGACAGACACGTGGAACTCATTTAATAGAGCTCTGTGGAAGAAATTCTGTTCTTTTGGAAGCCTAAGAGAACATATAATCGCAAAATAACTGACTCCAAGACGCAGAATCCTTGTAAAGAAGGTAACAGTCGCTTAGCTGCTCAAGACATCACCCCCATTTCCCGGAACCCGAAGATTCATCACCGTGCGAGTGTCGAGATTCTCACGGTGATGACTGTGAAGATTGGCGTCGTCGTGGCTGTGACGTCATGTAATTTTGTAGCAACTAATATTTAGGGTGAATATGCCGCCTACGTCGTCAGCCTGCCTTGAAGACGGAGACATTAGGTTCCTCAAAAACGTAAGTGATTATCTACTGCAAGATTACACGCTGTCACATCCCAGGTGATAATTACCTTCATTTGTTGCTACGTTCATAGGCCCGCCACCATTTCCTATCCTGAGCCAGGTGACTCCAGTTGGAAGCATCGTTAGTCTACCTGCCGAGATCTTAACAGGAAGATGTTAACACAGCAGTGCCAGCGTCTGCACCATGAAATTTCATTAATCGAATGAGGGTGGTGCCTCCTAGCTGCACTTCGTTTTGTCTTTTTGTTTGAATCTCCTTATGAAACGTATATCCCATCTTTTCGACAGATAAAAGCGTTAAGCTGGAGCAGTAGTATTCAAACTGTCTTCCGCAGAACCTTGGCGTTCTGCAAGCACCCTTCATTTATAGTGAAACTGGAGAATTTAATTTTGATAATTTGAAATTTTATGTTTTTATTTTTCTCCCCAGCTTCGTTCATAATCGGCTCGTGTTTATTTTCAATATAAATCACCATTAATAAAAATCTGTTTTTCATAAATGTGCGGGAGTATTTTAATTTTAAATAAAAATTCTAAATAAAAGTTGATGTTTTGCAAAATTTTGTTTCATATTTGCATCCGGAAAGTGTGCTTTTACGTACAGAGATTAGACGAAAATTCTTATTTAGTCGTATGTGTTCCACAGATACTAAAAGTTTTGAACACCACACAGCTAGTGTACTGCGGCGTCAGACTGCGGCGTTGACTGCTGCTGCAGTAGATTTCGTACAGCAGAAGGAGAAGAAAGAGTAGTCCCACTGTCTGAACCGCCGTTTGCTACAATTTACTTTTTACTGAATGTCGTTTACTTCCACGTTTCGTGCTGAGGGTAATTTGTATTTATTTTTAGACTGTGTGACGGAAATAGTCATTAAAAAACGAAATGTTTGCTGTTTAGTTTAAGAGTTGAGATGGTAACACAACCGGCCTACTTGTTTTGCGTGCTTGTAATGGCAAATCACCGGCTTCATGTATTGTACCAGGGGCTTATTACAGCGGATGATGAAGCTGGAATGCATTGAGAGAAATGGAAACAAAGATAATAAATGAATCTGTAATCGTAACGTTCCAAACATGTTGTTTGTAGTGAAATTTTAGGGTATCACGGTAATGATTATGCAAATTACTGCCTTCCGGGATCCGACAACGTGTAGTCTGGTAGAACTTGCCCACATATCGGAGGAACTTGCTACCTCTGCCTTTAGGGTACATAAGTTTTCTATCCTGAATTCACCTACTAACGAACTAGAGTTGAACACGGTTATAACGTCATGAAAGGAACTGAATATTTTGTGTCCTTATAAACGAGTGTTGCCGATGCCAGTGGCCGCGCGGTCTAAGGCGCAGGTCTGCGGCCGAGCGCTTGCTGGGATCGTGGGTTCGAATCCCACCGGGCGCATGGATATTTGTCCCTTGTGAGTGTTTGTGCTGTCAGGTAGAGGTCTCTGCGACGGGCTGATCACTCGTCCAGGGGAGTCCTACCGAATGTGGTGTGTGTCTGAGTGTGATCAAGTGAAAATAAACAACCTCTACACCTACTGTGAACAGGTGGGTAGAAGACGGAAGGACTACGATAAACGAGTGTTGTTATAAGCGAGGAGTAAAATGTTATGGTTACCAGGGAGGAATTACTTGGTACCACAGAATATCTGACGCTATAGACGAGTTGTCGTATAAACGGATGTCGTTATATCCGGGTTCGACTGTGCCTGGAATGAAGACCTTCTCGAGAAGCCAACATTTCCTCGACTAGCCAAGAAATTTTCCGCATTTTATGGAACTCGATGGTTCGTTACCGTATACACAACAGCCCGCGTCTTGCCCATATCCTGATCCAGATTAGTCCAGTCCACGCTCTCCCATCCCATTTCTTTGAGATCCGCTTTAATATTATTCTCTCTTCTTAACCTAGATCTTGTAAGTTGTGCTTTACTTGATGTTTTCCCACGCCAATCCTGCATAAGTTCGTATTCTCCGCCGTATTGCCTCCATGCCCCGCCCACCTTCTCCTCTTACATTTGATTAGCCGAAACTTTTTTGGTGAGGGATACAAATTGCGAAGCTCCTCATTGTACAGTTTTCTTAACCCCCCCTCTTACTTTCTTATCCTTAGGCGCACGTATTTTACTCAGCACCATCCCGAACACCTCTTAATATGAGAGAGAAAGTTCCACACCCATACAAATCAACGGGTAAATATACGTATATAGGTACGGCTAAATCAATCCTTGTACAGGCCTAGACAGGGTTCCAGGCTCCCAGATTTCAAAATAATCGGCACATGAAGGTGGTAAGGTTGTCAGCCCTACGCATCGGCCGCCTTTACTCCGCAAGAAATATTCCTGGTACTCATATCTGTTAGAGACTGAGTCGACCCCAGGGCCATAGTACGACCGGAAGGAGTAAGTCACTGAAAAATTCCACTGACACCCGCGACCTTCCGGCTTATACCGCGTTGCCTCAACCAACTGCACCACCGCGTTACATATATGTGTATATGTATATATACATATGTATAATTTACTGGTACATTTCCAAGATAGAAGCAGTGTTTACTCGCCTGGCCTAAATACGTAGATTGTAGTTACTTTTTTTTGCCCTGAAGGTGGAAGCATTGGTTTCCTCCAAAATGCCGAGAACTTTCTACAGACTGCATGACGTCACAGCACAAAAGACAGTATTCAATCTTGTTTGTAGATTTATGTAATATTTTCTGTGGAACCTTGTCAGAACATTTCTTTAAAATTCAGTCGATGAATGCAAGGAGATAAGGGAGAGGGAGGGGTGGCGCTGGTACTGCCTTCATTTGCAGTTGGTATCCTGCAGAAATGAAGAGGCGTGTGTCACGCGACCGAGCCTGTTTCAGAACACGCACTGGTTAATATTTTAATTACACCCAAACACTCACTGTGTTCCTGTTCCCAGAAATATGCAGCAGCGTTTTGTACTAAAAAATAAAATATAAGCAGTGGTAACTGGTACCGGTAAAGCTTCCCCTCTAACCAACCAACCAAAGAGCTAACTAAGGGCGGAGAAGTCGACGTCCCTTTGTCTGAGTAGCCATTCCTGCGTTTTAACGCATCGCTGGGCTCTTAAAACAGACCCCTTACTCTATAACGGGGATTCGCTTACGCTAACTGTTTATAGTCGTGATTCGCGACCGGGACTTGAAAGTCTCCCCCCTTTGTATAGCTCACGTGTTTAAACCCCCGGTACTAGCTGCCTGGAGAGTTGTCAGATACCCTGCCTAGCCGCTTAGGCCGCTGAACTTACTATGTAAGGGGCTGGTCAGTTACAGCATAACCGCAAATGTCTAAGTATAATGTAATGTGCCAGAAGCATAAAGCAGTAACATTCATTTGGATTTTCCTGTCACTGTCTTCTTCTTCTTTAGCTGTCACGGATTAGCCTCTATGACCCCTTGTGATTAAGAATGAATTTTGAAACGAGTAGGACAACTTTGTATGCAAATCGGTGAATTGCAAGCCACTTCCTACACAGGAAAGTGGTGGACATCGAAGCTCCGAGCAGGGTTCGAACCCGCGATTTCAGGTTAACCCTTTAAACCGTAGCGGTTATTTTACGTACCGCCAGGTTTAACATTAAAAAATCTTGCCTTCTGTGTGCAACCTACGCGTATCTCTTTTGTATGCCGCTCAGAACAAACAATGATTATTTCCCTACGCAGCATTAATTGCCTGGTTTTGATAACCCAGACCGTGAGAGTTTACTGTGCGGTACGAGCTGAAACTTTAAATAAAATTCAGATGAATTTGAGTCTTCAAAGGGTGAATCATTATTACTGCATAAAATTTGACGTTTGTCCATCTGCTGAGAAGCAAGAACGCTTGTGTGTAACTCAGCGGCTTGTGGTCATTTCAGGGCCGGCCGGACATTTATCGGCTGCTCAGGCAGACTAGTAATTTGGCGCCCATTCAAACCCATATTATTTAAACTTTTTCGGCTTAAGGCAGGGCTGGCGAGGCGTAAAGTGAATGCGTGAGTTACAGCGGTCGTAATAATGTATTGTACATTGTCCGTTGACGTGAATATGTTATACTCAAACATTACGGGTCTGGCACTGACTGCGCACTGCTTCAGATGATTGGTTGTTAGTAAATGTAAAGTTGTTTTGTTTACGCCATAAAGTGACTTGAGGGGAGTAGGGACGTAGCTCCACTCATTCTTAACTTCGGCGTTGGACGGACGTGAGAGGTCAACTTCACGTCTCTGCAGCTATACCGCGGGGGAATAATCCCCAGTACCTATAGAACAGGGGGCTGGGTGGGCCCAGGTCCGTTGTGGACATTTTGGAGATGGTAAAGATCTGATGCCCGTGCCGGGAACTGAACCTCGATTCCTCCATTGTCCAGTCCCTAGCATAGTCACTACATTGGCAAGTTATTAGTCTTTTATTCTTAATATTTTTCCTGGCGGTTGGGACGGGACTTGGGACCGTAGGGTCAGACTTAGATTCCAGCCGTCGCCGCTAATGCGAGTATTAAACAGAAAAAAAAAAGTCTGTCAGCGTAATGGCGAGGCACCTTAAGGCCGCAGCAGAACCAAATCTTTTTAAACGTCATTTTTGTAAAATATACCTCAGACAATGGACACTGTCCATCATAACATTAATACAATGGATCAAACATTGCTCCAAACCTTTAGTAAAATGAAAGTAACAACCCTTAGAAGAGCCAGGTTGTCTGAAAAAATGATAAGGTACACGGCTATAGATTTACGAAAGGCGCTGACTTACGGCGTACGTTTTGACCTTTGCCTGCCAAGCTGTAAATACATAAGTGACAGTGCTGCCTGTTAATTATATATAGTGGGGCTAACAAATTTCCATTACCTGGAGTCTGACACTCTACTCATGGACAGCAGGTAAGTTCCAGTATGTTGTGACGTACAGCCATTCTGTATACGTCGCACTGACGGGTGTAGATCTACCGTCCGGTCATCGCTGTCACATCAAAATGGCGCACTAATGTTTATGCGATTTATTTTAAGTGTTAGTGTACTGATTTCAGCTTTGACCCTTTGTCTGACCTTTAAAGAATCAGCGATCACTTTAGGTGTCACCGATATTATACTGTACGTGTTGTTTTTAGATAAGTGACCAAAGTTACACCCTAGCGTAAGGCCAGTACGTTAATCCCTCGACGTACTAGAAATTGATGTATGAGTTCTCGGTTTTACGCGATGCGCCCTTCTTTAAATTTCCCAAGCAGTTTTTGCTTATGCGAGCTTCTTCCTGTCGCAGGCTCATTGTTGTTTTCGGCGCCTCTTCTCGGCTGTCGTCAGTTCTCGAATCTTCTCGTATGCGCAGAACGTCACGGTATAACTGAGCGTTCTGCGCAGAAGCAACAACATCGCTATGTCTCTCGTTTTTCTCGTGGTTTTGTTGTGAAATTCGTGCCTGTCGGTGTTAGCAGCTTTCATCGGGCAAGTCTTAAGTCACTGTTGTGTGTAATATTTGTAAGTCGGAAGGTACAAATTTGTTATGTATTTTCCGTACAGCCATAATTGCGTAACTGTTGATTACGCTTAGGTTAATGGCTGAAAATATAAATTTGAATATACATGCCAATTGAGGGTTAGTGTTGTTTTTTTTTTTCGTATTTAGTTTCCGGTCCGTTTCTTATGAAGGCGAACTTTGAGTGCTTCGGAAGAAATTTTACGTCTGGAACCAACTGAAATTTATAACGTGGGAAATAATGGGAAACTAATTTTAGTTTTAAGGTTTCTCGGCCTGTGAGCAGGTTTGGAGGAAAATGAAGCTTGCAAACAAATGGCTGCTGTGTTTTAGTATTCTGGCTGTTCCAGCTTCGAAAGTACAACGTTTGTTTAATCCGCTGCTTGTTAACCCTTTAAAGACGAAGCGTATCTGTTTTATATAAGAACTCAGTGCGTACCGCGCTGTAAACACTCTCCACTTCGGTTATAAAAACCAATCTCTTAATGTTTTATAAGGCAAAAGTTGCTGTTTGTTCCGAGATCCGTACAAAACACATAAACGCAATGTGGGCACCACGTAGAATTTTTTAATGTTAAACCTGGTGGTATGTAAAGTTACGGCTAGGCTTTAAAAGGTTAATATTTCAACCCTTTAAGGACGAAAACTATTTATTTTTTATTTATTACGTTTATTTAAAGACGCAGTTCGTACCGCGTAGTAAACACTGTCCATCGCTGTTATGCAAACCAATCGGTGGATATTTGACGGAGAAAATGGCGCTGTTTGTTCAGACACAAAAGAACATAGATACACTTTGTGAGAAGAATTTGTAACTTTGTGGCGCGTTCACGACACTGCAAAAAGTGACTGTTTGCTTCGTCATGTTCGTCCGTCCGCACGGAACAACTCTGCTCCCACTGGACGGATTTTTATGAAATTTGATGGCTTTTCGAAAATCTGTCGAGAAAATCCAAGTTTTAGTAAAATCTGACAATAATAACGGATACTTTACATGAAGACCTATGTACACTTATGATCATGTCTCGCTGAATTGTTCTTAGAATGACAAATGCTTCAGACAAAAGTTGTAGAGGAACTCAAAACACACATTTTATGTTCAGTAATTTTTTTCGAAAATCTTGTCTTGTACGGGATAATACAGAAAAACACAGAATGCATTGTTGCGTTTCCACTGCGTTACGCAAACGCCCCACCTTGTTACGTTGTAGTACATTGCGTGCCTTGTTGAATGTTAAACCTGACGGTACATACACTAACTGCTTATAAGGTTCATGTTGATATTTGCCCTCTTTGATATCTCTCAGGCAGGAAAATAATTAACTATCGCGTCGCACTTTGTTCCAAGTCACAGAAGCTAGGATGAAAGGTCCGCAGAACTGCAGAACCCCACACTGAGAAGAGAGAGGGCGAAAATCGTTGGCCCGTCTATGTAAGTTGGAGTTAGTGGCGTAGCTGTTCTTTTTTGCGCCCCGGGGCGAGCAATCACATTGGCCGCCCCTAACGGAAATTATGAACTTAAAAACAAATCTCAGTTATTTATTGACTTTCCTGTTATTTGTCTCTTGAGCACAGAAATCCGGATTTTTTCATTTAAGTATCCATTTTGCTGCCCACTTTGCTCCTCCTTGGACTCTGCCATCCGGGGCGGCCACACCAATCCCTATCCCAGTCACGCCTCTGGTTGGAGTCACCTACGTGTTGACTGTAGCAGGTTTAGGGGTTTTAGAGAAAAGCTTGTACATAGCACGCCTCTGTAGCCTTCATGTATAGTAGACGATGGTACCGGTTTGTCTGTCTGTCTGTAGCAACAAACTCATCAGAAAATAGAGACAGACGCTTGAAATATTGGTAGGCGTTTTAGGATTGTGGGATGTGCGATGCCAAATATAATCAAAATCGATATATAGCGTCGGGGTCGTGACACGGCATGGTGAGTTAAAATTTAAATTAAGCAAAATAGGTCACGAAGTACTTGTGCTTCATTCGAAAGATGGCTGTACTGAATACAATAACATACCGTGCCAAAACAGGATCATATTCACCGGCGATGATTGAAAGGACAAAAAAGATTATTGAAAAGAGTAGTTAGAGTTTAACCTTATTTCAGCTCGCTCAGACATCTCTTTTAAAACGCGTTAAAACATGCTGAAGTATAAAGTCAAAGACTGAAAAGGCAAAAAGTATTAAAAGAATGAATTTTTCAGTTTGTGACTTTTTTTTTGTTTTTTGAAAAGCAAAACTAATGCCTGCTCAGGTATTCCGACCTCATACTATTTATCTTATCAAAAAGGGTTTCAAATAGTAGCCGTAAATGTTACAAAATTTAGTTCCTACCTCACAGAGAACCTCTTGCATCTCCATTACAAAGATCAACCTATTAATATTGTTAAGGAAATCTAGTAATCTGTGTGTGTATGTTATGTTGTTCTACCAAGTAGTTTTCACAGAGGTGACTGCTGTGTTTAAAACAGTGCTGCCTGAGGAATAAAGATGTAAGTTGATTGGCCGTTTAAGGGAAAAGAGGGAAACGAGGTAAAGATATTAAAGGGATGAAAGAAAAGCGGTGAGGGCTCATGATACGAAAGAAATGATTCCCTATTGAATTCGGGTGGGGAGTTCCATTAGCTAATAATAGCTAATTGATTAACTCCGTTGGTAAAATATATTCATAAGTAACTTTTATTCGCTAGATGTTCAAGCAATTCGCCGCCTTCTGTGGAAGACTCATTACAGTGTTCGTACGAGACCTTTCCAGTGTCGTAAGCAAGAAAAGTCCCCACCTTGCCAAATTTCCACGCTGTGTTTCTTCAAAATTGGTTTTAATATTTTCCTCGTACGTATTGCTGTGTCTCCCAGGGTGTCCGTCTGTCTTTTAGATTTCCCGATTGTAATTTTGTATTCACATCTCATCACCCCCACATATTTTGGTAATAGTCAGGAATGTAAGTTATTATGAATAGCATCATTTCGGATCACTGCGATACGTGCTAGGTTTTATATTCTAAGTCATGACGCATACAGGCCCGTACCAAGGCTCAGGCTGGTAGTCCGCGGAGGCCCGGGTTCGATCCCGGGTCAGTCCATGTGGGATTTGTGATGGAGAAAGTGGCACTGGTACAGGTTTTTCCCCGAGTATTTCGGTTTTCGCCTGTCAGTTTCATTCCACCGGTGCTCCATTACTTGGGAAAACGGGGGGGAAAAAACTAATCTTCATCAAGAAACCTCAAAGCTGCGGTGCGTCCGTAGCATCTGCTGCGGGGAGCCACTCCATAAAAAAATTACCCATATGGATCAACAGTATCCTCTGATGAAATTTTCTGTACTAACGACGCAGCCGCCTTATTGGTGGTGGTGGTGGTGCATCTGCTGCTGGTGGTGGTGGTGGTGGTGGTGGTGCATCTGCTGCTGCTGGTGGTGGTGGTGGTGGTGGTGGTGGTGGTGGTGGTGGTGGTGCATCTGCTGCTGCTGCTGCTGCTGGTGCTGGTGTTGTTGTTGTTGTTGTTGTTGTTGTTGGTGGTGGTGGTGGTGGTGGTGGTGGTGGTGGTGGTGGTGGTGGTGGTGGTGGTGGCGGTGGCGGTGGCAGCGGCGGCAGTTAGTGGACTGAAGACCTGGTTACATCGTCTTGTCGCGGCGACAATTCCACGTGGTATCACCGTCATAGTTTCACGTAATGTTACACGTGCTTCGAAACTCGTGCTAGCTCGGCAGCTAAGTTGTCTGTCTGTCTTTCCGTATTTGATTATCTGTGTGGTACTGCTGTATCTCTGTAGATAATTACTGGGCTAATTATTTGGTTCCTGGTAAAAGTATGAAGACAAATGACAGTAGCAGTAATCTGTGTGTCGCAGTGTTCATCATTCTGTGGTCTTAGGAAATGAAATTCCACGTCTGCCCGGCCATTAGAGTAAGCTACAGTGATTAGAAGCCAGTTTCAGTTGAGGCGCTTGCCAGCCTGGACACAGCAATCAATGTAATTGTACCGCAGCAACAGAATGTGTCATTCATCCTGAGTGCTGCTCCCGTCTTCATAATTAATCTGACATAGTCTACCACTCTACTGTCAGGCGTCGTATGTCTTCCAACTCTATGTGAAGTCGCCTGAATTTCGCATGACACAGGGAAATGCCTTTCAGCTTCTGCAATAAGCATACAGCGCGCAGTGGCGAGTGTTAATTTTTTCGCAAAGTTTTTATGCGAGATCTGAGGTTCACACTGCGGTGCTGATGATGACGATTCAAGTCTTCTGAGATATGACACCTTGTAGATTGGTATATATAGAACCCGGTTATAACGACATCGGTTTATACGACACCTCGTCTATAGCGTCAGATATTCTGTGTTACCGATTAATTCCTCACTGTTAACCATAACATTATACTCCTCGGTTATAACGACACTCGTTTATAACGACACAAAGTATTCAGTCCCTTTCATGACGTAATCGAGTTCGACTGTAGTTAGCGACGTTTCGGAGGAACTGCTGCCTCTGTCTTCAGAAAAGATCAAGATGGAGGCAGCGAACTGCTTCGAAGATTGGGTAACGACATACCACTCTACACGGCGTTATATCCGACAGGATGAAAATCTTCGAACTTCTTACGGTTTAGACTCTGGTCTTCTGCGCATGAGACAGTGTTGTGTGTTTTCGTCCTCCATTTTAAGGGTAAGAATACTGAAGTCATGAAGATGGCGGTAGAAAGTTTGTCCGAAACGTCTGTAATATTTGGCAGATGGCGCAGTGCGATAGCCCACACAGTAACAGCCTGAATCTGCATTGTCGTGGAGACCTGGCGCCACGTGTTCATATTATGTGCAGCAGTAATGACTTATGTTTGGTCCGGGATAAGGCAAAGAAAGGTAAAGTTTTCCCTGTCCACGCCATGAAGGCGTATAGGGGGAGAAGATGTATAGCTCCACTCATTCTTAACCTCGGCACTAGATGGACGTGAGTTGACCCTGGATATATGAAAAGCTATATTGCAGTAGACGTCTACCAGTATGCAGCTGCTGGTTAGGGTTTGTATAAATCGTCGACTACATTTGATGATGATGATGATTATTATTATTATTATGATTATGGCAACGACAACAACGTCTTGGAGAATGCAGTGGATAATTACAGCTACAGCTTGGGGCTGAGTTCTGCGGCTGTGTTAGCCATTGATCCCTCCAGCTTCTGTGGCCTCAAAGCTGCATAGACTTGCGTACAGTGTCTGACTGTAGTTTCTGTAAGTTAGGCCTCTGTGTGTGTGTGTGTGTGTGTGTGTGTGTGTGTGTGTGTGTGTGTGTGTGTGTGTGTGTGTGTGTGGGGGGGGGTGCGGTGTTTCTGGGGGGGGGGATGCTGTCTTTTTTGCCTCTTCTACGACGTGGTGGATTTTTAGGTTATACTGATGGACGGACCGGACGGTCATCCCCGGAGCTCCATTCAGCCACGTTTATTTATTTATTTATTTATTTGTTTATTTATTTGTTTATTTATTTATTTATTTGTTTGTTTGTTTATTTATTTGCCGATCCCAGTGGCCGCGCGGTGTAAGGCTTGGGTCTGCGGCCGTTCTCTTGCTGGGATTGTGGGTTCGAATCCCGTGGGGGGCATGGATCTGTGTCTGTTGTGAGTGTTGTGTGTTGCCAGGTAGAGATCTTTGCGTCTGGCTGATCACTCGTCCAGAGGAGTCGTACCGACTGTGGTGTGTGTCTGATTGTGATCGTGAAGCCTCGACAATGAGGAGGGCCTGGCCCTCTGGGGACTTCTGGGAAAAAAAAATTATTTATGCCTTTTTTAACGGTGTTCTTAGTGGTTTATACTTTGTACCGTGTAGTTGCAGGATGATTAGTGAATGATAAATTGGAAAGGATGTGCAAAGAAGTGGTCGTGGCCTAATTTGAGGTACGTGTAGTGGAGGGTAAAAGGAAAACAGCTGATACCCTCAGTCGTGATAGTTCGCGTACCGGTCGATATTTGAACCTGGGACCTGCCAAGTGCGAAGGAGAGCACTTAGTTCCTGTCACAAAGGACCATTGTAGAGGGATTTACTTATGAAAAACGGTGGCTGGAAGCGCCAAATGAGATACAGTGCGGGATTTGGCAAAGGATGACGGGACGGTTGGGGCTAGAGGGTTCTCTCCGTAGGCATGCATCCTGAACACATCCATGAGCGCTGACCTGTCTTCCATAGAAACGAAGTGAAAATGCATAATTTTATTTTGTGAAAATAGACAGGGAAGTGTTTTATTTAGCGACGCTGTCAGGGACCGGCTGTCGATAAATTAATCTTCTTAAACATTAGGCTAATTTGTCAGTACGTGGTACAATATGAATGACCGTAAGCTAAGTGGACGTGTTCGTCGAATACGGGATGATATATGGCCAAAAAAAAAGTACGGTGAATAGGATGGCGCCCCTACCGTTGCAGGCGTTAAGAGACAGGCCTCTTATCTTCCTTGCGAACACGTTTTCGCCTACTTGGTCCACCAAGTCTCCTGTCTGCTGAGTGCCTGTTAACCTTTTAAAGCCTAGCGGTAACTTTACATACCACAAGGTTTAATATTTAAAAATTCTACGTGGTGCCCACATTGCGTTTATGTGTTTTGTACGGATCTCAGAACAAACAGCAACTTTTGCCTTATAAAACATTAAGAGATTGGTTTTTATAACCGAAGTGGAGAGTGTTTACAGCGCGGTACGCGCTGAGTCCTTATATAAAACAGATACGCTTCGTCTTTAAAGGGTTAATGTCTTCAGAGCGACCTGGTCGACGAGCACACCTCCATGTAGTGCCTGGGTTATAAATCAAAGGAGCTTTACCTTCACTTCCCTTCCTTCTACGCGTAGGTGGTAGTGACTGTTGGATATAGGGAAGACTTTACATTTGCTTTATCTTAGTAGCGGAGGAAACAGAATATCCCATAAAAATATTAGTGGGGTGATGTGCATAAAGCCATGTAATTCAGGGGCCTGTTGTACAATTACAGGCTGCCCTTGGTGTAGTTGCTTTCCCTATCAGCAGTATAATAGGCTGGCTACGTGCCCAGCATATGACGAGCCGCCACAATAGTCGCGCGCTACTACACCGACACGTAACCGTAGAAACCAAACCAATCTGTGACGTCGGTCCCCACATTATTCCTAGAACAAACCAAGCGTTAATTTCTTCCGTCACGGTGCTGCTATCTGTGCCTGCTATGATTATTATCGATTACTATTGATTACCTATTTTGTCGACTATTGTTATTTTGGTTTGATTAATTGTAACTCATCACAAAGTTTCGGTGGATTAGTAGTTGAATATGATGAAGTTGTGATCCGCATCTTAGCAGCAGATTTACAGCTGTCGTCGATATATCGTATGCGGTTGTAATCGACGATCAATGTTGAGCTGTTTATTCGGCATCTGCACATACCTCACAGAGAACAAAGGTGTGACTCACTCACAGCGGGGGTGTTATATGTGCGGAGATAATCGCTGAAACCTTAAAGAAGGTGTGATACAAATTGGGAAATTAAAATTTATTCGTGTAATTAAAGCAAAGAAGGGTTTAGAACTGAGTCTGGAACCCCATCCTAAAGCTCTGCTGCAGGGCTTACATAAACCTTTAACAGCCTTGTTTACCTTACCTATTAGTACAATTATGGAGCAAAATTCATAGTATCTGTAAGTGTGATGTACTGGGTCCGTGGTGGGGCACAGGAAACTAGCACAAGAGTTTATACATACACGTGCAAGTGTGTATATCTGCATCTTTTACGAGGATGACGGATACTTTCCGTGGACATGTGGCTTGATGAATGACCACATCAGTCATCTGTTATGTCAGTACTGTATTATAACTGCAGATGTCTCACTTAAGAACAGGGCCACAATCGCATTAAACTGACAGCTACCGCGAATGTGTGTTGAGTGACTCTGAGTATTTAAAGACGACGTCTCTACTAAAGTCGTAAGCGCGCATAGTATGTCATTATATATATGTAGTGTTGAAAAATTTAGCTTTCCACGTTTTGTCTTCGTTGATTTGATTACCACAATGATACTTTGTGAAGAAGACAGCAAATTGCGCAGCGCTTCGTTATGTAATTATTCCAGACTACGTGTTATTTATTGTCCTCTAATTCCAGATATCCTGTACAATAAACTCTTCCGTGCATTATCTTTCATTTTAATGACAGACAAAGCTTCATACTCCTATAAGGTAGTGGAATTGTGGTTTTGTGTACTTCAAGATAAAGCTGTCCCTTTAACAGGCCTGGTGAGGCCCTGAGGGTTCCAGGAGGTTCAGGCTCCCAGAATTTCTAGACAGTCGGCACATGAAGGTGGTAAGGTTGTCAGCCCTACGCACCGGCCGCCTTTACCCCCAGTAATTATTCCTGGTACTCATTTCTCTTAGAGACTGAGTCGACCCCAGGGCCATAGTGCGGCCGGAAGGAGTAAGTCAATGGAAAATCTCAGTGACCCCATCCGGAATCGGTAAATCACGAAGGATTTTCTGCCTTTAGTGTAGATCACTGAGTCCAAAAGTCTGGCCACCCATGTCGTAAGTCTTTCGTAGAAACTCGAGTAGCGCTACCATATTGAAACCCTTTCCGTTATTTTTGGTATATCCAAATCCGTTGATAATTAAATTTTGTGACTTAACTGGATTAACCTTTTAAAGCCTAGCGGTAACTTTACGTACCACCAGGTTTAACATTAAAAAATTCTACATGGTGCCCACATTGCGTTTATGTGTTTTGTACGGATCTCAGAACAAACAGCAACTTTTGCCTTATAAAACATTAAGAGACTGGTTTTTATAACCGAAGTGTAGAGTGTTTACAGCGCGGTACGCACTGAGTCCTTATATAAAACAGATACGCTTCGTCTTTAAAGGGTTAAGGTTACGTATCTTATGAAGTACACGGATTTTAATCTCGATTTCCTGTAAATAGGCTGCCCGTATATCTTGTCTGTATTTGCCACAAATTTAGACTGTTGTGTTACAGGCCTGTGTAGACGCCATAAGCATGCATCTTTCCACTCCTCCTCTCCCTCATGTAGCTCATCATCCGTGTCCAATTAATTTTTTCCCGATGAACGCGTGCGGAGTTGCTAATCGTGCACAAAGGACTCGCTTATCTTGCTGTTGCCGAATCGATTATTGTGTTTTCTTTACGCCACAACATGTGTGACGCCCACATTTATTACTGAAACTATAAAGCTCGCGTGTGTCTATCATTTCTGTGTGGTTTCTGTACACCTTGGTCCATAATCGTCACATAATTACCCCACGACCGTCCTCAGAATATTTCCGTTTCCGAACACAAAGCAAAATATTTGTTTAACTTTCGAAACAACAACGTGAAACTTACACACCTTCAACACAGTTTAAGTTTAATCATAAGAATGTATACCAATACAAAAGTACAGGACTGTGTTATCTCAATTAAACCAAGATTGGTCAGAAAAAAGGTTACATGTCGTGTAACTTCGTATCTAAAAGACCTACACTGATTGTGATTAGCACTAAGAAGATACTTAACCTTTTAAAGCCTAGCGGTAACTTTACGTACCAACAGGTTTAACATTAAAAAATTCTACGTGGTGCCCATATTGCGTTTATGTGTTTTGTACGGATCTCAGAACAAACAGCAACTTTTACCTTATAAAACATTAAGAGACTGGTTTTTATAACCGAAGTGGAGAGTGTTTACAGCGCGGTACGCACTGAGTTCTTATATAAAACAGATTACGTTCCGTCTTTAAAGGGTTAAATGCACACTCCTTTTGCTCTGTAAATGAATTTCTTATGTGTGCAGACGACCTATAATAATGACCTCTAAGACTGTATATAAAATGTTTATAGTATTTGGCAATGTAAAGTTCCGTGCATTTTTGTATGTTTATGACTTATTTCACATCCTGTTATCTTGTGACAAAATTATGGAGCCATGGAATGTATGTATGTGTGTGTGTGTGTGTGTGTATGTATGTATGTATGTATGTATGTATGTATGTATGTATGTATGTATGTATGTATGTATGTATGTATTTGTGTGTGTATGTATGTATATATGTATGTATGTATGTATGTATGTATGTATGTATGTGTGTGTGTATGTGTGTGTGTATGTATGTATGTATGTATGTATGTATGTGTGTATGTATGTATGTATGTATGTATGTATGTATGTACGTACGTATGCATGTATGTATGTATGTATGTATGTATGTATGTATGTATGTACGTATGCATGTATGTATGTACGTGTGCATATATGTATGTATGTATGTATGTATGTATGGATGGATGTATGTATGTGTGTATGTATGCATGTATGTATGTATGTATGTATGTACGTATGCATGTATGTATGTACGTATGCATGTATGTATGTATGTATGTATGTATGTATGTATGTACGTACGTATGCATGTATGTATGTATGTATGTATGTATGTACGTACGTACGTATGTATGTATGTATATATTGTGTGTGTATGTATGTATGTATGTATGTATGTATGTATGTATGTACGTACGTATGCATGCATGTATGTATATATGCATGTATGTATGTATTGTGTATGTATGTATGTATGTATGTATGTATGTATGTATGTATGTACGTATGCATGTATGTATGTATGTATATATGCATGTATGTATGTATTGTGTATGTATGTATGTACGTGTGCATGTAAGTATGTACGTGTGCATGTAAGTATGTATGTATATATGTATGTACGTACGTACGTACGTACGTATGTATGTATGTACGTATGTATGTATGTATGCATGTATGTGTGTATGTATGTACGTATGCATGTACGTATCAGAGGCGTTGCTGCCCAGTGGTTATCATTCATTTGCGGTTCTGAATTAAAATCTTAGCGGCCACAAATTTGAAGATGATCACAAAATGTCACCAGTTGTGGCTCGCTGGCTGATAAACACAGGACGCGGACGTCTGTCACAGGGAACAGTAAAGTTCGTACCTAGATATGATAAATGCCTCAACAGTGGCGGGGACTGTGAGGAAATGCTGTGGGATAGCGGTACAGTTCCATGTGAACCGTTCTTGCGGGAGGTGAAAATGTGTGATCCATAATACGTACAGTGAAACTTCGATTGTCCGTCAGGGGTGGGGGCCGAAGCAATGAGGGGTACGAGAATAGACGGATAGTTGAATAGGTTCTTAAAAAATTACAGACTGTATAATAAATATAAAATTCTTCATTATATTACATGGGGGCACGAGGTGGCGCAGTTGGTTGGGGCACTGCGCTACAAGCCAGAAAGTCACGGATTCAATTCCCGATAGGATCACTGGGATTTTTATTCACTTAATCCTTCCGGCTACACAATGGTTCGTGGGTCGACTCAGCCCCTAAAAGAAATGAGTACCAGGAATGTCTCTTGGGGGTAAAGGCGGCCGGTCCGTAGGGCTGACAACCTTGCCACTTTCATGTGGTGATTATCTAGAAATTCTGGGAGCCTCAACCTCCTGGAGCCCTCAGAGTCAGTCAGGCCTGTGTAGGGATTGCCTTACCTTTACCTTTTATATTACATAGTACAGTGTATGTATTTACATGTGAACATTACAGAACAGGTTAAGATTCACAAAAATGCAACCTTAATTATACATTGCACACCAAGCAATCAGGAGCGCATGCGCGTTTCCTCCTTCACCTCCTACACGCAGTGCCTCGCCGCCATGACGGTTGATAGAAACTGGCGGGTAATCGCAGTTTTACTGTATATGCATTGTAAACTTACTTCCTGACCAGTGTTGGACATTCACACCTGTATACGTACGTTTATGAACATCGTTAAGTGACCTAATACGTCCCGTAATCAGAGAGTCCCAGAAACACCCAAACCCTGTGTTAGTCCAGCAACTTCCCAGACAGTATATACACAGTGTAGTACAGTTGGTGTGACAAACGATGGAATAGTTGTTTGATTTGCATCTTTGTTTCTGTGTTTCAGTCCGGCTACATGACAGCATACAAGAAGAAAACTTCCACTATCTAGTGTTTGATTTGTAAGTATTCCACTGAACTCCATTAATCCTTATTTCGGTTTCTGAAAGACTGGGACGTGGTGTCTTGTACTGCAGTCATCAGATTAAATAAATACACCGCACGTCACCTTTATTTATGATGTTCGTGTATTTTGTGTTCTCATAAAATTCCGGTAAGACACATTTTGCTTATGCCTTTAAGGCCCCCATTAACCCTTCGTACCTTAAATCAATTCAGAAATGTACCGAACACACGACAGAATTTTGCTGCTTCCTACCGATGTTTTAAAAGATTACCCCCCCCCCCCCCAGCGCGCCAACTTAGCCTGTGACAGAAGATTTTAGATTTGGCACTTACTTAACCATAGGGGATTTGTATTAATGTTGACATTTGTGAAGCTTCCCTGTCTGTCCTCTGTTGTTGTTTTCGCTCTACTTGCTGCTGTCTTCAAAACTCGGAAATGAAGGTCGTGCAATTGCTCGCTTTGTTCTTTATATTTAGAATTCAGTACTGATGTCTGTGGACACTTTGTGTAACACCTGCTACTGTTAGTTAACGTTCTAAGCAAAAAGCTAACTCTGTACTTACATTACTGATCGTATTCGATTCTAACGTTAGCGTCCCACGCTAAATGTTTTGTTGATTACATGGTAAACCTTACCTAAAACGTTCATATTAATTGTTACGCCTTGATGTCTCTCCTCTTTGATTATTTTGTGTCATCTTGGTATGTGTAATCCTATTGCGTTTTCTACTGTGAATCAAAAATACTTTTTCCCTCAGTCGGCAGAGCTTCCCGTATGTAAACGTGTATAGACGAAGCCGATAAAGGAACGAATAGCCTATTTAATAAAGCATTCTCATCCAAACACGGAAATACAGCCTAGCAAAATAAAGTGCCAGTATAGTATAGGCGTACGTCATACGTAACAACTCTAGGAGGGAGTAAAAACCAGTCGTGACAACAACATAAATTGTATAAAAACTAATATTTATTCCGTTTTACAGTGATAAAGCCTTCCGCTTCAAACACGAAAATCTGCCTCACAAAATCAAATACTGATGTAACATGGGCATATCTCATACATGACAATGCTAGGTGGAAATAAAACCGACGTGACAACATAGACTGGAAAAGGATTAACGATAACTACACCAAAAAATTAAACACCGAGGAAGGTTATGAACAACAAACAAATAAGATGTTATAAACCTCAAAACTAAATAAAGTGAGGTACAATATAAAGTTGTTTGTTGACTGTTTCCTATACAAAAAGAAACTGTAAGTAGTTTTAAGTAAACATAATACAACGCACAAACACAACATTAACAAAACCACAGGTTCAAGCAAAAAACAATAGTACGGAATAAACTGTTGTAAGGAGTGAGATCTCACAGCGACACTGAATTGATGTGTGATTCAAGGTTGCTTTTGTACCCGTAAAATGGTAAAGCAATCAGATTATACAGGCCTGGACAGGCCCTGAGGGTTCCAGGATGTTGAGGCTCCCACATTTTTAGAAACTCGTCACATGGAAGTAGTAAGTGTGTCAGCTCTACGCACCGGCCGCCTTTACGCCCCAGGAAATATTCCTGGTGCTCATTTCTGTTAGAGCCTGAGTCGACCCCAGGGTCATGGCGTGGCGGGAAGGATTATGTCAATGAAAAATTCCAATGACGTAATGGGGAATAGAACCCGCGACCTTATTTTATCTGTACATTTTTATAATAGTTTAGCGTGATGACTTTAGTAAAAAGCCGAAACATGTAGCTAATTATTGCAAGCAAGAAGGACTTTGTTTACCAATAAAGTTACATCGACTGAGTGCAAAGGTACTTTGATTCATATTTTGTATAAATAAGACAGTGTGTAATTTCACCTGTTTATTAATTCCTATTATGAAAAGTATTAATTATATACTTATGTGTTTTCTTTCATGTTATCTTTCTCAGAGTGACGGGTGGCGAACTATTTGAAGACATTGTCGCACGAGAATTCTACAGTGAAGCGGACGCATCTCACTGTATCCAACAGATACTTGAAAGTGTCAATCATTGCCATCAAAATGGAGTTGTTCATAGAGATCTAAAAGTAAGAATGGAATTCAGACTGTTTCTATGTATGATCTCCAATTTGTTGAATGATTGATACTAACGGATCATTAACACATTTTTTCTGTTGTTGTTTTTCGCTTTTTCTTCCATAGCCCGAAAACTTATTATTAGCGAGTAAACAAAAAGGTGCAGCCGTTAAACTTGCGGACTTTGGTTTAGCGATCGAAGTACAAGGGGAACAGCAGGCATGGTTTGGTATGTTCAGAATTCTATGTTCTTCCCTTACAGTTCCTGTGTATTCCTCGTGTTTTGCAGACTGTTCTGTGCTTCCGCCAACTTTCTGTCAGTAAAATATCAACATTTACTTGCTAGTAGACAATAGCCTAGTTAAAAAAAAAATGCATGTAAAGTAACTTCAAAAATGTTGATTTCTCGAAGTGGGAAATTTTGGTTACCGTATCTATTAATAAAGTATTATTTATTACTTGTGTTTTCCTATTTTCCACGCACATCGCGTAACTTTGTAAGTACCTTGTGACGGCCTTCTTCCATGTGTGTGCATGCAATATATTGCCTCTGGATGGACAGGTTTTGATTAAATTGACAAAGTGTTTAAAAGTGTATAGATGAAAAGAATAATGGTTTGAATTGGTTAAAATTTATTATCACTATACAGGAGCGTCGAAATATATGTTCGAATATATGTATTGTCATGATATCAGTAAGTGTCCAGATAAAGTCGAAACACTCTGATATTTTCAAAGTAGTGAAGACGTGTTAATAACATGGACGTTCCAGTATGTCTACACGAAATATACCTGCCGGACTTTGTGGTCTTACGTTTAGTGTACTGATGCTTGTGGTGGTTCACTGTTTTTTTGTATAAAGTCTTCATTTCAATTTTGTGGCGCGCACGGGACGAAAATATGATATCGTCTTTTGGATTTCTGTATCTGCTAGTGTGTCCATCTGTCCTCTCTAGTCAAGTGGCTTTCAAGGAATTATGCCTTAACTAAAATCTGCGAACGAAAACTAATTTTTATTTAAATTTTGCCAGTATAGGCTGTATACACACACACACACACACACACTTGTGTGTGTGTGTGTGTGTTCTGTTGTTCATAGAGCTGGACCAGTTTATGATGATTTCCGCCTTAGAGTTGTTTGTGCATCACTTAGCCCCATTGGTTGGTTTCTTGTGTTGTCGCTGTGTGGTACTGAAGATTTATCTTGCATATCGAGCGTCATCAAGTGGCAGGTTCCTGTATCCCCGTATACAAAAGTGCACGTACAGGACGTGAACTTTATTGTTCAGTTTTTAAAGCTTCTGTTGATTCCTGTTGCGAAATGTGGAAATGCATGACTTGTAATTTACTGAAATTGAAGTTACAAATAATCCCTAACAAATTCCTGAAACGAAGGATATTCTATATTGCGTAATGTACAGAACACTCTGTAAGCATGACAAATTACACACTAGAAAATAATATAGATGTGTGACCATTATTTTTAATTACCCTAATTTTTATTTCCAAAACACAGCACGCATTCGTCAGTCGGTCTTCAGAATTAGACGGAAACTGTGTAGGTGAAAAAATACATCACCTACTGCTCAACTGCATGTGTTGTTCCGCCATCAACAATGCATATGTATGTAGAAGGGCTTACGGTTTTCTTGTGTGTCTAATTCTTTAAAATTAAACATTGTTAACTCTGTTTATTCTTGTAAATTTGTTTCCTATCCTAGATTTGGTATCTCATTCAATTATTTATACGACTGACAAAGTTGTTACTGAATTCACGAACAGCACTTTCATTCAATTTAAAAACGGCAGTAATAATAATAATAATAATAATAATAATAATAATAACTTGCATTACTTTAGTGCTGTGTTTTTGAAACAAGTTTCTTTAAATGGTTTGGGGTCACTTAGAAACTACAAGCCTCATGAGAAAGAAACTCTTTTTAAAATAATCTGAACCATGATAGTGATTGATCAGCGTAAATAGTTTTCAGTAAATTTGTAAAGGTGTTTGAGTATTTCCCTGCCTGTGGACTAACCCAACATTGTATGTAGTGTGAACCACCCAACCGGCAGACTTATACGTGTGTGCCTGTGTGTGCATTTTGGCTGTTGTCAAAGGATTATAATACAGTGCTGTGAACTCAACTATGTTTTGATGTCACCAGGCTTTGCTGGTACGCCTGGTTACCTTTCACCAGAGGTGTTAAAAAAAGAGCCCTATGGTAAACCAGTTGACATATGGGCATGCGGTAAGTTGACTACAGTTTGATTTTGTAGTTGATGTATATTTTGTTTGACGCCTATTTTCCGAATTGCAGTCATTTTCATTCGATTTAAGAGCGAGTACAAATTATATACCGCACTTCTGTGTACGTGCTCCTTGACTTAAATGTGTGTTGGTATAATTTGACATTACATTCAGGCGTTTTAACCCCTTTATTATAACCATCCGTGCTTTTGTTATGGCGACCTCACAAGAAGCCCTCTTTTAGATTAACATAAGAATTGGTTTAATTATTTCGTTGAAGACACATTACAACACTGTAGCTGTTTGTTATTGCATGTAGATCTATCAGCAGGGTATGGTTCATTTCTTTGCGAGGATGTAACATGGCGAGATGTTAACGATAGTGTGTAGAATCTAAGGTACATAACACTGAAGGTTTGGTCTTAACCCTTCTGCACTGCGGCCACACATGTATTTATCGAGGATTCCCGTATGTTATTCATTTTCATTCTGGTTTCGCCTTGTCCATACTCAAGCCCTCTTGTGTCAAATTTTGAAACTATTACGGCGGTTTGGTCTCGGAATTCGATACATTCGATTCGATATGTGTTCGTTTCGGAGGTGTACAGTTCCTTCGCCCACAGATTAACGTAAAGTCAATGGCGGTGAATGGTCAATGTGCTTCCAGCTTCTCTAAACATGTAGCCAGCTGTTGTTAGAGATATTGTACGTTTCTTGCTACAATGGAAAGTAGCAGATCGGGATTTACCGTCGTTTGGCAGTGCACAGGATAACGATTTGACGTCGATCCGTTGTAAGTGTATAAAAAATTCTTCGTGTATAGACGCTGACTAGTGGTTCCCGGCGTTGTTCGAGATCAGTATAATGTAGTTAAGAGGAAGTAAATGAGCAGTGAGTGTCATGTCCATATTTCGTACTGAAATCTTGTTAAAAGAGTCATTACTAATCCTAATATGAACATACTCTTCCATTACCGTACCCATTGTTCACTTTTCGCGTCTATAGACAAGACGGTTTTCATAGTTTCTTTCTAGTTCTGTGGAAGTAACATAAAAATGTGGTGACGCACGTAATGAATTTGGCGTTTTTAATTTCCATGATTTGTATGAATAAAATCTGTATACCTTATTCTTATTCTCAGCCCTTGCTCTTCTATGTCACTGTAATCATTCGTAGCATTATTTGAGAAATGTTAGTTTATAACCATCCGATCAAAATGAGTTGCATATTGGCGCGATCAAAACGAGGTATTCGTGTGAACAGTAACGGAATTACAGTACATGGTTCCACAATATGTATATTGACTCATAATACGTTAGTCTAGTGTAAAAATATAAGCTAATTTTTATAAGGAAACGAAAAGAACGTAAAAAATGCATGCATAGTGCAGCAATTCTGGGGCTTTCGCTTCGAATCATTTAATTACCAGTAAGATTGACGAAAACAGCGTATTGTTATAAAATGTGCTTAATTTTTGTAAAACTTTTGTTCCAAATATTTTTCGATCCGATGTATAGCTACCCAGCGAGTTCCCCACCAAGGTGAGCACAGAAAGAACATACATGTGTTCATGTAAAGTGTCTGTTACTTTCCTCCGATTGCAGTCAAAATTGTTACATGTCAACAGATTTTAGTAATATATGTCTTGAAGCTGTCTGCCTGGGAAGAATTTATCGAAATTTTAGTAATACTTGCCAGTGCGAAAGTTCATGCAGATCCGCTCAGTGGTTCTCCGGCAGTTACGTGCGGATAGATACACTGACGTGAGGAAGCAAACATGCGCATTTTTACACGTTTTGCTGTGAAAGTCCCAACATACCTGCAATAAAGAAGCGCGTTATTGCATACAGTTTCGTAAATAAATTCCTTTGCGTAGTAAGTGAAAACTAATATTACGTGGCCGCTTAAGTAGAAAATAAAGCCACTGTATTACAAACATAACATTTGGTAATATTATGACTTAATGTATGGTGAGTCGCAGAAAGATAATTTATTTTGAACCATTGATTAGTAATCGTGGTTACTTACGTCTATTACTGTTTATTTTGAAAGCGGAAGTATGGGATGGAAAGCAAAAAGATGTTTGAAAGTAAAAAGGGGGCGATAAAAATGGGAGTGTAAACGAAGTGCATAAATTATTGAAGTTTGAGAAGCCCTGCAGGAACGGCAGCCATTTCAAGTTTTAGTGTATCTCATTGCAATGAACTCCTACACTGTGCATAAGCAGTCTATGTCTGAAATTACACGTGACAGCCGTGTAGATTTCAATTATGCTTTCAGTAGTTGTATGCAGGGGCGCGCCCAAACGAGGGCGGACTGCCGGGCTTCAGCACCCCCCCCCACCAAACCCCCTAAAACCAAAATTTAAAAAACACAGATTTTGTAGATAGCAAACATTTTATGTGAGTTACCCATCACACGAACTCAGCCACTGAAATCATCTGATGACTAGTGCATTAGAATTTTGAATAGTAAATTAATTAATTTTAAAAAATGAGAAGATAGGACACTGTGATTGAGTCATGGAACATGTAGTTATATTTGTGTGTATATAAATGCAGTTGCAAATGGTGTTATGTTGCAGTTATGCTAATGACATGAGTTTTATAACGTAACTTTTAAAATGAAACATAAATTATGTATAGCCTCAGTGTCAGCCCCCCCCCCCCCCCCCCCCGGTCCAAATTAAGAATTCTGGGTGTTCACCTGGTTGTATGCGTACCATCAGTTTGGGTGGTGATTTACTGCACTGAAAGTACTGTTGCTGTGGATTGTTTTTAAGTATCAGATAGTTATAAAATGTATGTCTGTTTTTTACAGGAGTGATATTATACATATTACTAGTTGGTTATCCTCCTTTTTGGGATGAGGATCAGCATCGACTGTATGCACAAATAAAGGCGGGCGCATATGATGTGAGTTAATGAGAATATATATTCTGAGCAGGGGACCTGGTTTTGTGTTCTTGATGCATTTAGAATTATTTTGATCTACAAGGACTATTTGCATAATGTGTTATGTGCCTCATATTTTTAAAATATTTGTTCTAGGGGTGCTGTGCATGTAAAAAGTGTTAATGCATAGGAATAGTTATGTTGTAAGCTTCAAGTATTCATATTTTTGTTTCTAGTATCCGTCACCAGAATGGGACACAGTAACACCAGAAGCAAAGAACCTGATTAATCAGATGTTGACAGTCAACCCTTCAAAGAGGATCACAGCTTCAGAGGCTTTGAAGCACCCATGGATTTGCGTATGTATATGTCTTCCTTAGTTTACACTTTTCCTGAATAAAATAGTCTTACGGGCTTTCATACCCTGTTTCTGTCATACAGAATTGTATTTGAAATCTGATGGGAAGGGACCACTTCAAAGACATGGTGCAGATGGGAGAATAATATTAAAATGTGCTTTAAAAAATAGGGTGTCAGGATGTGGACCAGATTTTTATGGCTTGGTAGAGGGTCCAGTGACAAGCTGTTATGAACAGTGTAATTACTATTTCTGTTTCATAAGCAACAGCGAATTTCTTGACAAGTTTAACAACTGTTAGCTGTTAATTGATAAGGTATATACTTTTGGATGCCTGTCTGTCATGTCAAGGAGCAGAGAGGGCCTGTAACTTTTCTTGTATGAGAATTTTGTAGATTTTCCGGTAACTTGGGCTTACCAGTATCATATTATGTAGAAGTCTTTGTAATCATACGTGTATAGCAGAACCTGTCTGAAGTGTAGCACCGTTAATCAGAAGCCTGACTTTATCAAGAATTTTTTTTGGCCCATGAATGGAAAGTGAAGATTGGTGTAAAATTACCTCATAGTGAAAGGAGATTTTTTAGTGTGGAAACAGAAGGGAAAAAGAATGATATTACAAACAGTAATTTACTTTCATATTTGTTGTTTTCTGTTCACATAATTTTGTTCCATACCATACTGCTGGGCTTGTCTGAGAACGAACTTCTCTTTAGCAAACTGGGAAAAATTAGATCTGGCCATGGACTGTATTAGTGCAGGATACTTTAATGAGCTAAGACTTAAAAGTGAAAATGTTTACTGCTGAGTGACAGTTTAGTTTACGTGTATAGCATTACTTTGTGGCCCATTATTTAGATAAAAAATATGTCAACTGTATGTTCTGCATTATTCGTGTGTGAAGAATTAAATACACATGTTAAAAGGAAACCTTCGTGAAATCAGAAAAAAAAGTGAAGGTCCCTTATAAGTGTCATGTTATGTGAAAGTTTTATTGTAGTTTATTGCATGTACTTAGATAAAATTCACTCTCTTATGACTGAATGAAAAAGTTACTAACTAGTTTATATTTGTTTTATTGCAGCAAAGGGAGCGTGTTGCTTCTGTTGTTCACAGGCAAGAAACTGTGGACTGCTTGAAGAAATTCAATGCAAGGCGTAAACTGAAGGTATGTATAATAATTACAGTAATTTTATTTCAGTGTTATTGTTTATTTTATTCAGTGCATCAAGCTGTCAACATAGGTTAGGTCAGTAAGGTACAGGATCCTACACAACATGAGTTAAAAATTTTATTTACAGAAAAACAGTACTAAAGCAAATTATTTTACATAGGAACAAACATAACTGATTATCATATTCTACTAATTAGTGATTCATTTATTTGTCTGCAGAATAGAACGCATGTTGTAATATGTAAGATCTCTCCTTTTTTAAATAATTGTTTCCCCAATTTCCTGATCCAGTTTGGTAATTTATTGTATAATTTAATTTCTAAATTCATTCTGCTTGTCTTGGAAACCTTTGTTCTTCAAGTCAAAACATGGAGATTCAACTTTTAGCATGTGTTGTGGTTATGAATTAGTGTGCATTGTTCCATTTTATTTATGTTTATTCTGTGACCCATTTATTGCTTCTGTTTCAAGTTACAAAGACTGATTTCCATTTTTAAGTATTTTGAATTCAGTAATGTAGGATTACTTCTAATTTTAGAAATGCTTTTCAAATCAACGTTCTGAGCATGGGAATGCAAACAGTAAGCAGGCAATGGTCAATAATATGTTGAACAAATGAGAACACATATTGTGGTTACATTGAAGCTATTGATAAGGTTGCAAATGGGTGATCGGTCATGCATGTAAGTTTATTCATTAGTGTTTGTATGATCCAAAGCGCTAGTCACAACACTGTAATTTTGTACTGCATCATTGTATTACACTCACTCACTTGGTCACTGCATGGCATTACATTCCACACAGGACCTTGAGCCCCATTCTGGACAACATTACAACAAAGTGGAATACAAAATGTAACATAGAATTTGCAATTCTTTATCAAAGTGAGGAATCATCTGTGAGTGATGAGCTGCCCATGAATTTGTCACATGTTTATCCAACAGAAGACAAGTGTGAGTTTGCAGTGACCTCCTGTGATAGAAGGAATTAAAATCACAGAAGAAATTTTTAAAAATTCTTCTTGAACGAATTATTGCCCACATACTTTTTTTTTTACTTGTTTGACACCACAATGTTATAATTGTTAATCATCAAATGTAAGAAGTTTCACTTTACCTAATATTGCAGTAATGGTAACCAGAAATATGTCATCGACACAGCAGTGATGTGAAAAGGTCCACATGTCGTTCTCTGGCACCCCATTGAATTTCATGCTTGATATTATGAGATTTGAAAGATCATAATTACTCCTGAAAAAGATGATCATTATGTCAGAATAGTGTATTTTCTGTATTATTGGCCACTTGCTAGGGAACTTTGTGTGTCTGTTTGCTGATTTTGAAAGTGATGAAAATGGTACACTGGCATGTATGCCATTGCACTGGAAGTGTCAAAAATATTTCCATATCACAATTGCAGAAATTTTCATGCAAGTGTTGTCAGAAGTGTGTTGTGACAGAATCACAAATCATGATTTGTGGCTGTCAGGGTCTGTGTTTATAGCAAAATCTGAAACATCTACCATTGTCTTCAAATCATACCGTCTCCTAATTTTTGTCACACAGGTCTGTCAAATTTACGGCTTGTGGCACTGTATAATGTTAATTCTGACTGAAGGTTATAATTTTCCCATATGATTCAGAAGCCTTCCAGCGTTAATTTATATATTTTCCACCACAAGTGATTATATGCCATGTAATATGTAGTTAGTTCATACAATTTTTGATGTTTCAGGTAGCCATGCATAGGAACAACAGATGGCATGACTTTTGTATTTTGCCATAACAACATGTTTTTTCTTTATTTTTCTACAAATTAATTTGTAGTGGGTAGGAGTCAGGCTGGAAGTACAGTGAAACCCTGTTAAAAAAATTTCAAAAATTTCGAGAAAATCCTACTTCTTAAGCGGGAAATTTCTTAAAAGGGTAATTTGAATGAAATGGGAGAATTTTGGTGCTTTTTGATCGTGACTTCTTAGGTGGGAAATTTTCTCAACCGGGTTTTTCTTAAGCGAGTTTCGCTGTAATAATGATGGGAAAGGGCTGACATTCCTCAATAAGGTGATAAGGCATTGCATGTGGCAGAATGTTGTTGGTATAAGTCCAAGCAGGAATTGTTTGGCGTATTGAATGTGCCATCTTTCTCATTCCAAGTGCAGCACATTTTTGCTGTGACAGTCCCATGTCGTAGGCACCAGAAAATTTTCAGGGTGTGTCCTGGAGGTTTGATGTTATGTTGCGATAGTGGTTTATGAAGGGCAGATGGATAACTCTGAATTAACTCACAAAATTGAACAGCATCTGTGGGCTCTGCGTGTGCAGTTTTGCATAAAGGCCACAAAGTTAGTAAAGGTCCAGATAGATGAGTATGTAAGGTGTCTACTGAAGGCCAAGAAGGCTCCATATCCAAGAGATTAAGTAGTGTGACTTCCTATAATAAATTTTGATAAAAGTTTGTTTGTAGTTTTGGGGGTCAAATATGCAGACAGATACATGTGACCTCCCCATTATGTATTCATTCTACACACTTTGTAGAACAAATACACAACAGAGTATGTTCTTCAGAGTTTCTTTATTCACATGCAGTTTGTTGTTTGTTTCATATGCAGGGTGCAATCCTTACCACGATGCTTGCAACTCGCAACTTTTCCAGTAAGTATGATGGTCATGGTAAGTACCTCCGGACCCCACGTACAAAGAAAAATGGTAGGAACAGCTTATTTGTCAGGCAGTCTTATGGTATGGCCTGGACACTGCCATTCACCAGAAAGTTGTGTTATCATTATTCACCTCTTTGATGTTGAATCTTTATCCAGTCATATGTTTCATTCCTGAACATGCTTCATGATACACATTTTGGAGTGACAACTTTACTCGTCTGCATGATGTGATGGTTGAAGGGGTCTTTCATTGTGCAGAATTAACATACTGGAAGAGTATTGAAATTGCTGTATGCTTATGTGAAGAATATATTGTATTATGCAAGTTTCAACTTCATACATAGGGTGATCCTGAACCACACATAATAAACATGTTTATAGGAACTTTTTGACTTCATACAAGGAGTAGAATGTGATTTTTATATTAATTGTGTATAATTAAGAATCACACCGTACAGAATATCTTGTACAATAAAAATGATGTGTTTGTAGAGGTGTTACTTCTGTACACACTTGTACAAGACTGGAAAAATTCATGGAATGTCACAAGTGGGTACACATTTTTATATATGTTTGCTGTGTCCAATTTCATATTTTTTGATTAATTGAAGACAACAGAAGTTTGCGTAATCACACAGAATTCATTTTTTGTCCGTTCAATAAAATATTTTCAACTATATCTGCAAACAGTTAGAGTATTATTGGTTACATTCAGTACAGCATTTTTTATCCCCCATTATGATGCTTGGAATTTTCCTGTGTAACAACTGTAACATCTCTTGACATGGATGTATATTACCTACTTAAATGAGAATATATGTTCACCATCAGTGTAATACGTCACTCAGTTGTTCATGCAGTCATTTCACTCATACCCTTACTGACTAATTCAGTACACACATTTCTGTTGTTTTTTATTCTTTAAGTCATATATTGTAATGCTCACTGGCTAGACAGGCTAAAGTCACACAAGGATCGAGAGAAGTAAGTGGTCTTTGTAAATGACACATTGAATCTGCAAAATATAAAACTGAGAAGGAGTCATAGCAGCAGAAAATTACATTTGTGTGTAGGAAATATGTAATTCATGTCCTTCGCCAGTCAGTTCGGGCAAATTTCAGCTTGCACTCTCTTCTGAACGGGCCATATATCGTTACCTGAATCTTTCTTTCCTTTGGAACAATGCTACGATGATGCTCCGTCTGCGTAAGAAAACTGACAGATTCCATAACTGTGTGTGTTGTGTTAGATATTGACATGGGGCCCCACTCCTAAGGCCTGACTTGCCCACATATTTAAAAAACATCTAACCCATATATTTCTGCAGTACAGACAGTTGATGCTGGTGGACAAAATGCCACGTGCTGTCTGAAAGATCCACTGTAAAATGTAAACAGAAAAGAGGCAAAATGTAAGCTGTATTCCAGTATGTTAAATAATTTATTTTCAGCTTTTTGCTCCAAAAATGTGTCATGTGTTGTAGGCTATAAGAATGCCTTTTGGTATTAAAGAAGTGAATGGTGAATATTTGCTTAGGACCTATATACTTGGTGTTTTCTCACAAATCATAATTATATAAATTTTGGAACAGTTTGTTCATGTACAAACTACATGCAATGTCAGAACATGGAGAACATTAATATGTATTTATCAGACACAGTAAAAGTGGCCGTGATGTATGACATTGTAGAAAACAAACCGTTAACATAATGAAATCCATCAGTACGTAATATGCTTTAATGGAAACATACAAATTTCCATACTATGTATCCTTGTACCTCATCAGTGGAATACTGGAGTGCATAGGCACAACCAGAATTTTTCTTTTGGGGGGGGGGTTGCTGACCCTGAGGGTGTACATAAAATATGTTTGATTTTAAAAACTGTATTATGAAAATCACGTCAAAATCTTCGGGCTGACATCTGGTTAGATTACAGGGAAATTAAAACTAACTGAAAAAAATACATATTTGTAAGTTTTTATTATATTTTTCATTATTCCAATGTACTAGTCATCAGCAATGTCGGTGGCTGATTTAGGCTGAAACGTAAATCGCATAAATCCTTCGATATTGTTATGTCTGCAAAACCTGTGATTTTAAATTTTTGTCTGGGGAGGGGCGGGTTGCCAGGCTCCAGCCCCCCTTCCCCATTTTGGTTGCGCCAGTGCTGTGGTAACTGACATATATTTGGAAACATTTGTCTTCATATTCAGTTTTTGCAGAATCACATGTTGGAACATTGTGTGAACTTAATGATTCTCATTGAAGATACAGATGTGCGTCTTCCTGTTATATTCTGAGCCCTGTGCAAGGAATTTCAGGACTGGAATTAATTCCATAGGCAGTAAAATGAATATCCATGCAAAACCTGACATAGCAAATTGTCTGTCAACCCTATATTTTCATGTGTCACAATGATCACCTGGACATTTTTTATGAGAAAGGTTTTTAAGGTCTGCAGCATCTCATAAAATGTTCAGACATGTAGCTTCCTCCCTGTTACTCAGCATATTCAGCCATTGTTAATTCAAAGATGTTGTCAAGTGGCCGAATTCCGATACATTACATTTACATTACTGTAGATGGCTGCAGATGCAGTTGAAGTTGACAACAAAGGGACGGGTTCCAGAATTCATGTTGTGACTAGTGATTTATGAACTATCCCAATTGAAAAGTGTACATGATTTGAAGCAGAACATTTTGATCTGTGGAAGTTTCATTGCAGTTACTTTAACATATGAATATCTGCATGCTCCATACATTGAAAAGAGTCGAGACATGTTTGTAATCCATAATGTATGCAAGTGTTGCCTGAAATGAGTGTCTCTTAGAAACACCAGGACACCTGAAGAATCTGTTTAAACATACACTCATCACCAAAGATTATATATAAAAATCAATGTACATGTTAAGATGCATCATTTTTATGTGGTGCCTGTAATAATCACATATAGAGAATAAAGTAGCACAAAGTTTCACAAGTATATCTAAAAGAGTTTATCACCATGGTCTTAGAAGTTCAGAACATCACGATTTATTTTACTAGTATTTGTTTTATCTTTTCACCTGAAAGTTGTTTCAAAATCTATACTAGAAATTTATATGCTTTCTTCCTTATCACAACGTGAGGCAAAGTATTAATATCAGCAAAATAAAATGCACTTTAATATCACTGGCATTCTTAGACTGTAGTATCTTAGTGTTGGTTTATTTTTCTTGTTCCCGTGTGTCTCCAGCACTTTTCTTACAATTAATATAAAAAGGCACCCTGACGCTTCAGTGTAAGCAAATGCGATTATGTATTTTTGTTGATCACATCACATTTTTGTCATTATTTTAGATTAAATAAAGTAGCAAAATTAGATTGCTTTCAGTTACATCCTAGTAATTGTACATACTTGTGTATGTTAGATGTACGAGTCTGCTAATTGCATTTTGATTGGGCCATGCAGAAATATACATGCAGATATTTGGAATGCTGAACACTTTTAATTAGGAAAAAAGTTGTAGTTAGAAAACAGTTTCAGCACTCACATCTTTGGTTGGATTGATGGAACCTACTTTTACTGCCCTTCCAGTTTTCTGTCTGTACATAGGTAGATGCTTTTACTTAGCCAGTCATGGTGTTGATCAATAAACAGAAATAATCCACATGTGTTATTAATTTTGTTTTTCCAACCCAGGTGGGTTTTTAAATTTTAACACATGGTTTGTGAAAAACATGAGTATTATTTGAACGGAAGAAGATAAAATTATGAAGTAAATGGTATTATGTGGAAAATTAAGCAGAGATTATGCAGCATTTCTTCAAATGCTGTCAATTTCTTTGTTGCCTAAATATATAAAATGAAGTTTTAGGGTCTTTTTTTCCTGTTTGTATTCACGTATGTGAATGCAGGTTTTTTGAAGGTTATTTTGTGATTTCACCTGAACTGAAGTTGAAGCACGCAAACATCTCGAGCTCGTACATTGTGGCCAGACTATCTTGTAGCAATATACTTTGCAGTACTGTGATGAAACAGATATTAGAAGTCCCATTAATGCTTTCTTTTCCTCAGTCATCATGAAATCACGTTTTCCATGTGATTGTCACAAATGTTCTTCTTGGCAAGGCAGGAGAGCATATGGGTCTGAACTGTGGGGCATGTGAAGTGTTGTTTACATGAGGCACCCTATTGCCAGTGCTGCTGAAGTAATGTTACAGTGCATGCATGTCGTATTCTGAAACTTTACAACTCCTTCTCAGAAATCAGACATTACAAGTGATTGGTTAGCACTCACACTTTGTATTCAGTAGGCCTTAGGTTAAAATCCACCTAGAGACCACTGCAGAGTTTTGTAACTTTCTTCAATCAAACCATGCAGATAGTTGGATGTGACTTAAAATGGGTGCAGCCTGTTTTTTTTTTTTTTTTTCCTTTTTCCTCCTATGGGACCATATGCTGGTCTCGACAAGGTACTGGCGAATGGCCTAGCATGCCATATGCTGGTCTGTATGTGTTTACTTGTTGGCAATTTGAATGTCTGTGCTAAGCCAGAAAGACTCAGGCTATCAGGAGATACAATTGGAATCTGAATTATTATCCTAAAGTTTAATTCATTTTTTGGATTCCTTTTGCCATTTTATATCAATTAATTATTTGAAAATGCATCCCCAAATAAATAAAAATTGTCCTCTTCCATTTCTTACACTTACTTATATGCTTCCAAAGTTTTAGGTCATTTGAAGGTAATAATTAGAAATGTATGTATACCATTTTATTGTAACTATAGAAATTACAGTTGAAAGTATTTTTGAACCATGTATCAGTGTTGACACCATCTTCTACAAACAATATCTTGTTTGTAACAAGGAGGCAGCTTCAGAGACAAGAATAGCCAAACATACCTTTAAGAGTAGGTGCTGTGCTCATCAGGATGTCATGTCCTGTCAGGTAGCTGCTGTCTCTAGTGCAGAGAGGAGATATATTTGCTTAATGTAACATTTTGATCAAAAGCATAAAGTAAGATGATTGCAGATTGGCTTGTGTTATGTGCTGGATGAATGTGCTGAAGCCAGAATCATTGAAACATGATCCCATTAGTCACAGCTGGCTTTGGCTGCGTTATAGCATATAGCATTTCTACAGTGCATATGGATACTGTATTCTGCAAAGGTCAGTGGTCATGTCAGTGGAATAAAACCCACACTAACAGAAAAAAAAGTCATTGACAGTAATCAGAGTTAGGAGTTTTTTTTTTTTGTTGCAGGATTAAGATAATTGCTTTATTTAAATGAACCATGGGGTGAATATAAATACTGAGGATTATTTCTGTTTGTTGTTTGTGGTGGTAAAATGTAGAATACTTTTGCATAGTGAAGCCATGTACTAGCACTCCATTCTGTCTCTTGTTGATTCTATCATCACAGTCACACATTTTATATATCATCCTCATAAAATAGTAACCTAAAATAACTATAAATATATGTATATAAATATTTTTATGCTGTTCTTTTTTTATTGCTGTGTTATTTGTGGGTTTTTAGAAGATTGGTCATATTTATGTTATAGATGGGATATTTAATTTTCTGTCAAGGCAGAATACATAAATACTTACCACAAACTTTGTATTTTGCAGAATGTTAGTGAGCAAGTTAAAGATTTTCCTTTTTTATATGAATTGGTACGGTTTGTACCTTCATGAAGGAGGTTTAGAGATGAAAACTGAATTTACTGTGCCACTGGCAACTAACCCACAAGGTTCAATGCAGTTATGCAAAGTGTAATCTGGTGGTCAAGTTCACAGTGGTATAGTACGGTATTTCCTTTTCCTCAGCAGAAGTCCTTCATGTATAAATGGTAGTTTCTAAGGTCCTGTATAAATGTTAGTGTTCCTTAAAAAATAATTGTTTCATATTCTTGCACAAGGATTTATTCGGAATTTTTTGTGGATGGGTTTGTCTCTGTCTGTCCTTTTCTTCTCTTGACCCTTTAAAGCACAGTGAGTACTATAGGTATCAGCTGTGCTCACACTGTATATTTGTATGTTTCATAGGGTTCTTAGAATAAGAAGTGATATTGTCCCTAAACAGCATCAACTATGAGGTAGTGGTGATAGAGTTGTGTTTTCTCTGAGTTAGGAACATTTTTTCTCTGAGTTAGGAACATTTTTAATTATTTTTTGTAGGTTAATTTCTTATTGTTGGGGGTTTTCAGAATGAAAGGTGCCTTCACACATAGTACCGTAGATTAATCATCCATAATCTGTAAAAATCCTTACTAGGGAATTTTTTAGCACTTTCGAACCTATTTTTATAAGGAAAGTTTTTCATAAATGTTTTGAATGCTTTACCACGTTAATTGTAATGCACTTTTGAAAACAAAAATATTGTGAATGAAATAAATTACATAATGAAATTTACATACCAGGTCTTTTGTCCTGGAGGAAAAATATAGATAGAGGGTGTTTGGGAATGAAGTGTTCACAGGAGGGTGTAGAAAATTACATAATAAGGAGCTTCATAATATTTACAGTTCATAAAGTATGATTAGTGTGATAAAATTAAGGAAAATTAAATGGGTGTGACGTGTAAACTGCGTGGGGAGGTAAATGAAATTTCAGCAGGAAAACGTGAACAGAATGGAGAATTTTGAAGACCTAGGCATAGATGACAGTATAATACTAAAATTAATCTTAAAGAAGTAGGGTGTGAACATGTGAACTGGAATTATGTGCCTCAATGTAGGGTCCAGTAGCGGGCTTATTTGAATGCGACAGTGAACCTTTGAGTTCCACAAAACTTGGGGAGTTCTTTCAGTAGCTGAGCAACTTTTGAGTTTTTACAGAGGGCTGTGTTCCGTGGAAGTAGTTAAAGAACTGTGCAAACCTTAGAATAAACTCCTGTGAATACAGTTACATATAGACTAAGTGCAGTTTGGTAATGAGCTTGACAGTTTCCTGTTTCCTTTAAGGAGCTGCTCAAAAGTGTTTAGGCAGGAAAAATGCAAATACTTCTTTTATTCCTTAAAAATATGTGGCCTCGTCATGCTAGAAATGTGTGTTTGGCCATATTTGTCATAGGACTTGAGTATGTAAAATGGGTTATTGAAGGAGGATTTCAGTCTGTTTTGTCATTCCTGTAAATATCCTGAAATTGGTATGAATTATACTTGAAGAATTGTTCATATGTGGCAGGCAGGAGAAATGTACTTGATTTTCATTTGGAGGGGGTGAATGTTGTGATAAATTTGTTAACAGAATTAACATCTTGTTAAATGTAGTCACAAATCAGCTATCAGTATGAATTTTTGACCTTTTGCAATAGAATCTGTCTTTTATAACCAAATTTTTTCAAAGAAATACTTTGTTTTATATCATTCCACATTTTTCTCTATCCTCTGCTGTAAATACTGATTTGGTAGCGGTGCCTAATTTGTGACAGATATTGTCATATCTTGAGATCCAGAATCTCCCACTTAAAATTACAGAGATATAACTACACTTTTATTACAGATAATTATAATAACCAGCAGTTGTGCATAAAAGTGCTAAAAATCATACATAACATATAAAATTCTGACATGTTTCAGGGTCAAGGTGCCACCTTCATGGAATCCAAAGTACAAAGGTTTACAAGCACCAACACAACAATGTTGGTATTACAATAATAAAATATTAAAAGTGTTAGAATTGCACAATTATGAAGTTTTTGACTTCAGAATTGGCATAAGACAAAGATGTAGGCCAGGGTCCAAGGCTTTATATAACTAAATGCCAAATATGAATACAGACATCTGAATACTTCATGAATGGTCTCCATATTATGTCAGTTCTGAAGTCACCAAGTTCGTAATTTTATAATTCTAACATTTTTAACAACTTGTTATTGTAATGCCAAGATTGTTGTGTTGGTACTTGCACACCCTTGTGTCTTGGACTCCCTGAAGATGGTGCCTCGGCACTGGAACATGTAGGAATTGTATATGTTATTTATCGTCTTTGGTCGTTGAATGTGCATTTGTTGTTTACTGTAATTATTTGTAAGAATAATGCACTGAGTATATAATGCTGAGTTAGACCTTGTATTGTTTAGACTGAAGCACACATATGACTAAAGCAGTTATTATGATGTATAGAAGTATTTGAGAATGTAAAAATTGCTTGACCAATTCTGCTGCTAGATAACCTGTAGTCCAAAAGAGCTGAATTTTATAGCCCAGTGTATCATAATTGAGGCCCAGAAAATTAATGTACGGTGCATGTAAGGCATGACATAGACCATCTTCATGACCAGCATTCATTGAGAAATTTATTATCTATGTAAAAATATCAACATTCAATGTGATTTTTGACAGTATGTTTCGTGTGAACTGTTGTGTGACAGTAATTAAACATGTACATTTGTGTTCACAGTTCCGTTGATCTCTTCATGTGCTTTATACGTGTTTGCTGTTTGGCTGTTACACTAATATACAGGAAGTTTAAAGGATACAAACAGTACATCATGTAGAGTTACTTTTAAGGTTAACAATTTCCGTGTACTTCCTGTTTTAATGTAACCCCCCCCCCCCAAATGACATTTCGTATGTGCAAATTACGTTGAAAAATTAGTAGTATATCCAACCGAGATAGCTCCATCAGTAGTGATTAGCTGTGAGCTGACAGTCTGGATTCAATTACTGGCAAAGGCAAGAATTTTCCAGTTTGCTCTGGAGACCACAGCCTTCTATCCTTGGGTTCTGGAGGCTCTTTCGCCAGAAATAAGGTAACCAGAACTTGGCCCTCACAGTTCACCTCCAGCTGATGTTTGGAGCTACACATTCTAACTCCAGTACATGTATTATGAAATATAAGATGCCATTTAGCAAACGTTCCTTTGAGTCACTGAAGTAATGAGTTAAGTTATGTTCTAGATTTCTCTGTTTTTAATGTTTTACTTCCGTGTAGAGATCATGTTTGGCAACTACACTAACTAAGCAATAAAAATTTAGTGAAAACTAGAGCACATTCTTAGTGTTGCAGTTGTAACGTGTAGTGAGGTAACATATTAATTGGATATGTTAGGTTTCAAAATGTATGTGTATGTGCATAATGCGTGACAAATGTTTCTAACAACGCTATACACATGGTGTTCATCTTCGTCAGTAGTAGTGAATTTCACCAGGCATGTCAAGCCTTATCCAACCCACATTGTAAAATTAAGCATAAAAACATTTTAAAGGATGTTTAACAAATCAATAAATATTTTATAATATCTGTATAAATTACTACACTATAATTTGTAATATTAAAATTTATATTGTCACTAAATTATTTCTTAGTAGCACATGTGCGAATAGTCATTTGTCCCTGATTTGTATAAGGAAATGCTCCAAGTTTTACTGGAGTAAGAGTTGTTGAATTGTCATTGATTTTCATTGTCTGCTGTAAATGTTATGGACAAGAAAACTTGTTTCATAATCTGTACCAACTCTAGCAAGAACATGCTCTTTTCTTCAATTCAATTCAGTTAAATTCAATTCAGATTCATGGAACTAAGACTTGAAGACTGATTCAGGAACTCAAGATTATTGTTTGTTGCCAACTTTAGTGTTCACTTTACCTTTGACTACTGATTGCTTCATTTGCATGTTTATTTTTGTTGGTCTTATTCATGTTCATCTTGATAAGTATTTGTTCTAGAATGGTGATTCATTCACCCCTCATGTAGACCTTTCTGCAGATTATTTTCCTATTTAGATAGCATGGAAAACCACAGGAATACTGGTCATTGTTTAACAGGCTTAAAGATTAGATACATCTACATGATGTGAACATATATGAATGTCATTGACAACCATCTTTCAGTGATTGGTACATCAAAATATATTTTCATAAACTGTATAAATTTTGAAACACTTCAAGTAAATTTAACAGTGAGTAATATTTTTTATATGGTTACTAGGACACCATATACATACAGTTCCATGTATTAAATTGTGTGCGTAATTTATTTCTGTTTTCATGGCATTAAAATAGTCTTGCATTTTAAAGTAACCAGAAGAACTTACAACTTAGTAATGTACAAGTTGGTATAGCTGCACCTAGCATGGCAGGTGATGAATTAGAGAGATACTGAAGATCATATTTTATTCAGTTTTGAGCTTTTCTGTTTAGTGAATTCTGTATCTCTCAGTAGTTTTAATTATTTTCCATTTTTAATAGTGTCATTAAACTGAGTCTGCTTCATCCATTCACATCACTGGAATTCCAATTGTGAAAGGAGCAACAAGACAAGTCCAAGTAAATATTGAACATATTATTTGAATTTTGAAATTCATGTTTATGTACTTAAAATGTATGAAGCATGAGTCATGAGAACAAAACAATAGTCAATTTTGTTCATTTATTTAATTTATTCCATTTCATAATTTCTATTATGAAATTTAAAAATTATGTTCTAATTTTGAAATTACAACACCATCATATTTCATTTATTATACATACCAGTGGAATAGAAAAACATTAGAATTGAACATTCTGGAAATGGAGAATACTCTATTTTTATTTTTATAAAGTGGGGTACGGAGGTATTTTATGGTAAGCAGTCAGCTGGATAATTATGGAAGTAACAAATATACTCAGGCTACATTCTCAGTTGTTACCATCAACATTTTCCATTTACTTCCATTTACTCTGCACCTTTACCACCCTCCAGTTTGCTGCAGTTCTGTCCCTGTAGGATCCTGTGATACAAATACATGTGCTTGCATAACTCCAGTGGTATATAACAATATATATATATATAGTACTTATTACCATATTGTTGAAATGTACATTGAACACTTTCTATATCCTTATAATACTGTACAATTAACGTGCTGAAACTCAAATACAGATTAAACCAGTAACATAATTCACCTGCTTGTGCAGTAACATCCCAAGAAATATGATCGTCTGCAAAATTATGTTCTCTGACGTGTCCTATTAGTGGATTTCCTTCCAAGTGGATGTGAGTGTGAGAATAACCGATAGTAATTATTTGTAACTGTGTTACTGGTGGGGCAAAAGGTAGTGCCTTTTGTTTGTAAGAACTTCTGAAGTACTGTAGGGATTTGTTAACTATTTTTATGTAGAAATGAAATTTACCATTCCATGTTTTTAGTATGGAACTGGTTGTGCTATTGTAACAAGTTTCTCATAATCTTTTCTTCAGCTTGCGATTCTGAGCTGAATGCTGTTACAGATGCTAATGGCAGGTCGAGTCGCAAACTTGACATACCAGAGCATATTTGTAATGGATACAAATTTTTTTTGGATGTGACTGCACATAAATGTTTCAGGAAATTCACTGTCTGCTGTGAATATGTTTTATTGTCAAGTTTATCACCTTCAGAGGAACATTTTTTCTCTTATTTTGTAAGTGTGGATTGCAGAACAGAACTTTTTTTTTCACGTTTGAATGTTACGAGTATTCTGTGAATTTTCTAGTGTGTTTTCACTAGATTGGCACCTAAACCTGTCATTTATGTTTTTATTCTGTAAATATTCACACTTTTTATGCGTTTGCATAAGGAATGCCATAATAATGACTTTTCTCAACCCTTAAAATGAAATAACACACAACACACTTGAACTATGTGCTTGAAATACTTTTTGACTAGCACTAGATTTTTCTCTTCCTTTACAGAACAGTAGTAGAAGTGGATTTCTGTATTTCTGACATTGCTTATTTTTATCAGTAGATGTAGCCTTAATGTTGCTCTTGTTTTATCTCTTTGTTGCCATGGTAACTGATGTATCTCCTATCTACCTCCAGAAAGTGGTAAGAAGTTTCAAACACAGTAATTTCTTCCTTGACGAAGGAATATAAAGCTGAAATAAAAAAAAATATATGTATATACATTTATCTCTAATGCTTAAATATATTTATGCTATGTTTGTGTGTGTTCTTTATTTGTTTCTTAATGTCTGCATGCATCAGCAAAATGTAATCTACTTCTTTCACTATGTTTTACTGTTTCTTACCTGTCTGTCATCTTGTGTACATTTCTCTTCAACTTTCTTTCCTATTTTGCATTCCAAAATCCACTCACATTTTGGGTATGTAAATGTCTTATGTTATAGAATTATGTATTTCTTGCTTGTGTTTGAACCACATGTGAGGCTGTGTGATCATTGGTGAAATGGCGCAGAATATGTTAACTTACAGTTGTCAGAAATGATACACTATCTAAGTGAAGGACTGTGTTATTTATAAGCTAGTGTGGCAGTTATCAACATTAGATATTGGGAATAGTGATTGGTCCAGAACCCATTTTTTTGTGTGAAGAAATGCATAGTATAACACAAGGTGTGTAGTTATGTTCAGTGGGAGAGGTAAACTGGCATATTAATTGTCCTAACAGTGATTATCACATGTCTCCAGTTCTGTTGTCCAGGACTGTGCATTTACAAGGCTATACTAGCTCTGTGTTTTTGAAAACTTTTAACTGTGATAAGATTCCCTCCATACTATGGTATCACATGGACCTCTCACACAATAGCGTAGGATCTGGATGCTCTTAGAAATTCCTTTTTATAAACTGAGGTAAATAAATGCCACAGTTTCATTCCAGTATGATAGAATTGAATTCGTATTTCCTGTTCTGGCTTAAATGGATGCTGAAAAATTATGTGACTCGAAATTGTGGTAAAAGAGGAGTGTATTTCAAATTTACAGAGCTGTTATTTTAATACCTTCATTTATTCTTGAAAATGGATAACAGTTCAGCTTCCAGGAGATGAGTTTTTGAGTTTTTGGTATTCAGATATTGTTGTAACACTTTTCATACTAATTGCATGTGTGCTTATCTTCCATATGGTATTGTCAGTTGTATTGTTACGCTAACGGGTTCATACACACTGAAGACCAGGAAGGTTGTTTGAAATAGCCATAAATTTTAACATCTCCACAACAAGCAACCCTTGTTCATTGTGTAACCTTGTGTAATTCTGGACTGTCGGTTTACGTGTGAATTACCATTCCCTACTCCCATTTTTCAGGAGTCACACATGAGTGTATAATTACAGTTTGTTCAGATTTGTGTAGGTTCTTAGTTTGTATCCTTGAGTGTTTGGTTAAGCACACATGTCTTTTGATTTTGGAACGTTTCATGGCTGATGATTTTGGTCGAACAATTTGGGAGCCTTACCATGTGTTTTGTGGTTCTTGCCATGATGCGTTGTAACAGTACGCTGGTTACTTTTATCGCAGCACGGATATGGATTCACTAACTCAGGATCCCCACACACTTTTCTGTCTGCTAATTAACACAGTATCCACAGAAAGCATTTTACTGAAAGTGAATGTATTAATGTTCATAGGTTTGTATGTGGTGGGAAATGAGGACAGTTCTGGAACAGCCTTATTGCTTGCTCAAAATAAATGAATTTGTCTTGCAGAACATATGGAACTTCACAAACAAATATCGCTTTAATTAACTTTTTTATGATTTAGGCCTAATGCTAGTGTACTGGCCACATGCATCATTGGCTGTGTGTTCTTGTGGTGTTTGATAAAGGGCATTTAAGTGCAGGTAGTACTCGAGTTACAGAGTTAATGCGTTCTGCAAACTACAGCATTAATAAGATCTGCATAAAATGAATAATTCTCCCATATAAAATAAAAATATCCCATTTAGATGGAGTACATGTCTGTATTTGCCAACCAAACACCACTAAAATTTCAAATGCTAATATAGGATACAGTACAATATGTGTAATAGAGCAATATAAACTAGAATGTAAATGAATTTCAATCTGAGACAAATAGATATGTCGGAAGGAAGACATATTTACTGCTGTGCCAGAGAAGATTAGTGAAGCTGCTGGTGAGGCTGGGGTGAAGCGAGGAATTATTGGGGATGTTCTATTAATAGAGTTACTAGGAGTTTTCATGTTGCACTTCAAGGGTTTCTGCCATACTGCATGTGCAAATGTGAGTTTTAGACTATGTAATTTGAGAACGTGCCTAAATTAATAAATCTTTTAAGTCGAAATTCGCAGAAGTCAGTAGTCCATACATTGATAACTACCTGTACAGACATGTACCCAGAGATGAAAATGATAATGTTACAATAGTCACAGGACTAGCAATGAAGGATCCATAAGAATCAGAAAAAGTACATTCCAAAATAATGTTTTGAGTCTTTTTGTTGTACATACATATGCACACAAAGATATGTCAATACTTCACCTCCATGCTCATTATGAATGAAAGGTGTTAGGTATGGTTTATGAAATTCAGCTGCATTGTGAACTAGTGCTCTGTCGGTTCCTGCAACAGCATCGTCTGGCTCTATGAAAGGCAGTAAGCAGCTATGTGAGTATTACAAGTAAAGTGAACTATGATCTTTTTAATTTCGCTGTTACTTCAGGCTGTACACTGAAGTTGTTGGAAAAAAATATAGCACTTATCAACCACAGTTTTCATATACCATATAGAAAACAGGGTACTATAAAAAAGGGCTAGAATAGCATAGTTGGTATAGTGACTTGCTACGGGTTGGACAGTCTGAGGATTAAATCTCGCTGGGGGTGGGATTTTCCAGACCCATCCAGACCAGCCCTGGGGTTCACTTAGCCTCCTGTACAATGGGTGCCAGCTCTTTTTCTCGCTGATAAAGGGGCGTTGTGTTGACGACCCACCCCCTAGCACCAAGGTTAAAGAAAGGGTAGAGCTATACCTGTACCCCACCTCTGAACCTTCGTGTCATTTTACTACAAGAATAGGTAATGTTGGTAAAGTTATCCCTATGCATGCCATGCAAGCATGTGGGGGAGGAGGTGGACATAGAGCTACAGCTCCACTTATTCTTAATCTCAGCACTAGATGGAGGTGAGTGGTCAGTTTTATGCCTCGGCTACTTTGCCTCAAGGGAAGAGCACCTGGTACGCATTGAATAGGCAACTTCATGGGCCTCAGAATTCGTCTGGACTTTCTGGTGGAGAGAAAAAATCTCCTGCCCCCGCCAGGAATCAAACCACAGTTCCTTAGTTGTCTAGCCTGTAGCGTGACCACTAGACCAACTGCACTGTCTGAGCTCTTTGTAATACTATAATATCATACAAATAAGAATGTTCACACATGAATTATGTACATCTGTGATGCTCAAGGCTTGCAATCAGAATTATTTAATAATCATTGTAGACTGTTAAACACTGTCACACAGTTCCTTGCTGTGGTCGTGTTTGGTAAACTGGCCACCAGAACTAAGCTGCAAATATACTGTTGTAAATGACTTTCCAAGCATGCAGATGAAATATTGGCATACTTTTTAGATCCATTGTGTACATGCATGTACATTGTGTGTGCGTGTGTGCATATGAATGGACTGTATTTCGGGGTGGGGGGATTTTTGTTGCCTTAAATGCCTTGATTTTTCTGCATCAAAACATAACCGTGCTGCAGTGGTCATTAGACGTGTTTTGGCTATTTATTTCTCTTTTAAACAACTGCTTATGCTTTAATTATATCTAGAAAAATTTTACAATTTATATAATCATTTGGGATGCTTTAAGCCCTAAAGTTAGACTTAATGTGAAATATTCTTATTTCTTCTGCTTGAATTAAACTTCTTGTATTATAAATTTGAAAGTACTGCTTGGCTTAAACATATTTCATAAAAGGTATCTAACTTTATGAATTTGTAATTGTTTCTTGGTGTATAATTACATTTTTTCCAATCTACAGTCTGCAAAGACTAGATGTACTTCCTGTCATTGACATTTGGCATATGACTAATGTAGTAACATGTTCCAGACATGCAGTGAGTGTGCGTGATATACATATGAGGTTAAGTTGGGAAAATTAACATTTAAGTTCTTTTGAACCTCATACTCTACTTATTAATACAAACTTTGACATAATTGTATTATCTGGCTTAATTACATACATTTTGCATTGGCATTTTTTGTTCTCCTATGAAGTACGCTGTTTTTATTGGAATGTTTGTTCCAAATAATGTCTTGCTTGAAGTGGATGGCTTATTGTAATGTGATATAAATCATAATCACACAGTTACACAGCAAAATACAGCATGTGGCAGTGAAGCATGATGTTTTGCTCCTCAAGCCATCAGAAGGAATTCTCTCTTTGATCTGCTGTTTTAGTTACATGCAGTGGGTTCTCAAGTCTCTATTGTTTGCCACATGCAGTAGTGGTTTCCAAAATATGTATTTCATGCATGGAAATTAAACTGGAAAATGGAAAGCTATCTCTTCAAGTACAGCATTCTTTGTGAAAAATTTATTATATAATAACTGCCAGTGTATGAAGTATGATTTGTTCATGATCTCATGTTTTGTGCTTTTGTCTTTCTGTCACAGGCCGAAGTATAATTACGAAGAAGAGTGATGGCTCACAGGTTAAGGAGTCCACAGATAGCAGCACAACTTTGGAGGATGATGACATCAAAGGTAAACAGATGAGGGTTGTACCTTTTTTCATAATTCTTATCCTTGTACCCTGAAAGTCACTATAGCTGAAAATGAAAATAAAATAATTGGTCATGTTTATGTTAGACTTCTTCAGTTGTGAACTGGTCGTGTCTAAGCAGCGTCACTTTCTTCATAATACAGAGCAGAGCATATGACTGTAATGTATCGACATGCTCTGAGAAACATGAGTAGTGCATATTTTTCTGTTCCAGACTAATGTAAGTCGCAACACTATACAGTAATTTCACATCCCTGTTCACAGGCCATTTTTCTGTATGACTCAAAGGTCATTTGTTGTCCACCTACATTTACGTTATTTTAATGGAATTTGTGAATATTTTGTTTTTTATGAAGTGCTTCCAGACATTACTGTATTCTGTCTTTTGGACTTGCGATGTTGCCGGTAGGAATCAAGAAATATAATCATGATGGTTTGCCCCTTCAAGGTCACATTGTCAAATATGTAACCACATGAAATATATTTATACCAAACATTATTTTTAAAGAAACAAATGCTACACAATAAAAAAGATGCGTTTTAAAGTGAGGCACACATTTTAAAGGTAAACTAGAAGCTTGCCTGTCATTCGAATCTTGCAGATTTAGCATTGTGTTTGGTCTAGAGCATGGAAGATTATAACAAATTCAGGGGTGCACACGTAAAAGGACCTTGAATTTTATTGAAAATAAATGTTGTTGCTGGGGAACATCTGAATGGAAGTTCTGGTTTCCTTAGTGTACAGCACTGTGACCTCAGCTTATGTTGGCCAGTCCTTAACTATTCATCCACCCTCCATATTTTCCCTCTACCTTTTGATGCGTGTTTAACAAAAGAATAACCTAAATAAGACCTGTGTTTGTCTCTGTATGTCTTTTGTAGACTGGTAGGCCTAGTATAGGCGTACTTCTTACGTGATCCATGACATATTGGTTACAGCAGAAGCTAATACATTGGTTAGTGCAGCTCATTTATACAGAAAATCAGGAGGTTTGTGTCTGGTTTGACTTATGCCAAATTTAGGTCACAATCCATAATTAAGACCTATTTAAAAGGTGAGAGCATCAGCAAAATTAAGTAACATTTTACAGTATTAACTTCACTGTATTTTCTAACAGTCTTTGTTCAATGAAATCAGTTCATTGTAAATGGGCTTTATCGTATGTGGAGGTCATATGGTGAGGGAAGATGACTGTACTCTACCACTTTTAAGTGGGCAAATGCGTGTAGCAGTGACAGGGTGCATTCATTTTACCTTGTGAAGAGACTATCCTGTGCTTCTCTGATGATAATTGGTGTCATATTTATTGTGGTATATGGCTTGTAGGAACCAGTATCCTTTAGAGTAGTGAGCATATCCCACCTCCAGTTTCTAACCAACTTCTTCTTAGACAGTAGTAACTATCCATACATACAAGAGGATCTTTACTTTGACTGAGGGATAAAAATGCAGTGTTGCCTATTATACATCTTCATTCTACTTTATTTTAACTTTGAACTTGAATGATGTTTTCTAATTCTATACCCTCGTACGTTCTGGATGTCTCTTACCCATTTGTCATAATGATTTTATCTTTGATTTTTAACAATTGCCAAATAATGCATGGGTGATGAATTTTATACAAATAACACTCTTACTCCATAATTATAGGAAGTATTTCATTCCATTTTATGTAAATGGTGCATAAATCCATAACACATGGCAACATTGGCTGCATTTTAATGATGGCCAGTAGTATGATATGTGTGTGAGCAGGATTGATTTTTCAGGAACCTCGAAAAGGAATCCCATGAATGACATCAGCACAAAATGCTTATAATCAACAGCCGTTTGTTTTACTGCATGGTTACTTAGAAAAGTCACTGTGTCACCACCACTTCCACAGCTTATGACATATAACCGTAGATTAATTTTGCAGTGTATGCCAGTAGATATAACAGGTTTCCTTTTATACTGTAGCACTTTGTATCTTGCATATACAATTAGACATGCAGAAACATTTTAGCATATGTATATTATAATGGTGAAGCATCTGAATAAAGGTAGGGATTTTGATTTCCATGTACAATAAACCTGTCCCATTTTGTATATCTTGCTGCAGTTTTAATCTTGGTTGCACTGTGAATAATATACAAATAGGAATTGTTTTCCTTTTTGAAAGATATAAGTCCTTTAAGCAATCATAATTTTTCTCACCATGTGTGCGTATTCTCGCCACAGTTGCAGTATTTCGTTCCTTTTTGTTAGTAAATTGAGTGGTAACATATTATTTTTGCTTCTACATATCGAGTAATATTTTCATTTTTTATATAACCTATACCTATATTTTTGATACGGCATTATGTCTGTATACATCACATTATTTTCTGTTTCTAAAATTTCATATACATCTAAGAAGCTATCAGAGTATTAACTCATTGAGATTTGCCTACATTTTATATATTTATTGCAGTTCTCACTTATGTTGTTATTGTATATTTGTTGCACAGTCACGTTAATATTATTCTTGAACGTGTGATTCTGATCACAAGATACACGGACAGAATATCATCACATTGAAAGCACATAGGTATGGAATGTCTCTGTTATAGGATTCTTGTATGAAATGAGAAGGTATAGATACAATAATTCTTACACTTATGAAGCATGCTAACTGATCATCAACATTAAAACTTACAGCCATTTTAAAGTAAGCAATAATAATGATGATGATGTTGATAGTTTTAGTAAAATATAATTGCTTCAGTATTTACATTATAATTTACCATTTGCATGACAATTTTATGTCATGGTAAAGGAATGATGTTTTTAAATATTTTAATTCTGTGGATTAGCCTGGATACATTTGGACCAAATGTGGATTCTTATTGCAGATTTTATGTGCTTCTTTTGTGACACAGACTTTTCAGTTTGTGTGGACCTAAGTGAAGAGGTTACATTGTAACTTACGTTACTATTGCCTCATGTGTCATTAGCTTGAATAATGGGGATGGATCTGTAAATAATTTATAGTCAGGCAGTGTCTGTGTAATACAGTAATTATCTAAATTCCAAATTCTAAATTAGTGATGGTGAAATGTGTGTACAGTCTTATCCTTAAGTTTCTACAGCCATTTTCTGAATGTATGAGTTCAGATTGTGTTTTAAGCCATGTTAGCATTCTTGCAACATTCTGGCAAACTCTGCAATAGCCATCGCAGGGTGACTGTCATGGATTGCTAGAAAACAGCAGTATTGACACGTATCAGGAAGGGAGTTAGGAATGGAGGAAGTGGAGCGGTTGGTTAATGTGCTGTCCTGGCTTAACATCCACAGATGTTGCCACTCTATCATCAAAGAAACCATCAAAATAGTTAAACACCCAGAGAACAGTAACTGGCAAGATGGATAGAGATTTAACCAAAATCTTTGGACATCATTCTTCTTCCTCCTTTATTCCAAGCTCCAAGACCCAGTCTGTTGGCTAGCACCTGGGATGACACATTACAAACTTACTCTAATGTACCTTCACCATTTACACACCCAACACACACACACACACACACACACACACACCTATATGTTTTGGTCTTTTAGGTTGGAGTTATGACACTTCTCAGTATTATAGGTGGTTAACATTTGGAGGAACGCTAGTACCGCCTATCAGACTTTACAGAGTTGCAACCCAGAAAATTATAATCTGACTCTTCACTGCCATGGAGACATCCGGTATATACCATCACACTTTTCGTATCCGTGACGTACCACATGGAGATGGCAACTGCATTATTTGCCAAAACATTGGAAGAACTTAAAAAAAAATGACCTTACGCCTAGCAGCCAGGCATGTGCATTTACATATAGCTCAGGATAGGATTCAGTGGCAGGCTTTTGTGAACACCATAATGAATGTTGGGCTTCCATCAAAAGTGGGGAATTTCTTGACTAGCTAATCAAGTGTTAGTGTCCCTAGAGTGACTCTGCTCCTTATAGTTAGGTTAGTGGATTAGTTATTTAGTATTACAAAGCAGACAGAGATCAGGTGGAGCTGGCATTACGGTACTTTGCAGTGGATATTGGAACTCTCCTCTCTTCAGTGTGGTGAAATTCTCATATTGCAGTGCTTTTAGCTGTATGAGTTGGGTGTCTGGTGTTATGGATTTCTGACCAGCAGAAGCTTTTGAAATCTGTACGTAGCTAAATTGTTTATCTTCATTATGAGTCTACTAGATGTGGTCATATTCAAAATCATATAGTCACAGCTTTAGTGTGTGTAAGTACTATTTCAGATACATATATATATGCAGTTATATGATGTGCTTACGAGCAATACATGCATTACGTTTGTACTGGTGTGTTCTAAACTGAAAACACTTAAGCCTATGTTGCTTAGAGAACCAGTCTGCAAGATTGCAACATTGCCTAACTTGAATTGTTATATATAATATAATATTATATATAATAATTGTTATATGTATAACATTGTTATATGTAATTGTATTGTTGTATTTGACGATGTTGCTTATTGCAATCCAGATTTCTTTTAATGACTCATTTGATATTCGGTCGTCATTGGACAAACTCTGGATTTCTGAAGTATATTTATGTAAATGTAAATGTAAACCAAGTCATATTTTAAAAATTATGTTTATCCAGTTCAATTAAATCCAGTTTATTAACATACGTGCTTGACAATGCAGGACCAACTAGAAAACTACTTGCCTTGCTCTGTTAAGGTCACTTGTTAATAAATGGAATGGAATTACATTAACGAACAGAAGGTTTAAATTGTAATTCAGTTATAACAGTTTTATTTAGGCTAATAATAATAATAATAATAATAATAATAATAATAATAATAATAATAACAGCAACAACAACAACCCACAGCAGGTATGAGTAGCATTTAAAGTTTCATGCAGCTGAGAGCAGTGAACTACATTTCTTGACCTCAGTTATACAACAGTAAGTTATTTTTTCTTGCTCTTCCTCCACCTCTTATTTATTCACTTTCTTGTCATCTCTTGTACTATCTTTTTGAATTCTTGCTCACTCTCCCAGTGAGCTTATAGCAGATGTTTATAATACTTTAAAAATGATGAAAGTTTTTTATTTTGTATATATTGTATTTATATCTGTGTGGGAATCAAAATTATTTTTGGTACCAGAGGATCTTTCAGACCTGCTATATACAAGTTTCTTTGCAGTTTGCTTATGCTGTGTGTCATGTAAGCAGTGGTGGAACAAAATATTTTTTGTGTAGTGTCAATTTGACAGTTGTTTAGATACTACATGAAACTGAGATAAGGTAGTGCGTCTCTCTCCATTTATCAATTTATGTTCATGGAGAAATTTTAAAACAATATTGTAATGCTACAGCATGTGCAGGCATGGTTAGTTATACATTTTCCTTAAAGATATATGTTTAAACTTAAACTGAAGTTGTGAATATTATGTTCTTCCATGCAAAAGGAAAAGAAGTAATGTGAAGCAGCTTGTGTTTACATTTCATTTACTTTCTCTTCATTTATATGTGTATTTATAGGCATCTGTTTTATAAAATTGTGTGGCTTATAACCAGAGAAATTCCAGAGAAAGTAACTGCCTTTTTTACTTCTACTGTTAAATTCTTTTTACAACTATATACATATTCCAAATAAATAGTATAAAATGTTGATGAATATGAACATTGCCTTATGACACTGTTGATTGAGCTACCTGGGAAGTGCCCAGTTCAAATCTAAGCCAGGCCATTATCATGACAGAGACTTTTGTGACATTATTCAGTTTCTGCAAGTAAACGTGAGGATACTGTCTCAAATTACACCATGACCACTTTCTGCTGCATTCTTCCTACTTCATTATTCACACATTGCCCCCAGCATTTGATTCTTTACAGTCTGAGCTGCTTATAGAATCACAGAATAAACCGTGGATAAACCAAAAGCACTGCTGTCATGACGCTATGGACAAACCAAAGGACTGCTGTCACGACACCATGGACAAACCAAAAGCACTGCTGTCATGACACCATGGACAAACCAAAAGCATTGCTGTCATGACACCATGGACAAACCAAAAGCACTGCTGTCATGACACCATGGACAAACAAAAAGCACTGCTGTCATGACACTGGACAAACAAAAAGCACTGCTGTCATGACACCATAGACAAACCAAAAGCATTGCTGTCATGACACCATGGACAAACCAAATGCGTTGCTGTCATGGCACCATGGACAAACCAAAAGCACGGCTGTAGTGATACCACAGACAAACAATAAGCAGTGCTGTCATGACATCAAACTAAGAAACAAATATGGCTTGAGAGCCTGATTTATTCTTGTGGATTTTTTCTAAAGGCATTTTTATCGTGACTGTTTTTATCATCTTGAAATGCAAAATAATGAAGTTAGAGCTGTGATTAACAGTAAATAAACTGCATACAGACATCCATTTCCTGTTCAGATTCAAATATATGAATGCTCCAATTGAGATGTAAGGAACTTTATTTTGATATTCAGCCCAGTTGCCTAAAAATTGTCCATTTTGAGTCAAATGCACAAACACCTGTGTTAGTTTCAAACATCCAGACGTAATTCTGGATGCGAAAAGTAAGAACAAATTTTCAGGATATTTAATTTTATATATATATATAGGTTAATGGTAATTGTATGTGTTAGAATGAAAACAGGCTTGTTCATTGTGAATAGATGGGGCCATTATTTTATCTGACAACTTGACACTTCCTGGCAGCTCATTTATCATATTAATGTGGCCCACTTAGCTGACAACACATATGCATGGCAGAGTAGTGGTGCGAAATGGCCAACATATTTGTCAGAAAAAATAACAAACCTACGTGGTGTCTTACGATTAATTGAGTAGGCTTATTCTGAAAATATGTATTGCTACTTAAATTTCAAAGAAAAACTTTCTACTTTTTTTTATTTTGTTTGTGCAATGTATTTATTGATCTTTGTACTTCCTGTTCATAAGATTCTGGAAGTAATTTTTTATCACCTGGTTTGCATGTAGTGATCTTTTGAGTGTGTTTTGTTCACATCAAATTAATATGCAGTAAGCTGGGAATCTCATCACTGCTCTTGTCCTGACCACTAAGAAATCATTTTGATTGTAGGAAATCTAAACTGTAATTTGGCATGACTGCTCATCCCACAATCATAAGTGGTATTATGGTAACGGGATTTTATTATTCAGCCTGTGGATGTTCACAGTAACATGTGAATGCAAAAGGAGTACATGAAATTCCTCTTTGCCACAAGTAAAATTCATTTTTTTGGATTGGCTTACATGGTGTCTGAAAAGTCATGCATTATTAGCATTATTGAAAACTAATATCAGCAGGCTGAAAGCGAATATATCACCAAAGCATGTCCTGGCATCGGTGCAATATTGGGAAACACTTGTTATTGCTTTCAGCCATCTTTGGAGCATTACAGACAGTGCACTGAACAGAATGATTCTGAAGTTTCCTGTGATGTATGACTTCTTGTGCACTGTGTATTTTACGTGCATGTTTTACATGACATGCAAATGTGAGCTGATACGTGCAAAAGGCTGTGACTATGGTACTGAATATGGCTTGCAGTAGTGTAGCTGTTTATAGAATTCTAGTTGTTGCTTGCAGTATGCAATGTAACATATCCAGAAAAAAATTTAAACTGCAATAATGATTTCCATAACTTATAGATCACAAGACTGTAATTAGGAGAACAGATCCTTACGATGTACAGACCTTTGATGTTTATATATTATCACATAGAATATACTGTATTTAACTTTAGTGGGAAGAAGGAATGCTTCTCATAATTAAAAAGAGCGCCATGCTTTCTTCAGCATGCTGTAGTCTTGTTACCTTGTTCTTTTTTATTCTTGTTCCTTCGTTTTGCTTCGCTTTGCTTAACTTTGCTTCCAGTGTATAATCCTAGAAATGCTTCATGTATATGCTGTACAAATACCATGCTGGGATCATTTCTTACATTCTATTTTCTCTCTTTGTGTCTGTTTTCTTTTCTACTTTTATAGCATGGTGTAGAGTTTCACTTTTCGGGTTCCTACCGTGTTTACCTATTATTACCATTTGATTAATTTATGCTCTCAAATCCTGAAAGATGCATTAATTTATTTTAATTACATTCATATAAATACATTTCTGATTTATTTTCTAGAACAGAAGTGCAGCTGAGTCCATAAAGCACTTCAATACACTTTTGTTCTGAATTGGCATAAAATATGTGCAGGTTGCTTTTATTGTTAGGATCTTTATTTTGTGTTATAGTTGTATGTAAAAACTTGGTAATACTTTTATGGACGTGTCTTATTCAGTATTTGACAGCATTAACAGAGGCAAAAGTACTGAAACAGTTAAACCTCACTTACTTTTACCAGAAAAATGTTAAAAATATCTTGTAGAGGTATAGGTACAGCTTTTTGTAATGTATGGTTTTAAATTTTTTTTGATTGTGTGAAATAAGCAGTCTTTGCTGTATAACAAAATGGAAGAAATTTATTGTTGGTTCATGTAACTTTGGATGAATGTATTCATGCAATATGTTGAAGTATATAACATTAAGCTGGCTGAATCTGTGTCTTAAAGTTGAGGTTTTGCTGTTAGGTGCATATAATGTGAGAGGAAGCCCTTAAAATTTAATTGTTCATGTTGTACAAAGGCTTCTCTCTGACTGTTTTTCTCTTTGTTTATTTGTGTGTTTTTTTCTTGGGGCACTCCTCCCTCTACTCTCTCCAACTCTCCAACAGAAGACAAACTAAACAAGGCAGGGGTAGACAGGAGCTCAACAGTTATTGCTAAAGAACCTGAAGGTAAATCAGAACTAATATTTCAATTAATAAGTGAATTGCTTTCTCTTAATGTTTTTAATAATATACTTCTATTATGATCCTCAAATAAATTTACTTTATTTTGTATATATTTTATTATGTTGATTGTGGCTAATTCATACATGTGGTGCAAGGAATGGAACTGAGAAACATGAGATAGTAAAGGACATTGACAATTCAATAATCTTAAGAACCAAGCCACCTTTGGACTTTATTTTCAACACATATTTTTTTTTCCAACCATAATATCAACTACACAAAAACATCACATTAAGTTTGCACTTTTTAATTTCTAAAAGTAATTACATAATTTGCCATTTTTAAATGAGCGACAGTTTTCATCACATATTTGTGCACTGCCATTGTTACATCTTTTCATGCCATTGCAGATTTCCTTCATTTATAAGATGCATGATTTGTTGTTTGAGCCAGTTGCAAAGAGAAATTGGCTATAATGGTGAAGGTATAAATCTGTTCCTGTAGTGTTATGATGAATACTGGCACATTTATTGTGCTACTTTTTTGCTGAAATGTAAGAATAATCTTAGATTTTTATATAAATATGAACCAAAAGCGTTGAGTCTAACAACTGAAAGTAAGGATGTCGATCGTGTTGACCTAAGTATAGTGTATTATACAAATTAATTCCATTTATCCATATAACATCAGTTGTTAAAGTAAATTAGAGAAGCCTGCATCTTTACAGGGTCCAAGGCTTTCACAGTGGCTTGCTGCTAATGCAGATCTTATTTCTGGGTGATTTTACTGTGTAGAAGTAGACTATACTGACTGACGTTTCAGATATCCATACTAGCTCCATATTTCTCAGAAAGTGACTACCCAATGGTCCCTACCAGTTTTTGTTACAGTCTGTAGGCAAGTGTAAATTGCTCTATGTATGGCAGCCTGTGTACTTTTTAAGTATCGACAGTGAGCGCCTTAAAATTGGAGATAGTAATGATCCCTGAGACTTTGACAGCACATGCTGCTTCCATCTGGTACCATAATCTAGAAACAGAATTCGCCTTAGCCTGTTAGAATGATGTTTACAAAACAGTTATATAACCGTTACATGCTTGTTTACATTTTTCCATTACTAACCTAATGGTGTGCATCTAGAAATTCTGAATGATCGTAGAGTAGTGCCATAATGAATGCAGCTTTCAAGCTGTTCTTTGGGTGTGCTGCAAAGTGCTGGCTTTATTATACAGTCTATGTACCTTGCTAATGTATTGATATATTATATGCATAAGCAGTGCATATAGTACACTGGGTTAAGAGAGAAGTGCACATTTTTCCCTGCTTGTATGAATCACTGCATATGTTCGGACGGTTAATCACTAACAGTTTCCTGCAGCTAAAATAAGTGCATTGAGGGATGTTATGAAACCATATTACTTCTCAAGCGTAACAAACATGCTTCAGTATATTAAAGAACTGGGGCTATAGAAAAATATGAAACAGAAAGGGAAAGTTTATTTTATTGTCCATAATTAGGGGTGGTAACACGTTTACCATGACTTCATCCTCAAGAACAACACCCCACTTCATACATAAATAGTGAATGAAAATAAATATCCTTGACAGTAAATATTACAATAGAAGCTCTAAAAAGTAGCTGTGTGTCCTCAGGTTTTTACTGTTATGAGCCAAACCTAGGTTCAGACTGTCACTGATGTTTGGGATGAAAAAGCACATGTATTTTGAACTCAGACTTTGTTTCAAACTAAAACTCGACTTAAGACTTTTTATTTACTCTGGTCCATAATATCTGTGAACGTTTTCTTTCACCGTGTGACACAAGTTAGTATTAACCATACAATGTAGCTGGTAAGGTATTTCAGAGGCAGCTATTTAGTTAGGTAAAATTCAGCCATTTTGAAATGCACATGTCATAAAATATTTGTCTCATTACATTCTAGAGTGTGTCTCAAAACACTGCCTTCTCCATTAAATGATAAACTTTATACTGTTAACAAAAATTAATTCCAGTCTGCAAGGAAAGTGGTAACCTTAATTGGTCAGTGAGGTCCGAGATTTAGATTGTTAGTTTATCAAAATCTGTAAATACAGGACATTTTGTTTGTTTGTTTGTTTAAGTATTTCAGTGTGAACCAGATTTACTGAATATGTATGTCGTGTGTGAATGACATGGATGTTTTAAAGTTAGCACTTTCCATTGCATTAAAATAAAATGAAAGTGACATAAGATTTCAAATGCTAGTTTGAAATTCAGACTGCTGACACAGCCAAAATTGAAAGCAATGTCAAGATGCAACTACCTTATACATGAACAAATTACACAGCAAATACATCAAGAGACACACAATCCACTGCAATTGTCACTGAAGAGGCATGCACTGTAGGTAATATGATGTTCACTTTATGTTTTCAATAAAGCATTTACTGACTACTGTACATCCACTCTTGATAGGTGTTGCTGCACTTTGCAGTATATGAAACGGTTCTAAGTCTGTGTCTGAAGTTGGAGAGTTTTATTGTGTGGGGACCTGTGATGATTTGAATGTTGCTTATACGTATTGTTACATTGTAGAATATTGTGGGTTTGAATGGTACTTGTTGATATAATGTTAAGTGGGCCATTCAGAGCATGAGCAAACTTCTTTTGTTTGTCTGTTAAGTTTCTTGCAGTTAGTATGGACCTTGTGATTAGAGAGGATTCAGTTGTCCATTAGTCACTGCAGATAGCTGTACAGGTGTCTCTAAAATTGAGTCTGTATTGTGGAAGTTTGTGACTGGTAACTGACATAAAGATGGGTGGTTGCCTTATGAATAATTCAACATGATAGAGTGGGAGTTAAGAATTTTCTTTTTTTATTTTAATTGTTTTCCAAGGTTTCAGGTTTTGACATTGCTGTCAATGCAGGTCACAATCCTGTGGGATGTTTGTTGCGTTAGTTGGTGGATTGTTGACACAGCGATCACAGCGTAACATGCTGAAAGATATGAATCTTCACTGCTAGTTTTGTTACTGATACAAGAAATTTTCTTGAATCCATGGTTTATAGTTATTGAAGTCATTATCTGTATATCTGCTTGCAGGCTCCCACAGTATTCAGAACAGGCAAAGGAATCATTTTTCTCAGTTATTTAACCTTTTAAAGCCTAGCGGTAACTTTACATACGACCAGGTTTAAGATTAAAAAATTCTATGTGGTGCCCACATTGCGTTTATGTGTTTTGTATGGATCTCAGAACAAACAGCAATGTTTGCCTTATAGAACATTAAGAGATTGGTTTTATAACCGAAGTGGAGAGTGTTTACAGCACGCTATGCGCGGAGTCCTTATATAAAAGAGATATGCTTCGTCTTTAAAGGGTTAATGTACAGTATAACTCCAATTATATTTATGCAGACTGATTCTATATCTGGTGGTTATTGTTAACCACATACAGATTGACAGAATGTAAAATATGAATAAATAAATGAATGAATAAATAAATAAATAAATAAATAAATAAATTATCCAGATTCATTGGGACCACAAGCCATCTGGCTATGCAGAAAATCCAGATAATGGGATTTTTCTTCAAAAATAGCCGACGTTGATAGTTTAAAGTGAAAAAAAAATTTCTACAAATGGCTATTTTTAGGCTACATCTTTATTTGCTTACAAATAAAACATTAATACACAATTAATTATAGATATTTGACAATTGGGGGAAAAAATTTAAGCCATGAAAAAGGTGTAGTACAATTACAGTAAGAAAATGTTTAGCTACCTGAAGGGCCAAGCCGATCTGGGTAACTGGCAATCCAGAAAACCAGCATCTGGATAATTGGAGTTACCCTGTACATGGGGTTAATGATGTTAGACTTAAATACAGCTGAGCCACTAGTGCCTGAGCCCAGTGTGTGTGAGTTTGAGATTGCCATTTAAAAGCCAAAAAGATATAAATCACAAGGTGATGATCAAATTCCAACAGAATTGATGAAAGTAGGTTGTCAAAAATTCGTTCTGAGGTCCATAAACTTACTAATTCTGTTTGGAACGAGGAAGAATGGCCATAGCAGTGGAAGAAGTCAATCATTGTACTCGTTTCCAAGAACGGTGAACCATAAAACAGACTGTATTAATTACTGAGGCATATCACTCTTATCAGCTACAAACAAAATTGTATCAAACATCCATATCTCAAGGTGATCTCCATAAGCAGACCAAATTATTTGGTGTCATCAGTATGGATGTCAATGTAATAGGTCAACTAGTGATCATATATTCTGCATTCGTCAAATACTTGCTTAAAATTGGGAATACACAATGGCAGTACAGCAGCCATTTGTATACGTACATCAAGAAAGCCTGTGATTCATTTAGGAGGGCGGTTTTATATAATGTTCTCATTTAAACCAGTTAGGTTAACGTGTGTTTATGTGAAACCTATAGTAGAGTCCAGGTAGGCAAACATTTGCTCGACATAGAGTGGTATGTATAAACGACCAACTCATACACACGTATTAAAATCCAATATTCAAGTTTTTTACACACACCCCAATATATTTCAGTAGTTAAAGCATTATCTTCAGGAGATACGATGTTTAAAAAACTAAAAACACTCATAAAAAACTTAAAACCACACAGGACAGTGTGGTATTAAGTTTTTGTGAAGTGTTTTTTAGTGTTTTTAAACATAGTACCCCCTGAAGGTGGTACTTTAAGTACTGAAACATGTTAGGGTATGTGTAAAAAACTTGAATATTGGATTTCAATAGGTGTGTAGGAGTTGGTTGTGTATACATACCATTCTGTGTAAGTTTGTACATGGTGGGGACAATGTAAAATTTGCCCAAAATGCTTCCTATTAAGAAGGGTTTGGAAAAAATAGATGCTTTAAAGCCATTACTTTTCAACTTTGCTTTAGGATATGCTGTTAAGAGGGTTCAGACAAAAGAAGGGTTGAAATTTAATGGTACACAGCAGTTTCTGGTTTACACTGATGCTGTTAATTTATTGGGTGAAAGCATACATAGTAGATTGAAAACACAGAAACTTTATTATTTGCTAGAAAGGAGATCGGTCTAGAAGTAAATGCTAAAATAACTAAATATAAGTTCGTGTTTCGTGAACATAATTCAGAGTAATTTCACAACATAAAGATAGGTAATAAATCCTTTGAAGGTGTGGCAAAGTTCAAATATTTGGGAACAACCCTAACACATCAAAACTGTATTCATGAAGAAATTAATAGCAGATCGAACTCGGGGAATGTGTGCTACCATTTGCTGCAGAATCTTTTGTCTTTCGGTTTTCTGTCCAAAATGTAGAGATTAAAACATACAGAGGTATAATTTTGCCTGTAGTTTTTTATTGTTATGAAACTTGCTTTGTCACGTTGAGAGAGGGACATAGGCTGAGGTTGTTTGAGAATAGGGTGCTGAGGAAGATATTTATTCCTAAGAGGGATCTTTCTGTGCTTTAGTGTCTCAGTTACTGACAGTATCATTAAATAAACTGCAGATGAATAAATAATAAATTTATGTATATTTTGTTAAGTACACAGAAAAATTTGTTACGGGCTGAAGTTATAGACCACAAGGAGTGAAAAATCTTTTATGTTTATTTCCGTAAATATACACAAGGTCAACCTTGTTGCAGATCAAAGTTGTAATAATTGTATGTCTTACAGACTTTTAAAACTGTGAACGCTTTGAAACATTCCATTACTTTTTGAGGCTAGGGAATGTGGTTGATGCTCCAAACATATATTTCTCCATTCTTATTTAAAAAGAGAAGCAGATACTGGAGCTACAAGTGTCAAAATACACAGCAAATGAAGTGCCCATTATGCACTGTATGTACATCTTAGTAGGAGCTGGGTACCTCAGTCAGTATAATGACTAGACTAAGAAGGACACAGGAATCATCAATTTGATTCCTGGTAGAGGCAGAGATTTGTCTGTTCTTAAAAGTGTCCAAACCAGGTCTGAGGCCAGTACAACCTCCCCTTCAGCTGATGCTGGGTCTGGGTATAAAGTAGCTGAATATGAAGCTAGCCACTCACGTCTGTGTAGTACTGAGGCTAGTACTGTGTGGAGCTGTACCTCCACACCTACTTGTGCCTTCATGATATGTACTTGATTAAGTATAGGGACAGCTTTATCTTTACATGCATATGTACAAATATGCTGTAAAGTTCTGTTGCTTGTGTGTGAAATATGATTTAAATACCCTTGAGTTGTTTTTTGTTCTTGTTTTGATTTGTGTACAGGAAGATTGAAAGCAAAATTTTTATGAGGGTTTGAATATTATCAGAGTAGATTATTATATTTGTGATTTATCAGGTCAACACCACACACCCATTGTGTTTTATATGATATGTTTCAAGTTAGAATATTATGATTATGAGAATGCATTGGGCCGGGCATGTAGCATGTGTGGAAGAGAAGGGAAATATTTACAAATTTCTGTGTAGAAGACATGGAGGAACTGGACCATGTGGAAGACATAGGCATAGGTAGAGGATAATATGAAAATGAATTTTACAGAAAGAGTGTATGAAAATGTCAACTGAATTTATCTGATCCAGGTAAGAGACCAGTGGCAGGCTCTTGTGAACATGATGAAGTACCGTCAGGCATCTGATAAGGGCCAGAGAATGTCTTTACTACCTTGGGAAACTATCAGTTTCTCAAACATAACAATGCTTTGCATAGTTGGATATATATCTAAGTCATTCTTTACGACAATGCAAGAACATTTTTTTCATTCACTCTATCTCTCTTCATCTGTCTCTGCTCAGGTATTGCTGTCCTGGATCTTGATTACATTTGGTATTGAGCCCCTTCTACATTAATTACTAAAATTAATTTTGGTTTGAATTTCAAAACATAGGTTATTAACATATTGAAAAGCCTAACATGCTCACGCATGTGTACGTGTGCATGTGCGTGAACTGGTATTTCAGACTTGTAATGATGTGTCATGTGTTTACAGTTGAGTGGAATGTCAAAACTTAAATATGGGTACAGATATACATGGCCGTACCCTCATACTGGTGCTCTGTTGCAGTTCCATCCATTTTTCTTTTGTATTGTCCATTAATTTGTTTCGTATAATCTTAGCCATCTTTCTTCATTTGCAAGCAACAGAATTTTAAGTCTTTTGACCGCTCTTATAAATATGGGTCTTGACATTATACATTTTGTGATCACAGCTTGATATAACAAAGATGAATTTTTCGTGTGATAACCATTCTATTTATGGTAAGGTATATGAGTATTTACAAATTTTAATTGGGCTGAAAATTAGTGTAAAATTTTTATGTGATATCTGTGTAAGCATATTTAATAATGACTTGAGTATATTTAATGTTGTCCTTACCTCAACGTTGTCAGAAGAGTTGTTACAGGGACATTGTACAATCAAATCTCTTCTTCGTTAATCTTTCAGCTTTAACTGTGTTTTGCTGCATGTAATATTTCCATTTTATTCATAATGACCTTAATTTTCATAAGATGATACTGTGTAAGTACAAGCCGTCCTAAGCATACCGAACCTCTTAGATCACATTGTGTTGGTTGTTTTTGAATCATTGTGTATGTTAATTGTAAATCTTTATGTACATATGTTTATATATAAATTTAATAGCTGTGCCTTCAGTTTGTGTGGGGAGTATTTGATCCTGTAGCTGCTGTCCTGTGTGTCATTTTACTATAAGTGAGGAGTGAATGGTGAACATTGAAGGTCTAATGAAGTAAATGCCTCGTATTTATCTCAAGAATGTAAACCTCAAGAGATTTTAACTCCCTCAGGATGTTGTGTTGTTGTTCCATAAATTGTCGACTGCATTTCCCCCATTTGGGTTTGAATGGGTGCCATTTTACTGCAAATTAATTAATTAAGGTGAACATTTATACATAGTTTTATGAAAGTTATGTGTAACTTCATGTTTTGGCATTTGGTTACCTTGTATGTTGAAGCTGTTCCAACATTTCGGTGTACAGTGCGTTGCCATCTTCAGGGTGAATGAAGCAGAAGGAAGATGTGGCTCGATATATAGGTTTCATAGTGGGAATAGAACTGGGTATGTGAAGTGTGATGCTGTCCACTGAGGAAGGGCCATGTAGTTAAGACTGATACAGTCAGAGTCACATTGTGACCAACAGTCAGTCATTCAACCTGTTTTATTGTCAAGCCCCATTGGGGCACATGACCGTTTATTAGTCTGAAGTTTAGTAATGTAGCATCATACAGTCTTTGGTCCTATCTCTGATGAGAAAGGGGGTGGCCTGTACGACAAGAGAGCTCATTCTGTCTCTGAGGGGACAGTCATCTGACTTACATAAAAACCTTCAAATTTGGAGTGATCCTTTCTTACAAAATATCAAAATAATTAATACAAAACAAATTGTTTAACATGTTTGGAAAGTTTAACACTTCACGATGATGTACTGGTGTGTACACTGTTGAAGTCCAACACACGTGTCATCACCTGGACTGGAGATCCAAACTTGCAAATTTTCAGGCTTTCACAGCGAGTATTTATCAGGTGATCATTTTATGATCTTTGACACCATGTATGTTCATAGTTAGACCTTGCAAATGTTTAATTTCTTGGATAAATATTTTATCATTGAGCAACCAAGTATTCTGTTGTTGCTTGTATATGCATTACAGAATTGAAATGGTTGCATGTTGACGTGCAGAGCTCAGAAGCCTTTGCTGTTCTCTCTTACTGTTGAAGGCAGAAAATACAGATAATTTATTTGCTCTTGTGACAAAATTTATTTTCCCCAGTATGCAATAAATGTAGTTTATCTCTGATGCTGGGATTTTTCACTAGAAGCCTGACATGCACACTGTTTGTTTCCTGTTGCACTCTGGTGCTGAGTAATAAGAATGTAATTAATGAGTGGCTGCCCATGCTCATGTTGATGAGATGTCAGAAGTCAGAATAACGCAATGGCTGCACGAAGTTTGTGTTAGTTTTTGGTGTGATGGCAGTAAATGATGGACCATTGGATTTAGGCATGTAAAATTTTATGTGAAATGTATTTCTGTGTTAACAGCTACACATATTGTGCTGATGTAGACTCTGACATTGGGTCAGGCAAATTTAAGGTTAGAGTCTCTACTAATGGAAATTATGCACAGAAATTAATCATAGTTCTTTCAGGAATTACTATGTATTTGATATATTTTGATGGGAACTGCATGTTGTAAGTTCTTTCCATAATGTGTTGTTCTTTTATAACTACATAGTACACTGTCCATCTTGAATAGCTGGTAGTTTCTGTGCTCATCAAGCAATTTTCTGTCTATAAAACTGGAATTAATTTATGTGTTCGCAAGAGTCTGCCACCAGACCCACACTGCATAGGCTGAATCCAGTGCACACCTTCTAGTTCTTTAAGATAAATATTGATATTATCCTTCCATGTGTGTGTCTATTTCTGCCACTTAGTCTTCCCGTCAGGTTTTCTGCCTAAAATTTTGTATGAATTTCTTCTCTCCCTCATCCATATTATATGCTTCACCCGTATCATTCTCCTGTTACTTCCTCTCTTTTAGTTTCACGTGTCTTGATCTGAGACCCGCCCCTATTTTTGCTCTTCTCCTGAAGTGGGAGGCTATGTGTTCGCATTTATGAAACATTTGTATTAAACTCTATGTTTGTAAATAGACTTTGAACTGAATTGGAGCAATGTTCCCTCTACTTAATGTGCTCCTAATTTTGTGATGAAGATGATTATTATTTGGTACTCTTATCTTACGTATTTTACTTTTGTCACATTTTAAGTGTGTACTAATTATCTTAATATTATGGCTTAATCCTGTATGCTGGTGATACAGTGTGAACATGTGTTTGTGGTCTTCTGATGCATAGCAGTGTGTGGTCTGGTATGTAGGAACAACATTTTAGTGGAACACAGTGTCTCTGTCTTCTACCCTGAAGATGGAGGCAGTATGTTCCTACAAAAGATTGGTACCTACCTACTGGCCTGCATGGTGCCATAGCCCCGACAATAACAGTTTGATTTTTCATTGCTCTGATGACTTCATGTTTTCTTTTAAGCATGTTCTTAGGTGTGTCTTTTGTTGCTAGACTAACCTCTGGTCATTTATGGCATTTTATGTTTTCTGCCAATGATTTGACTTTGTCAGGATACAAAACAAGCTGATTTGTTCCATTCATATTCAGGTTCTCTTGTTTCTTGAACTAGATATTCCATGCTCGATATTGGAAATATAAGTGAGCATCCGTAAGAGATGTAACAAGAATTCCTTCAGATTGGTATTAGACCCCTATGTCTCTTAAAAATAGTTTATTATTCTATGAATGCTTTTATTATTTCTCAGAAGTCACTGATTTAAGTGAAAAGTAATTTAAAAAATGAGATTTGACATGAAATTATTTAATAAACAAGTAGGTTTACGGGAGATTTGAAATTAACTAAATATGTATTTGTATCTTTTTGTGTGCTTTTTCATGTAATTTTTACCTTTTTCTGCCCTGACACGTAGTTTTTCATGGTGCAGGGATTGCAAATCCACAAACACAGGATTGACACCCACAGACTACAAGTAATGGTTGCTAGTGGTGTAAGTCACTGGTCTTTCCTATCGTATTAGCTTACCCACACGAGGTTCAGAAGCTCCTGGCAAGCGTATCAGCTGTTATCTTACATGAGAAATTTACAAATTTAATTCCCTGCATTTCTGTTCATGTTCAGTGGCATAGAATTATACAACTTTAATGTTCCAAAGGATGCCCCTGAGCCTGGGCACCATGACAGTTAGAATTAAACTCCACACAGTTTTGGCCTTTCTGCTAGATTAAGGTGAGTGGTTTATTTCCCACTTCACTTGCTTTACTCCCAGGGAAAAAGCCACTAGTACCCTTTGGATAGGAGATTAAGTGGACTCCAGTGCCAGTATGAGTACAGCAGCAAAGAGAAAAATCCCTTTCTGCTTTTTTTTTATTGAATAAATTATAAATTGAATTTGTCGTGTGAGAAGTTCATTTACACTGATTCCCCATGCTGCCTGTCTGTCACTTGTACAACACACAAGTATGTGAGTAAATATGTGTGTGTGTGTGTGTGTGTGTGTATTTAACATGCATACAGTGCATGTGTACATTGCTTTTTCAGACTGATAACACTAAGTGTTTGACATCTGCTCTCAGCTGTGCTGAAAATAACTACTTCTCCCAGGCAATTATGTAATGGCATGTTGCCATATACTTCTTTCTATATTTGTTCACTCCAGTGTGTTTTGGAAGGTGTGTGATCAGTTGTACAAACTACACACAGAGTTTCAGTTGGTCTGAGTTGGCAGTCATCACACAATGGGGTGATATGCATTGCAGACAACATAAGCATTGACTGTATGTTAATTTAAATGTTACTTTTTTGTTTAATTAATCATTAGCGATTTTTAAATTCTTTATTTAATGCTTTCCTTGTAATTGTATAAAGCTGCAATTTATTCCAATCAGAATAATTTAAGTAATTACTGCTTACGTATTAAAATTACTTAATGATTTACCTAATATATTTTAGCACACTTTGCACATATGCATAGGTGGAATTAATTATAGAGAAATTTTGACTGCCAAAACAAATTACCATTGTCAGACAGAGTATTGTTAACTCTCTTTTGAGTTTAAATAATTTACAATATTCAGTGAAAGAATTACCATCGCCACAGCTTATATAGTGTCTATTTTATTACAATTCAGGCTACATGTTTCACTTGCCCTTTACACTCACCTTCACCTACTCGGTAATCTTCCATCTGGTGTGTGGCCACTTATACACATAACCTTAAACTCAAGTAACAACAGTATTACAGCGAGAACCAACCACAAATTCAAAATTGTAACCACTAAAAATGCTGGGAAGTCTCCATCAATAAAGCAAGAAATCATAATATCTGTACTAGAACCATGAGAAAGATAGCCAATATACTAGAAACATCATAGTCATGATGTTATACATACTACAACAAATCTATATCCACCAATTGCCACACTGGAATAAAATCACCAAACCACAAAGCCCACATGCTTTATATATTTTTATAATTAATTACAGTTTTATTTTATTCCAGACTTCTTAACTTATGTAAAATTGAGAGCTCAGTTACTAATAATTTTACCTTTTACATTTTGTGTGTGAAAGGCCTGATGATGACTTTAAAAGGCAGTTGAAACATGTAGCCTGAATTATAATAAAATAGACACTACATAAGTTGTGGTGACAGTGATTCATTCACTGAATATTGATCCAATTCACAACAGTATGCCTAGCATGAAGTAAATAATTTACATTGCACCCAAAAGCCTGTTTTTAATATGGTTGTGATTTCACTATCAATTGTGTAGCCATAGAAGTGAGAAGTAATTAAATTCAATACAGAATCCATTTAAATAGAAATTTACAAAATTCTGTGAATTAGAAATTGTACAAAAAGAAATTATGGATTAAATTTGAAAATTTTGATGATATACTTGTAGGTACAAAGCACAGGGATCATTTTGCAAATGCAGAATGATGTAATTCCATTATCATTAAAAATATTGTAGCAACTTATTCTGTGCTGCTTGTGTGTAACATCATAATTCATATTCAGTAACAACTTTTTGCAATATCTGTAAGCCAATAAGGAGGCAGGGAGTTAAGATAAGTAGGGTCTGATCTGCTGCAGAGTACCACCTGCACCAACACTTACGAATCTGGCCAGAAAAAGTGTAGAAATCTATCTAAATGCCTGCAGCAGTTTTCTGTTTCAGTCCCATTTAACTCATTTCAGAATTTGTGAATATACAGCTGAATTTTCTGTCTTGTGTTAAATATGTCAGAAAAATTGTATGAATGAAACAATTATTTAATTTTTCTTCAGAAAAATAAGTGAAGCAGAACTGTAGTATAGTTGCAAGCAGTATTCTAAAAATTAAAATTTTCCGGACATTGTTTGTGAGACACAGTGTATTATTTTTCCGGTGGTATTTGTTAAGTAAATTGGGAAAAATTATCTTTTTTTTCCAAAAGGTGTTAAAATATTTGATGTGTATTGTGAAAGGAAGTATTCTTTTTGATATTTACTAAGCCTCTCTTTAATGTTTGTGATTTCAGCATATTTGCGGTTTCTCTGTTACCATGTTTAGCTGAAGTTAAAGCTTTATGTTCCTTACAGCAACATTACATTTTATCTGTATACAGTATTACAGTTTCTCTGTTATAATGTATAGTTGAATTTAAAACTTTATGTTTCTTACGTTAACATTTCATTTGATTTCTATGTTTAGTTGCTCTGTTGTCATATTTAGTTCAATTTAAAACTTCGTGTTTCTTGTGTTAACATTTAATTTGATCTCTGTATTTACACTTCCTCTGTTACCATACTTAGTTGAATTTAAAACTTTGTTTCTTGCATTAACATTTAATTTGATCTCTATATTAATTTTATTGTAGCAGTAAACTGAGAGGCAGTAATTTTCACGTCTCCTCCTGCCTGACATATTTAAACCTATGAAGGTCACACAGCAATCAAGATCTTCATTTGTCTCTGTCTTTCCAAAGCTGCTTCACCTCATTTTCTCCCCATGTTCTTCCTACCTGCTATTTATGTCTCCCCTATCTTGTTACAGCCCATCTTGAACTTTTGGGCCCTTTTCTTTTGTATTCACGTCAGACCCCTCTTCAGGATTCTATCATTATTTATAAAAGAATGACACTACCATTTTACTCTGTCAATTATTATGTTGTTATCCAAGGTGTCTTTTAAATTTTCTCAAATTTTTTCATGTCTTATTATCTGTCTTTTGGTTTTCCTTCTATACCGCTTAAAAATGTCATCTTTGCTGCCTTTAGTCTATACATTGCTTTAGTGGATGTAAGAATAATGTAATACAAACATTTTTTCTTTACTGTGAAATCTGCCAACCCAGTGTCATTTTGAAAAATACAAAATTCCAAGCATACTTTGAAATATTTTCAGTCACTTGTATTGTCTTACACTCCATATGTTGTTTCAATGGGGAATTTTTGCAGTGTAGTTCAGAACAGGCTGTTTTGTGGTCTGGTTTCTTTATTCTGTTTGATATCATTCAGTAGCCAGTCTAAGCATAATTATTCATGACAGTGATAACAGAACACATTTATAGAGGGGAATATACGAAATGTAATTTAGGGTGAAAGTGGCTGTTTATATTTGAATAAGAGTGATTATGCATGCACTGGAGAACCCAGTCACTCAGTAAAAGCTGAAACAATGGAGCACTTCATATTTAATTATGAAACCACCCAGTTTATAGTAACTGTGTTTCCTGTTTAGTTGTGATGGCTTTCTGTCTTTTCACCTGTGTATGTCTGTTATATTATTCTGTTATTACTATGAATATTATTTATTTTACAGCTTCTGTCTTTGTGTTGTTAGTATCAGTACCCGTATTTAGTTCCAATAAATGTGTTCCTTATGAGTGACAAGCAACTTAATATGGTAACAGATGGAACTAGGTACATTTTATGTAACTGTATAATATGAAGCCATGTTGAACATGCTGAAATGACAAAGTGTGAGTAAGACTGGCATGTGTTAGTTTTTTAACACTAAAACTTTATGGGCTTAGTAATACTACCATTAAATAATCATAATGTGCTCTTCTAGCTTGAAAATGAAGGCAGTATTTTACTCCAAGATCCTGGTACCCCCATCAGTATACAACAGTAGGAATCTTCATGACTGTGAAAACTTAAAATCTTGTACTATTAAATATGTTAATCAAGATGGTTCTGCTTTGCAACAGGCAAATAATCCAATGTGTAATGGAACAGGAGGTGTATTAACAATATCAGGAAATGAAATTTTATTTGTTTGCGTTTGAAAATGGATCTTTCAGTCAGAAGATAAAATGTAAAGATTGTATGCAGGCATACCTTCATATTCATGATGGATACGTTCCTGAAATGATCACAAATAGTGACATTCATTGATAAGGTTGTGAGTCTGATACATACATGTATGTGCCCTTGTGATGAATTCTCTATTTTTGTTTTTGTCGTGTCACCTTTTACTCTCCACTTACACTGATAACACCACTGATATTTCTTTTTGGGAGGCATGAGCAGACAGAAAATACAAAATTAAAAGGGGTTGAACTTTATTCATTGTTGCTGTACAGTAGTCGGGCACAGACTGAAGCAAGCCATTACGTAGTTAAGATATTTGGTGTACACACTGAAAAGTTGCTTCAAGCTCATGAGGATACTCCATTGTAAAGTACTCAAAGAAAAGTGTTTGGAGCATGAACTCTGTTAGCAAAACCATGAATATGGAGGGATGACTAATGTGTATGTTAACATGAACCTGTCAAACTTTTCTGGAAAGTTTACTAAGGATGTTACATCTCTGTTTTTATTAAGTCCTCCATTCTATTGTTCTTGATGTCTTTCTACATTTTTACCAAGTATCTCTCTTACACTTCAGTTTCCAATCTGTGTTAAGGTCACAAAAGTGTCAAGATGAACATCCCTCAGTTAAACCTTCTGTTTCTTGACTTGCTGTCTGTTTCATTGTTAAACCCACTTCATTGCACTAGGTTTTGCACCCAGCTCAACTCCTCCACAGTCACCTGCTCTAATGGCCAAAGTGATTACAGCAGTGGCCAGCCCAGCAGCAGGCACTTCCAGTGGCAAGTCCACACTTAGTCTTAGTGCTGTGCTCTTGCAAGGGGCACAAGGTATAAAATTGAGTGTGACTTTTGCACAAAATTATGTCGTATGGAAGATGCATATATTTATCTGTGTGCAGAAGGAAAGGCTGAACAGGATTTCTCAGCTGTGGAGTACTACTCTACGTTCATGCTAGATGACCAGCTATTGTGGCTGAACTCTTCGTGATTGCCCCCCATTTACTCACAAAAACTGCATGTTTATACTTGAAATATGCCTCTCAACTGAGCACTGTTTCGTATACCATCACTATTTACACCAGAAGAAAAACTAGCACTGCTGCTACATCTATTTTCAGACAAGATATTGCTGGATACAGCATTGTTTGGCCATCATAATCTGCATCATTGGAGCTCTGAATTTCCCTGTTTGAAGTATTAAATCAGTCATGACTCTTTCAAGATAAGTATGTCACCCAAGAAAGTTCTGTTCCCTGCAAGTCTTTTGTACAGATATGTTTCAGTTGCGTATTTTCAGAACCTTCTTCCTTGCGCCCATTGCGTGAAATCATAGGACATATAAATGTTATGCCTGGTCCCTATTGGTCTACTAAGGAAACCCCTTGAACTCGATATAAATGTGAGTCATAATTTTCAGGACCACCCATCTTGAGTGTAATTTGTCACCGAGAAATTTATCTGAACTTCAGCCTCCTGAATTTAAGTTGCACAGAGAATAGTGGAATTTATGGTTTTGAGGAATGTAGTGAGTTTTCATGGTAGGATTGGTTTTTAACTAGTACAACATGACAGTCGTACATATCATATTACATGACATGCATGAAATTTGTAAAAAATATTACTGGTATTATAAAATTGCCTGAGTGCCACATCTTACTTGAAGTATTCACAGACTTTAATGGAATTACTAGGTTTAATTCCAGAAAATGGATGATAAGGTGAAGATAACTGTATCATCTTCCATATGATGTAATTTGTTGGCATGGTGTTGATAGTGTTTGGCCCAAGATTAATGCAAGTATACTCTGGTTGTGCCCTTGTGTCCTTACTAACTGACCAGGCAGCAGTTCTTTGAGCTGTTCCTTTTTATTTGTGTGATCGCCTCTTATAATGCATTTGCTGGAAACATTGAGACATACATTCATGGCATGTTATACCTTTGAGTTTATAAAACTATTGAAAAATTGATTGGTATGATATACCACAGTTAATGCTACCAACATGCTCAGTGTGTTTTTCTAATGCCTATGGTGACTCTGTGAAATTAACTCATTTGCCTTCTAGATTCTGCAACAATACATATCCATAAATAGATGAGTATTGCATCTTGGTGTTTATGTACAGAATATTTGTCTGAATTTAACTCTTTTTTTTATTTCACACAAACAGTTTATCATGGTTTATTTTGTGAGTATATAGTTATTTGATAGTACACAAATGTCTAGGACAGAACTGATAGATTATTTGGTGTTACCCAGGGAGCACCATGTGACACAATCAGTATCTTTGCACTTTATTTGCTTATTTCAAACTTCTTTTACAGTTCTGTATGAGAGGCCTGTATTTTATGTGTCTTCAGAAAGGTTTAAAGTCTGCTTGGTGTGTATTTCATATTAAAATTGCAGATCATAAGAATAGCGTGCATTCAGTAATGTGTGAAAATATGAAGAATTTCTGCTTCTGTGTGTCTTTGTTTGCTCCATCAATATGCTGTGTGTGTGTGCATGCGCGCGTGTCGTGTCTCTTCTGTGTGTGTGCATACGGGTGTCTGTGTGATTTAATATGACTTGTGATTGTTTTTCTTACCGTCTTCGCTCATTTCAACTATACTGGTATCATCTTCAAATTTGCAGTGTTGCTCTGCTTCATTTGGGAAATTGAGAATAGTGAACATTTTGATGGACATTTGTAAGGTAAAACCTTGTGGGATTTGGGGTTCACTCTCTCACAGCAGTGTTGCTAAGATTAAAGTCTTCTGAGGTGTTCAACCAGATACGATGGTAAACAGTTACCAACATTTCAGAGGAGCATAGTTCCTTCATCTTCTTGGAATGCTTAACTCTGAAGATGAAGGTACTACAATTCTTCAAAACATCAGTAAATATTTAGCATTTGACATGGCAAAACATCCCAGAAGACTTGAAACTTTAAGGTGTAACTGTATTTGGTAAAGAGTATTTGGATTTGGTACAGTAAAAAGACTCTGTTCGCATATTTTTCTACTGATGATCCATGTCTTTCCATTCAATTCATGAAAATTTACAACAAACGCTTCATGGCTGTCAACCCTCTAATACTCTCTTCTTGGTCTGTCCCTCTCACAAATTCTCAGCTGTTGTGGGTACGTTATTGAATTCAGTTCGACATTTCTTCTGAAACAACCTTTTTTTACTCGTGAGTAATTACATGTTTTTCTGTCTGAAGGAAGGGGTAAATATTTTCACAATGATAGCTGCATATTTTGAATTCCAAGTCATCAAACACATTTTTCAGTTAGATCTTTCCCCCTTTTACAATTATTCTTTCCCTCCTGAGCTGCATGGTGGTATGCGTGGCACAAGGATGTGGGTTCGGTGCAGAATGTGGAGGTCCGTGAACATTACTTGAGGTAGTAAATATGTAGTCAGTTCACTCAACCAGTTAAAACCATGGTGTGTTGCTAAGTGGAAGTTTTTAGAACAGATGTCTTTCAATTATCCTTCAAAATTAAAATGGAATACATGTTCACAAGAAACTTAAATTCTTTTTAGGAACTGTTTCACATTTATCTTAAAATTAAACTTTCAAGTTCGTATCGCAAGTAGGTTTGTATTCTTAATTCCTGTGGTGTAAATGTTCATCTGTTTGTGTAAATTATATTTTTGATTAGCCTTTATTATGACTAATGTAAGTTTACCTGTACCATTGGTGAGCAACCCTCACGTTACTTTCAAGTAACTCTTGTGCCCCACTAACAAGATTCACTGATGGGCATAATGAAAAGCCAGAGAGTTATGCCACAATTGGCTGAAAGGCTGGTTGAGCTTCAGGACCACTCCACAGGCAGTAGTGAAGTGGTCATTCATCTTGTAGCCAGTCATTGTACTGACTAAGTAATCCTAGCTTATATTAATGCTAATAACTTTTCAGTAAAAGAAAAGTAACACAAATATTTATTCAGAATGTGTCAGTTTTCTTCTGACTTGGACAGGGTTATTTATATTGGTCCTCGTATCAAGAATGTGTGCTCACCACTGGTTTATGTAATTCTTACTGGCCAGACCAGAAGATGTGCAGTATCATAAAATTTTTCTCTGCAGAAAAGGTAAATATACAACTGAATAAAAATAAGCCTACAATCATAGCTGATGGTTAAGTTTTCACTGTAAGAGAAGATAATGTCTAGCCAGACAAGAAACACAAAATTTCATCTGAATTTCCACAAAGGAGACTGCGTAACTGATAATCAGCCTATTCATAAGCTGTATGATATACACAGCTACTGTGTTTTGCTTGCACAAACTTGAGAACTTGTTAAATCTCTTCATCTTCGGTAAGTTGCTCCATTGGACAGTCTCTTTTTCTTTATATATTACAGTGGTTATTTTATGAATGTTCGTAACAGTGCTATCAGATTGCTCTTTGCATTGCATGCCATAATTGTCACCACTGATTTGGTTATTGATTTATTTAAATTGTTATGATACATAGTTGCATGTTGATAATGAAAAAAACAAGAATTTGATTTTTATTCTTCAGATTGTGCAGCTTCAGTTGTTCTGAAAGTATTTTCTGTACTGAAGATAATTGTCTGCTGGGATGTGATGATGTCGTGTAGTCTGGTACTGACATATCAGTAACCTGCAGAAGAAGGTTTCTCTGGAACATCAGTATATACAGTGTGATTCAGGAGGTAAGGTAAATATTTTGGGAGGTGATAGTATCGGTCATTGAAAGAAAAAAAAGTTCATACGAACATATGTTCAATTTATTTATTTTATTTTAATACATTCAATAGATCCTTATGCTTCCCTACACTTCTGTACAATTCTGAATGGTTACCAAGATAGAGATTTTTGACACTACAAATACAAAAGCATTGTGAATTGTAATAAATAAAGAGAAATGGATTACTGTTAATTTTGTTTTAATTTAATGTAATGTTTAAATGACAAATTTGTTAAACTTCATGATAAGTGTTCGAAAATGGCACCATCAATCTCAGTGCACTTTGCAACTCATGCGCGAAGGTCACAAATTATTTGTGGGGTTTTCGAACATTTATTGTGAACTATAACAAATTTGTCATCTCTGTATAACAAATTTGTTATTTAAACATTAAATTAAAATTAACATGAAATTTACAGTAGGTAATTTCCCTTTCCTCATTATGACTCACAGTGCTTTTGTATCTGTAGATTCAAACACCTCTATCACGGTAACCATACAGAACTAACACATGCTCACATGAGCTGTTTTTCGCAATGACTGATACTATCACCTACCAAAATACTGACCTTTCCTCCTGCATCACTCTGTATGTGCCAGACAGCATGGCCACACATCCCAATATGGAGTTAACTTTCATAGTCACAGCCGTGCAAGCGTCCAAATTCTCGTCTTCTGCATTGTAAGCTGTATGATACATACAGACTGTTATTTTTTCAGTTTGAAAACATTATATTACTGAACGATAGTAACTTCATATCCATGTTTGGATATGAAACATGTAATCCAACATATGGTGTGATTATAATAATCAATGGTCACTCTTAATAGAATACATAAAACCATCATTATAACATGTGTTAACACTGCTTCGAAGAGCATTTCATGATGTGGAAGTGAAGCTCCATGCATGTTAAAATTTCAGAGTTATTCTGTATGTATTGATGAAGACAGAAATTCCCATCACACTTACAGAAAATCAAATCCCTTCCTTCCTCTCTGTAGCCAGTCACTGTACTGTTTTTGGCACCACGCCAACGTAAATGCAACTTTTGGAGTGTAATAATTATGTCTTTATTCTCCACAGTGGAACCGAGTAACTTATTAATTATTACTTTTCGGGTGCTATAGTCTCTATGTATAATTTCACTTGTGCTTGTAAATCTTGCATGTATTTTCTAATCCTGTTCAACATGTTTTGTCACATTTCCAATTAAAAGTTTAAAAAAGTGCTTATGAGCTTTGCCATATGTATTCATTTCTTTGTTGTTACACATATAATAACTTAAGAACTGCTGAACAGATTTACATTAAATTTTATGTGTGGAAGTTTTGTTAAAATTTGCATGGAAACATATTGCATTTCTGTGCATGTAACTTACAAAACATCAGAGATTCCAGTCATATGGGATAAGGCACTATGTAGCGTGGCAAGTAAGTACTACATTTAAGATGAGCTTGCTACCTCCATCTTGTGAGTATTTTGGGAAGATTATGGTGTGCAGACAAGGCTGGCTGTTACATAGGTGAAGGGACAAGTCAGTGGGATTAGTGTCACCCTACAGTCAGTGGTCTGAAGGTATATGTGGACATTTACATGAATGGGGCATAACATTTATTTCATGTACATGGACACCTGTGCCCCCAGCACACTGTGTAGTGCCACCACTCACCAGTCCAATCGCCTATCCTATCGCTGCAGTGTATAATACTCAATTTTAGCCACACAACTTTCTCATCTTGAGCGCCCTGAAAGTGGAAGCAGCAAGCTGCTAGGAATAGATGCTATATATATTTTTAGCATTCTGTGTGGTATTATATCCTAGAAGACTAGAATGCATAACACCACTCTGAAAAAGATGTTATGAGCAGACTTAGAGAGCAACAGGAAACACACCCTTTGTACCCAGTACACATTTTTTTTTAAGTCTCATGGTTTTTGGGGAATTTAAACAGGGAGCACAAGGACAAGGATTGTTGTGCTGTGCACAGTACCTAACTTGCATTAACTTTAAGTGTGAAGCACTTCAAGGTTTTATCTTCCATAGCCTGTTGCATGTTTACACTGTGTTAATTTCATAGCATGTTGTATTTCATAAAGAAGTGTTTGTTGTAGATTGCAGTTATGTTTATGGCAGAATTTGTGATTTATCACTGATGAAGTTTTCTGATTAATACTCATTATTTTCAGTTTGTTAAGAAGTAATGAACATTAGGTATAAATAAATGCCCTGCCATGCCTTGCCATCTAAACATTTTGAATGTCCAGGCTATTTAATGCATAATGTTTATGACATGTTTGTAATTATGATTTTGGTTTGCTTTACTTTCGTATGCTCCTACTTAAGAATGTATCTCTTGTGAAGATATTTAATTTCAGTTGCCACAATTTTACAGGCTTGTCTGCTTGTGCTTCCCTTACTGGTCAACCTTTTCTTTTGTATTCCTCTATCTTACTTTTCTTTTACTTGCTTTAAATTTGTAATTATTTGTCCAGTTGGTATGTGTTTCATTAATATGCATCCACACACATACACACAAGATTAAGGCTTGTTTTCATGAACATTTGTTTCTGTAGTGCAGGACAAACATTCCCAACTGTGTTCCTCTTATCCATGAGTGTTCTCTTTCATTAACATCTAAATATTTGGATGGTAGATTTTAAATAAACATTGACTTTTCACCTCAAAGACCCAGTACAAATTACGGCAGTTCGTGCGTGAGTTGTAGTGGGCAATGTAGAACTGGACAGATTTTTCTCTTCATTTCTTCGGCCACTAATCTTTTTATCAATGCAGCACACACATCTTTCGTCACCCAGAGTTTGTAACATGCTATACATATGTAGTAAAGTATTAACAGAGTAGTGCGACATGAAAAAGAATCTCCTTATCAGCAGCAGTGTCATATTCTTCAAACAGTGTGATTAACAATGGTACCATCTCATTTTCATTATTTATGCTGGGCCATAATTAATAAGAAGCACCTGGAATTGCTTTTTATCTCATTTGTTTGATATCACTTCAGTGGCAGCACAGTCAAACCGTTGCTGCTATTCAGTGCATAGCAGCTCTTCACTTTCTGTAGAGTTTCCACTTGGAAGAATATGTACTGCAAGTATTACACTTTACATAGTATAGGGTGTTCAGAATATTATGCAACCCATTGCACTTCCTGTGTTGCATAATTGTTTTATTATTAACTAAATATTCCCGAAGTATTTGAAACAAAAACATCTTGAAATTCACATAATGAGGCATGTAGGCTGAGTAAGAACACTGTGTTAAGTACTGTTTTGTGTTAAACATGTGTTTTGCTTGTGGAAAAGGCATCCATCTCTCTTAGCTGCCCACACACAACTGATGCAGTGCAGCATGATGCATTATATTGTTACAAATGTTTCAGATTCTTTTGGCTAATTTGAGACATTTATTTTTGTAGTGAGTTTCTTACTTTGTTTATGCTGTATAAATTAAAATATAAATACCTTTCTGTCTTCAAGTTTGTTGTGTTTGCATTTGCTTGTGAATGCCATGATTCTGTGTGCTTTGCATAATGCTCAATTTTCTTTTGTTCTTATAATGCTTTATTGTTTGTGTACTGTTCTGAATGTTGCATGTACTTTCTTTTCCTATCTGCAGGTATTGAAAGAAAGTCTAAATCACTAACCGAATTCAAAAGTCTGGATAAACGATATTATCCTAGAAGTCATTTAAGTCAACAGACTGAATCTTATCAGTGGGGTAAGTGTTTTTTTCTTGTGCTCAGATGTGACCTTAAGTTGTAGGTTGTTTATGACATAACAGCTTTGTTCTAGAACAGAAATTTGAGTGATCTGATTTCTGATTCTTAGATCAGTGATTCTTGGATTCTGAACTGTCTGTAAAAAGCTGCAAATTAGAGTTATTCCTTTATGCAACCATGAAGTATATATTATGTAATTAGTAGTGCAGCATGGTCAGAAGGTAAGAATAAACAAATGCAGACAAATATCATGACTCTCAGACAAAAAGGCATTGCCTTTTGTCCAGGAACATGAAAAATTTCTGAATTCTTGTTGTGATTTGTGAACTGAACATTTGTTGCATTACTTCAAAGTAATTTAACACCCTGACTAATAAAATTCACTCAAATTATATTTAAAATATGACTTCGTACATCACAGAAAATTCAGTGCATATCCGTGGCAATGACAAATTATTTAATGCTGTTCAGGTAAATCATTGTTATTTGTTTTGATATTTGTACAAACCCTATGATTAAAGTCTATGGGTAAAGTGAAGAACTTTTAATGTTAAAAAATATAGTAACCATTGTGGTTTCAAAGGAGTAATAAAATAAGTGGAATACAAATTAATTTCACAGATTGGTTTGAGGTATCTTAGTAAATGCTGCTCCTGTAGGAACATAAATTGAATTTGGCATTGCAGAAAGGTCGTGGGACATGAAAGGTTAAGTTTTGGGGAGTTTAAGAAAACCTATATTTAGTCTTTGCTTGCAGAATTTTTTACAAAAAAAAAGGTCCATGTGGAATACATGCCATTGCATTGCTTGAAACTTTAGTTAGGAGAGGCTATTCAATACCACTCAAAGAAGAAAAATTAAAATACAGGCTCATGCCCTGTCTGCAGGGATGTAGAACCACAAAGTGGTGTACAATCTCAGGCATTTATGTAGTGTATTGTTATCCTGTACAGAACATTCAGACTACATTTAGGGTGCAGTCTCCGTGGCATACTATTTTTGGTAAAAATGGGGACTCATGACATTTTTGAAATGACAAATTCATTACGGAAGATACACAAAAAACAGCCCCTGCAAGTGCTGATCAGTCCTGCTTGATCTTCATGACTGTGATAATGAAGTGTAATGCCTGCCATACTGTAATGATGTTGAATGAAATAGAAATAACTAGAGGCCATAAGATCACTGAACCAGATTCTTTAATTAATTAAAAAATGTGACTTTTAATTTTTGAATACCATCACAGTAACAGAAGAATGCACTCATTTTTCTTTGCGTAAGTCTTCTCCATTTGAAAAGTATATATTAAAAAGCGTTTATATCTTTGTAAAACATAACTTCGGAATTTTTCACACAGAAATTACACAATTTGCATGCGCATTGAGCGTAACTATGTATGGCTGTGCATGTGCTTGCTTTTCTGGTGTGTGAATGTTATAATTATTGTCTGTGGTACAAGAGCTGGATACATGCCTGAACTGTAAAATATTTTATTTAAATATTTACTGTCATGTTTACAGTCATCCACTTGATACCTTAAAAAATGGAAGAAATGCAGCGTCCTTAGTTATATTTCCCACCAAAAATAACACTTCTCAGAAAGTGATCTTTCTAAATTCGAAAAAGAATGTGACATTAAATATGTATCTCGATGCATTATGTAATTTATGTACTTAATTATATCAGTTTGGTGGATATTTAGCAAAATAAGCAGAATTCTCCATATATTTCAAGTAAAATATCAATTAAAGACCAATATAATAAAAATTACTTTGTTGCTGTGTTTTAGGAAGGGTGTCTCAGACAAAATGTCATCTAAATGTGACAGAGGAGTGTGAATTTTAGGAAATGACAGGTGGAAATGGCATATTTGTAATATAATATAGATTGCATTTTGACGTTTCATGGTGGGCTAAACAGTGGTAACTGCCTGTGAGAATGTGTGGTATCATAACCCCGAAGACCACAATGTAAATGATTTGTAAGGGTTTAAAAAGAGCCTTCTTTGTCGTTTAAGTCATCTGTAAGTACACGTGCAAACCACTGTTTACATTCTCCATTGTCACACTACATGTAGGAAGTGTTTAAAATCCAGCTCTGATACCACATGTCTTTTTTATTACTTTTTGCATGCCTCATTCTTATTCACTTTGCTGGTGTGTTTATTTACTTTATTATGTTTTTAATTTTATCATTGTATATAATACCTGTTCAGCAGAGGATTCAGACGTTGCAGGGTACCAGCCATTGAGATGTGATTCTGATGACATGGATGGTGAGTGAAGTAAACGTAATTTTAAAAAATATTATGACACATTATGAAGATGCAAGTCTTCTGGAATATTGGTGAATAGCACCTGACGTTTTGAAGGACTGTAGCTCCTTCATATTCTGGGTCAAACAGTCAAAGAAGTGTGTTCTTTCTGAACTGCTTAAAGATGTTGGTAATTATTTATCATTTTACACAGCATAACGCCCAGCAGACTTTAACCTCACCACCCTCACTGTGAGAACCACAAATCTCACATTGTATATACTGTTGGTACAAAACGATGTACCAGAGTTAAACCAAAATATCTTTTGTTGTGTAGGGGCATGCAATTTACCTTTAGATAAAACAGTGCATCATTCCTGGGGAAGGATTATGCAGCTTATTGTGTCCCTATAAAACAAATGTCTTGATATGTGAAGGTAAGTGCCCTTTTTTACTGTCAGAAAGCAACCTGTCCAGTAATGAGTAAGATGTCATCTTCTCAGCTTTGCAGATCAGCAGCTGACCAGTTTGCATTTACCATTCATCAGACAGACATTCCTTAGAGTAAGTGGTACTAGTTTTTCACTTGGATGATGTACCTTAATGTATCAACTTGGGTATGGGAAAATACTAAGTGAATGTAAAGAAACATATGATGTGTTTTCCATGAAACAATGCACACCATGGTTTTTTAAAAATAGATTACAGAGATAAACTTATCTTAAGATTTGTGTCACATGTAACATAAATAGTTATGGGTGTTTACCTCTGTTCAGCCCAAACTATCTTTACATCCTGTCAAATATTATTATTTAATCTACTCCTAGATCTTGTGATTTTTTTCTTAAGGTTTTCTGGCTATTGTGTATACAGTTCTCACGTATCAGCTTTACGTGTTCTACCATCTGATCCTCCTCAATGTGATCACCCTAATAATATTTTGTGGAGAGTAACGTGAAGAAATTAAAAATTGATTTTTAATATACATGTAATACAGTCAAAACCCCAATTTAGTGCCACTGTTTTTTTTGCCACAATTTGTGGCAGTATATTAAGGGTGACAGTACATGGAGGGGAGCGGTAAATCAAAATACTGTGTAATAGGGAATTTCTGTCCATGGGCTTTCTTGGGCACTAAGTGAGGGTGGCACTATACAGGAATTTGACTGTCGTACCTTACTCTGCACCAAAAGCTGGGATGATTATATCAGGGAGGAGGAAATGGGTGTCACGTGTAGCACACATAGGAGAGATGGAAGGTGCACACAGAATTTTAGTCATGAAGCATGGGTACCTAGGCATTGGTGGAAGTATAATATTAATAAAGATCATAAAGGATGAAGGTGTGTAGATGTGGAGTGGATTCGTCTGTCTAATTAGAGGGACCAGTTTATGTCTCTTGTAAACACAGTAATCAGCCTTTAGGTTCCATAGAAGGCAGATATTTCTTTGCTACCACATCAAGAAAGGCACTCATTTTGTAGTATGTATTCATACAGGTACCTAAACTAAGCGAATTTTTTTGAGAGTCTTAATTAAAACTGTCAAATTTTCCTTCCTGAACTTCGAGTTGCAACCATTTCAGTTAGTAAGGGAAGCTGAGTGTTACTAGATGCCCGTGCTCTTCTGAGATATTACGTGTCACAGGTTGGTAGTTGGTAACCAACTACCATCATACACTGCGTAACATTCCAGAAGAGTAGAAGTCTGAACTGTACCATGGCAGAAGCCTGAAATCTCACATGAGTGTTACTGCTTCGGTACAGGAAAATATGATATCTAGAAGATTGGTGAACTGGCTGCAGATTAATGAATTTGCATGGTCAGATGCACAGTTTAGGTTCAGTAAGAGAGTAATTTTATATATATATAAATATAAATATATATATATTTATATATATATGTGTGTAGTCTTACAGATGATATAAAACACTGGTTTAGCAACATTGAATTCATGTCACCGTACAAAAAATCCAATTTCATCACCAGAATAGCACCCATGGGGATGATATATTATTCCTGTGTGAAAGTGTAGAGTCGTAATAGAGTGCCTTGTAGTGCCATTTCAGCATGAGAGGGAATTGAATGAAACAACACTGTAGAGTCACTGTCAAACATGCCAAACCAGCAGGCAGATTTGGTCTTCCAAATGGATGTTAAATTGTATCAAGTTCCATGCTATAGAGCTGATGCAGAATTACCCTAAATGAAACTTCTTGAGCTCTTCATTTGTGATTCTTCGTAACATCTAGAACAGTCTGTGTCTGAACTGAGTATTTACCTAAAAACAAGGTTAACATCATTGAAGTGCAATGAAAGCTTGAAATTTTGCACAAGAAAATCCTTTATCATACGTTGGGTAAAAGTACCATGACCCACTCTTTCCGCATCTGTACTTAATCTCTGCTTGCTACCAGTTTTTACTGGTGAAGGGTGACAAACTCATTCTGTTGAATATCTCACTATTCTTGCATTCCTTGCATTTATTCTGCTCTGCCTACAATACATTAAATATGGAAGGTTTTGAGAAGTGCTGTACTAATAGACTTGTATGTTACTGTGACCTTATTTTGTGCTACGCTTCAAAGTAGCTTGGCATCCAAATAATTGTAAGCTAATGATAAAAATGGTTGAGAAATTACCACTAGGTATCAGCAGTGTTTTAGAGAATTTATGGAAAAGTAATTGGTGAATGGAATTACATTCAGAAATTCAGAAGCCATGTATGCAATTATATTGACTTATATTTTATGTACTAGTGTCTTTACAACCCATATTTATGGTTTAAACATTGCATGTGCAATCCATTCATTCTTAAAGGATTGTTGCAGATAGACAATGTAATGCTGTACCCAAGCTTGCTCGAATCTGAACGTGTAGAATAACCAGCAGCTTCAAATGGTATGCTTGCGTTACATAGAACATAACTGATTCAGTTCAGAACAATGATATTTCACTAACCAATGAACAAAGTTTCAACTCTCTGGACATAAAACAGAGGCTGTTATTGTCTTGTGTCAGCTGAATGCATCTGCATCACAGCCTGTTTTCATTATGTTATGTCTTTATGAGACCAGAAAGTGATATCAGGAGCATGGACATGCACTTGCATCATTTATTCAGTTCTAGCCGCTCTTTATGACATAACACAAGCTCATGTCTCAGGCCAGTCAGTTTCCATCACCCTTTATGACATATTCTAACACCAAGTTTGTGTCTCAGGCTGGTCAGTTTCTACCACCCTGTATGACATTCTGATACAAAATTGCAGAGTAAAGGGATGAGAATTCGTATCTTGAACTGTTATGAACAATAAATATTTTGAATATATGATTTCATATTGTGCTTTTTATGTCATGACTGAAGCATTCTTGTGTTTTATGTAATATACTAAAAACTTCTTTAAGTTACAAAGTATTGCAGGCGTGACATAATATCTATGTATGTATAATATTTATACACATAGAAGTAAGATTAAGATCGGCATCCTTATTTGTCCCTTTTTTGTATAAATAGTGTTTTGTCTCTTTTGAATTGCTTTGAATGACTCTTTCTTTTACAAAAGTGCAACCTCAACAGCTATTTAAAGTGAGTATATTTTATTCAGAAGAAGCATGTACATTTTCTTTACTCAGTGCTGTGAATATGCAGTGAAGACATTAAGACTGTCATATGGCTATGATTTAGTTTAATGTTCTCATAAGCGTCATTATCTGTTGCTGCTATTATTCTAACATTAAAGAGTTTGTTTGCTTGTAAGTTGTAATGGAATAAAATATACCTGAGCTGGTAATTTAGTATTGATTTTGAACTAAACTTGCATATTCGTGATGTTGTAGACTCCAGCTGAGATAAAAATCTGTCAATATTTTTGCATTTGAATATGTACAATGCTTGTATGGTGTCTGTGTAGCAGACAGATGGGAAATATTTTTAAAAGGAGACTGTATGCTACAGTGCCTTTAAAATTTAACCTGTAATGAGGAGGGTGTGTTGCTGTCACTTGCCAACAGTACAGCAGCAGCAGGTAAAGCATGTCCTCATGAACAACAGACTCCTGTCCAAGACGGTTAAGTTTCCAACTGTGTCTTGAACTTTTTTAAAGTATTTAAAATTCATATTCTTGTAAGAATAGCAGAGATTTACACATGTGTAGCACAATAATTGTCAGTTAACTTCATTGTTGTATGACTGGTCATCTACAGAAAACTTAAGCACCTGTATGAAATGATAACAATCATACTGTTTCGTATATCTAAATCACAAACTTATAATGGATTTTTTATTAATCCATTACAACAGCCCACACTACCAATACTGCATTTTATGGTATTTCTTCATGTCTGTTGACAGCACTGTGTAAAAGTCTTTGGTTGCCTTTGTATTAGCTATACACATTTTTCTAATCTATTTGGGTGGTCTCCTCCCCTTACATGTAGAAATAAGGATTCTCTGCCCAAACAAGACTTGTTCGCAGTTATCTACAAACTCCTATGGCTCAGGTAAGAGGCTACATTATCATCCAGTTCTATAAGTGATAAATATTGATGGGGTGCAAAACTACTGTAATATTGGTTGCTGATTTCTGTATTGTGATTTTTCTGTTGGGAGCTGCATGTTTTGCACAGTTTGGCTGTCAAATGTATTTATATAACAGTATTATGAATCATGGAATTTTCTTTTGGTCTGATGACTTTATCAAAGATATGTGTAGTATAAGCAAAACCAGGCTGGAATGAAGTTTACGTTGCAAGTGATACTTGTTTACTGTTGCAGTCAAAAATGTGCTTAACATTGTATTTGCTGCCCATTCCTAAAGGAACCTATTTTTTAACTGACTAATTATAGGGCCCATTTCCACTCATGGAGTTAGTTAGTCACAATAGTAATTTATTTGATGGCATTTATTTCTAACAGTGGTAGTCCCAAAACTGTGTTCCAGACCTCCTTAATTTTTTTTTGTTATCCCTCAGGTTTCATAAGTATATTTTTCTGATGAGACACTGTTAAAGCCAGCATAAAACATTTTAAAATATGAATCTGTCCTCAAGTAGTTTTTTAGCCGGAAAGCGAAACTTAGTTTGTCATTTCTTCATGTGCAGTAGTGGTACAAGCTGCAAGAGACGGTTTGCGTTTCTAGCATGTCATTATATGACGGTTTTTGGGAAAATGTGTCCAACATAAAAACTTTAGCAATATTCCAGTGTTGTCTTAAAGAATGAACTCCTTTCTTGATAGTTCATTCTGTGATCCATTTGACAGAATATGGTAAGACAGCAGCTGTTTGTGAGCAGGACATATTGACTGGTAAAACGGAAACCATGCGGAAAGCAATGTACACTTCCTTTTACCTGGAAGACTTTTGATGTTGACTTTTTATGGTGATAAAAAATTTGAGTTTTACTGTTCCATGATTTGTCATTTCTTTTATAACCTTAATATGTGGCATCAGCATGTGTCAGAATTAGTACTTGATGGCGTGAGTCTGCGGAAGAAATGTGGACAGTATTCCCATCAATGTTTCAAGAGGACAAAGCATAGTGAATATGTTTTAAAATTCTGTATATTAACATAAGGTATTGCTGGTTGCTTGAATTTCAGGTTGGTATAATTAAATTTATGGACTTAATGGTTTTTGTGTTTTGGCAATCCTCATGTGTTAATACACCTACATTATGGTTTACTCCTCGTTTGTGGTTGTGGTGGTGTATTATGGTGATTGTCTTATTTCAGTTTTTAAATGTTGCTCTGTGCAGCCTTGGTTTAATTTGTTCATGGTGTTAACCAGCACCTTTATCATGTGGACGTATATGTACAGTATTTTCTGTATGCATAACATTGTTGTATTATTTATATTATTATAATTTTTTGTTTAAGTTACTTATCAAGAAATATGATGACATGAATAACCAATCTGTTATTTGGAGCTCAGTGCTGATATACAGAATATTTAGTATAAATTATATTTTGTTGTACTGTTTGTCAAACTGTTTTCAGATGCTATTATTTGTGTCTGAGGTTTCCAGTGCTCCATATGGCAGAGGAGAGAGCTGGAAGCATTATAGAGTGGAAACTGAGTGTTGTGCTACTCATAGCTTATTTAGTTCCTTTGCTAGAATGCACATAAAAAAGGATTGTGTTTAATAGATTGTGTTTGTCTGGTTATCAATATAAAATGATGGTGAATGTTTAATTTATAAACATGTACAGTTGAAACAGGTATAATGTGTAATTTCTTAGTAAGAGGTGTACTTATATGTTTATGTTTTCTTTTCTTCTCTCTTAGCTCGTAAACAAGAAATAATTAAGATGACTGAACAGCTGATAGAAGCAATTAATACAGGAGATTATGAAGCATATACGTAAGTTCAGCTTTGTATACTGACATAGATATAACCTCCTTTATAAATAGCTTAGTACTTCACTACATGCTGGGCTTTGTTCTCATTTAGTTCATATTATACATGTATAAGTGCATATGTATAGGAGAAGGGATAGTGTAGTCGGTGTATTGACTACAGTATGGAGTGGACGGTCTGGGTCTTGAATCCTGGCAGGGACAAGAGATTCTTCTCCTTCAAAATGACCAGACCACCTCTGAAGCGCACCCTGCCTCCTATTCAATGGGAACTGGGGTTCTTTCCCAGGAGTAAAGTAGCTGGGATGTGGTTTTGACCACTGGCTTCCATCTAACACTGAAGTTAAGAATGGGTATATCTGCTCCATCTATATGCCATCATGGTGTGGACTGGGATTACATATATGCCGAAACTTGAAATAATTTTAACTTGGTTTACATAGGTCTATCTGAAATTTAGTTTCAGGAACGGATCAAGTATGTTATTCCCCTCAGTAATGCTGTAGAAAGGTTTATGAAGCATGTGCCTTGCCTCTTCAGATTTAATAGCATAAGGATCACACCATGGCATATCGAAAGCTAAGGCATGAAAACACTTTTAAGCTGCTGGGTAACAGTTAATTACTTCTAAAACAACAATTGCTCATTAATATATGCACATGTGCGTACACAGACATTTCAAGAAGTGTAGTATGTTTATGCAAAATCTGAGAAATTTAGATATGTAAGTATGGTATTATATAAAGATTTAAGTCTCCTGGGATGTTAAGCCATGTCAGTTAGTGAATATCTATTGGCATCTTGGAGGGGCATAGTGCCTTTGTAACTAAGTGTATTTGTCTGTTGACAACAACATAACTTCTGGAAGGTCTGAGTCTTTATCAGCACTGTCCCAAGAACCTCAGATCTTACATTTGTGATCTAAATATAACTAACTAACTACCTAACTCCATGGAGCACAGTCCTTCTTGACAAGGTAACAGTTCATCAGCTAGTCAAGACATTCCCTGAATTTTATGGAACCCGAAGGTTCATTACCACATTCACAAATCCATCACCTGTCCCTGTGCTGAACCAGATCAAGCCAGTTCATGCGTCTCCATCCCATGTCTTGAAGATCCATTTAATATTATCCTTCCATTTACACCTAGGTCTTTCAAGTGGCCTCTTTCCAACAACACAGCATCACATCCCAAATGACCTGCAACTTCAGTGCAAATCTATTTACCAATGGCACCTGATACAGAAAAGCCATATTTTTAACTTGGATTCTTTTACAGTATAGTGCATTCTGAGCTCAGCTGACATCTAGCGGGTTCTGGGCATGCTGAATGCGTGTCGTAGTCTGGGATTTCCTGCCCCAAGACTTGCCACACTCTGTGCACTCACCTGTGCATTTTCTCCATAATTTGAAACATAAAGCAGTGAATATGTAGTATATATCCTACATTAGTTTATAATATTGTAAGTGCTTTGAATTAATTATGTTTTGTTCTCTTCCCATGCGTAGGAAAATCTGTGACCCCCACCTCACTGCATTTGAGCCGGAGGCTCTAGGTAATTTAGTCGAAGGAATGGACTTTCACAAATTTTACTTTGATAATGGTAATTACTACTTTTTTTTTGCACACCTGTCTCTGGTCATATCTTGTTGTATGATTCTGTGAGTGTGTATATGTTAGGGTGACCAGATTATGAAAGTAAAAGAATTTCAGTCCTTAATCTGCACAAGGTTAGCTAAGGGAACACAAAGCTGTATCCCCAGTTCATTGATGGCTCCATTTTCTCTCATAAGAGCGAACTCTTGTTTTAATTAATCTAAAAAAGAATGCACTGTGAGACAGCATGTCTCCTCCCATATTAATGTTTTGCTGCATGTACCATCCAGCAGGAGGATTAAGAAACTACTGTCTGAGAGCACTGTCAGAAAGGAAAAACTGTGGCAAAGAGTAGTCTTAAACAACCAATCTATTTTACGGTAGTTTGTACACAGCACCTGCAGATGGCAAAACTTGGTTCATGGGCACGAATGTATTAAAATGCCCCCCCACATGCAAGACAGGATGAACAGACATTAAAATTAAATAACAGAAGGGAGGAGGGTCCCATTTTCACTGGGACAGCAGCACCACTTCTAGTATATAGCACAACAAACTCTATGTATCATATGTACTTGCTGAGAGAAAGATAAACCCGTAGGGATAATTTGGCTATTTCTGAAACACATGACATAATGTGTAATATTGTTAGTGATGATGTCAGGCCAAAAAAGTAAACTGTTCCATCATTTAGCAAGTTTAAAGAGGGATCTGTCCTTCTGGGTTATGAGACTGCATCACAAGGTAAGCAATTCTGATCTTTTGGAGGATCATATTGCCTTGTAGATGAAGGTAATGCTTTCCTTCACAACATTAGGCTTTGCTTACCCAGTGGCGCAGCATTATGTCCCAGGAGAATTGACTCCTCAATGACACTGTTGTGAAAGTCTCAAAACTCACAGGTTTAAAGAAGGCAGAGCATCTGAACAATTAGAATGATGTAATTGTCCAAAATTTCTGTAGCAACTGATGAAAATGGTTAAGCAGTGAAAATATGGTTTTATTTTATAGGAAGCATTGCACCAAATTTACAGTGGCAAAAAATATGATTCTTTTTGTTTTAATGACCAGCTGAAACGTTAAGAACAGTTCTAACCTTTTAAAGCCTAGTGGTAACTTTACATACCACCAGGTTTAACATTAAAAAATTCTACGTTGTGCCCACATTGCGTTTATGTGTTTTGTACGGATCTCAGAACAAACAGCAACTTTTGCCTCATAAAACATAAAGAGATTGGTTTTTATAACCGAAGTGGAGAGTGTTTACAGCGCGCTACGCACTGAGTCCTTATATAAAACAGACACACTCCGTCTTTAAAGGGTTAATTGATGCTGAGGATTGAGATTGAAGAAAATCATATCACGCATGTCATTACTGGTGATGAAACATCTGCTTCTTTGATATTACTAATGTGAAACATGAGTCTCATCAGGGTAACACTTCTGACTCATCAGGAAGGGAAGCCAGTGTTGATTTTACTGCACAGAAGGTCACACATTTAGGCAGATCAGTGAATTCTTCACAAAGAGAGTATGCAAGGCTGTAACACTAGAACTACAAGAGCTTTGACCAGCTCTCACATCAGACAGCTGGATCATCCCCTGTCTTCTGCAAATAAGAACTGCTCAATATGACATTATTTTCACTTGGATTACAGTACAGTGATCAGGGGGCATGCACTGACACAGTTGGTTGAGGTACTGCGCAACAAACCAGAAGGTTGCAGGTTCAATTCATGATGGTGTCATTGGAATTTTTGGTTGACATAATCCTTCCAGTCGTCCTATGACCCTGGGGTTGGCTCACCCTGTAACAGAAATGAGTACCAGGAATATTTCCTGCGGGGATATGCAGTGAGTTCATAGGGCTGACAACCTTACCGTCTTCATATGCCAATTGTCTAAAAATATGGCAGCCTCAACATCCTGGAATCCTAAGGGCCTGTCCAGGCCTGTACTGGGATTGTGTTACCTTTTTACAGTGGTCATACTAAAGTTATTTTTAAATTTCGGGGGGGGGGGGGGGGCATGGTGGTGTTCACAGAAGCTGTGTTGGCAGAAGTATTTAGAGTCAGAGGATGGACTTCTCTGAAGAGATTTAATCATTTGCATTCTGATACTTTATTTTTTCAAAGAACTCTTGCAAAAGTGCATATATTTTTTGCTGCGCGGCCATGATCACAATACCTACCAGAAAGTCAGAGTCAGAATAAAGAAAGCATATTGGTTCTGATAAAAATGTGTTTTCTGATCACCCTGCCATATAATTTTATGTATGTATGTATGTATGTACATATGTATGCATGAATGCGTGTATGCATCTATATGTTGTTCAGACTGAGAGAGAAAGAAGGATACATGTAGAGATCTGATTAAGCCCTACAGATTCAAGGAAGCTGATAAATACAGCATGACCTCATATTATAGATGTTTGGTGTAACAGTAGAATTCACAAGGCAGTCCATAGATTGGCCTTTGCAGAAATTTGGGATAAGTTAACAGTTTTTATAAGTACAAAGCGCACAAAAACAACTGTTTCAACCAAAACTTACTGTTTTAAAGACATGAATATTTGTTAAGAATATCAGGTTATGTACACTAATGCGTCAGTGATGTAGGGGAGTTGCCACTAATGTGTTTGCTGTTCCCAGCTTATTTGGGCTGTTTACTTAATATGTCTGGAATGAGGCCCAAATAATGCAGAAAGTGTAAAAAAAGAAGGTGATATTCTTACAACTGTGGACTGAAAAACTTCCCATTGGTATGCGTTTCCATTTAGATTGTGCAGATAATGCCAAAATATGTTCCATATTATAGAATTTCATGAGATAGATGCATTTTCAAGAAATACCTGCTGTAATGTGTGGCCATGTTTTGTAATGCCTGTGTGAGTATCTTGAACTTTTTAAGATTAATCACCTTTACTTTAATATTCTGTTGGCTGTTACATGCTGTTGTGTCAGTACCTTAGTCCAAGTTAAGCTGCTGTTCTAACACCTAGCCTGACTGTTGGGCAGTGCAACAGGCCAAACTGCAGAGATGTTTCTTCATTTGGTATATAGTCATTTAAATATGTTGCATGTTACCTGTCTGAAAACTAGTAAGGAGATAAGAGAGATGTATAAAAAGCAGCAGGACTTATCATTCAGTTTCATAAACCACAACTAATTTTAAAGTATTTAGTTCTTGTATAATTATTTTTGTTGGGTAACTTAATACCACTTGACCAATGAAATATTTGAGCAGCAGGCTAAAAGACATATAATGACCATATCTGTAAAAGTGTAGGTCACATTAAAATCAAATTTTACACTTGCCATATCCTCTCTGCTTGCAGGAAGGTGAATAGAAAATCATAGAAGACTGTTTTTAGGGGGTGTGGGGAGGAGCCAGACATCTTTCTGAGAAAGTTCTTTTTAATGTATTGTAGTCGAAACTTGAATTTATGACAATTGCAGACAGTTTAAAAATGATAAGCTCTGAACTATATTCAATACATAATATGTGGTGCATTCATGTCTAGTGTGCACATGTGTCAAGGCATTAATGTACTGTGTGCTGCAAGCATGTCTAGTGTGTCCATATGTGCCCAGACATTAACATTTCCTCTCTTCAGATGTTTCTGATTTCCTTGTAAGTTAATACACATCTTACAGTTCTGAGGTACAGGTTTGTTGCCATCTAATGCCCGCATTGTAAGTAGTGATTTGCTAGCTTCCAATGCATGAAGTTCATTTGTTTTCTACATTTGTTCCATCTTAATTTTGCTTCTTAATAATATTTACTGTTGTGTTGGCTGTTATTACTATGTTTGTGTTTGTAACTGCTGTTTCCTCTGTACAATTTTAAACCTTTTATTCATCAGTAAATTTGTATTGTACTCTGTTCATCTTGTGCTGCTTGAAACAGTAATCCATTGTATGGAACACAGGAAAATCTGACTGCATGAGTTAGTTACATATTTACTTTATAATAAATATTAATAATTCTACAGTATATGCCTTCCGGATGAAGCTAAGTTATGAAAATTGGGAACCTGTATTTAATAGTGATGATATAAATGCTAGCTTCAACGCATTTTTGAATATATTTTTGAGATATTTTTATTCATCCTTTCCTTTAATTCAAGTACGCAAATTTAAACCTAACTTATGGATTACACCTGGGATTCTGGCTTCTTGTAGGCGTAAAAGGGTTTTATATTCAGAGGTTAGAAAAAGCAACAGTCCATTATTGTTAAAGCATTATAAGGATTATTGTAATATATTAACAGAAGTTATAAATCAAGCTAAAAGAACGAGTTATAATAAGCAAATTCTGAATTCTACCAATAGAATCAGAACCACTTGGAAAATAATTAATAGAGAAATTCATAAGAAAGTTAAGAAAGATTCTAGTCAAACAATATGTATTGATGGTAGGAATACTAATAATTTGTATAATATTGTGGAGGCTTTTAATAGCTATTTTAAGAAGATAGCAGATAATATTCACAACAAAATTAAGACTAATAGTAAACCTGTGTCATCGACAGATAATGGAGAAGATTATATGGCTTGTATGGACAAGGCTTTTGGTAGCCCATTCCCTAAAATTCAAATTAGTAAAACTATGAGTGTAGAAATAGAAAGGATAATAAAGTCCCTTAAATCTAGTTATACATATGGATATGATGAAATCTCAAATAACATTCTAAAAACTTGTAAAACATTTATTAGTGCTCCATTAAGCTACTTGTGTAATAGGGTTCTGTTTCAGGGTGTATTTCCAGATAGGTTGAAATATGCCACAATTATACCTGTGTTTCAAAAGGGAGGTAGAAAAGACCTGTCTAACTACAGACCTGTATCGATTTTGACCTCATTTAATAAGATATTTGAGAAGGTGATGTATAGTAGGTTGATACAACATCTCTATGATCACAATATATTAAGTAAATATCAGTATGGTTTTAGAGGTAAGTTAGGGACAGATAATGCTATATTTAACTTGATAACTGAAATTTTACATTCATTAAATCATAAACCAATGGTTGGTGGGATATTTTGTGATTTGGAGAAGGCCTTCGATTGTGTTAGTCATGAAGTACTGTTGAATAAATTGAAATTTTATGAGATTATTGATATACAAAACAATCTTTATAGGTCTTATTTACGGGTTAGAATTCAGAGAACAGCAATTATGAATGGATTGGATAATAATAAAGTATCATCTGAATGGGCTATAATATCTAATGGAGTTCCTCAGGGGTCTGTATTGGGACCGTTGCTGTTCCTTGTATATATAAATGACTTACCTATGATATTACAACCAAATGGAGTTCCCGTACTGTTTGCTGCTGATGATGCAAGTATATTGATTTCACATGCTAATCATATACAATTTAAAAATAAAATAAATCCTGTTTACAGAACACTTGACAATTGGTTTAAGAAGAATTTACTATCATTAAATACAGTGAAAACACAATATATTAATTTTATTACTAAAAACAATAGGTTGATTCAAAGGGAAATTGGGGATATTAGTGAAATAATTACTAGCGCTAAACAAATGAAATTTCTAGGGTTGACTATTACCAGTACCTTAACTTGGGAAACATATATTGATAGCATTAAAAATAAATTGTGCACAGCCTGCTATATGATAATGAACATAAAGCCATTCATGCCAGTAAATACAATGAGAAGTACTTATTATTCCTATTTTCATTCTGTCATGACTTATGGTGTGATATTCTGGGGTAATTCATCACATGCTGATAAGGTTTTTAAATTGCAGAAGAGAGTAATAAGAGTGATTATGGGATGCAGCTACAGGGAATCATGAAAAGATCTCTTTAAAGAACTAAATATACTGCCCCTGAATTCTCAATATATACTTTCCCTCATGATGTTTGTGATAAAACACAAAGAATATTTTGTTAAGAATAATGATTGTCATGGATTATACACAAGACAAAATACTAATCTACATATGTCGCAGGTCAATTTAACTATTTATGGAAAGGGTGTATATCATACTGGAGTCAAGGTCTATAATGCCCTTCCTTATAAACTCAAAGAGATCTCTGACAATCCCAAAAGGTTCAAATCAGAATTGAAGGAATTTCTTTATTTATATTCGTTTCATACTTTGGATGAATTTTTTAATAGATTGATTGATAAATAGTTGGTAAATGTATTAAAATTGTTTTATATGACAGAAACATTGTTTGTGGACTTTATACTAAGTAACGTGACTTGTTCTATATCCAGGATTATGTATCTGTAAAATGGATTCTATGGAACGTTAAATAAATTGAAATTGAAACTTGTACATTACCCTTAGACACAATTGCAGTGCCGGAAAAATGACAATTCCATTTGCGCATGCATGTTCACGATGAAGATTTTGTTTATTTTTTCAGAGTTGAAAGAAATCAAATAATATTTGAGTTGTATGAAGGTTAGTCTACTGGCTTGTGGCCCAGTGTAGTTTTGTGGTCTGATACCTAGCCACAGAACTAAACGGCATGTAGCACTGTGTAATTTGGTAATCTGGTACCTGGCCACAAAACTACTTGGTATGTGGCACTGTGTAGTTTGGTAGTCTGTTACCTGCCTACCAAACTACATGGCATCACATCTCAATAAGTAAGTAAATCTTCCTACTCACTGCAGTGAGAATGTCACATCTCACAAAATAATGGTAAAATCCATCTGATTAGACAAGATCAGATAACGGACTAAAATCGGGAAGGACAATAGAGGAACATGCAGAAAGTATAATATAAAGCCTGTTAAAATTCCGGAGGGGGGGGGGGGGGGTCTGTTTCCATGTCTGTCTGTGATTCCTACGGATAACCCCTCTGTTGGTCCACTCTTATACATTATAGCCCATGAAGGATCGTAGGAAATCATATTGTCAGTAACTGTGCATGCCGAGAAGTTGAAAATCCTTGAAAGGTATTTTGATAGAATAAGCAGGCTGCTTTCATATAGATAACCCTCATCACCAAAGGATAAGGCTGAAATATGGACCAGGTCATAGGTACCTCATAGCTGCTTCATAGCAACAGGCTTTTTCAGCAGTCTGTGCCACTTGAAATACAGATCATTAACTGTAAGAATTACTTGCTGTGTGAAAACAGAATAATGACAGATGTTTGGTTCTTAGGGTTACACACACACACAAATATATTCAAAAGTTTGTGTAAAAATCAGCAACAGAGCAGTAATACAACTGTATGGAATGAATTGTTTAAAAGTATTGCAAAACTTAAGTATTTGGAAATGCTAAGGAATATTCCATTCACATACAATCACATCATCTTTGCTTTGCATCTTGATCTGTTTAACACCTCCACCTCTACAATGTGTAGGTCCTGTGCCATAGTCTTATCAAAATTCTGACATCTTTGTCATATGTTAAGGGGCTGAAGAGAATTTTTGAATGCAAGATGAAAGAATTAACATGAGGGTAGAGAGAACAACATAATGATGATCTTCACTGTTTGTGTGCTTCGCAAAAGGGCAATCAAATCACAGCGAATGAGGTGTCCAGAGCATATAGCATGTAATTCAGTTATTTTTGGTACATGTCTCCCTTTTACAGTGTTAGGCAAGAACTGCAAAGCGGTGAATACAACCATTCTCAACCCTCATGTACACTTGTTGGGAGAAGATGCAGCCTGCATTGCATATGTTAGACTCACCCAGTACATGGACAAGTAAGTTGGATGTTAGAAAATATGTATGTTACCTCTAGAACTTCATTAATATACAATAAGCAAGCATTGTCAGTAATAGCTTGTTGTATTCAAAGTGACTGGTCCATTAAAAGATTTAGTAACATAAGAACTGCCAGTAAATCCATTTAAAGTTTAATGGAGAGCATTTTAATTTTTCATGAAAGCAGGTGACCAGGTTTCTGATTAACTTCTGAATTCTGCATGTGTGCATGTCATAAAATAAAGTATATTTTGTTACATTTTTAAAGTATAAAATCCAAACAAAAACTGTGTTTTTAAGAACTAATCCATTTATATCTTATACACACATTCAAAACTTGTAATTGTGCTCTTCAAATACTGAATGAAAGGGACTGAAGTGAGTGAAACATGCATCATAGAGGAATAAAAAAATGTTTAAATATTTAGGATGGAGAAAGACAACTTATAAGTTAGAACAAAAATGGAGGATACCCTTAATATGGAATTTTGGAAGATACACCTCTTGGATGTGTAATGAACTATGTCAAACTAGCTCAGCATGGTTCTGTGGTAAGTCTTTGTGAAGACCATAATGAAACTTCAGACAACATAATAGGGAACTTGTCAAGTACTTGAGAACCTACCAACTGATTGGAGGATACTCTCTAATAATGAGTTAATAATGACATTACTAGTGCAAGAACAATGCTGTGATGAACATGTGTATTAAACTAACACAACTGAATTTAGCTGCGAGTATTAATGAATTGTGGCATGCCAGAATTTACAAGTAGTACGTAGTTACAGAAGAAGTTCACACTGACGTGAGGTTTGTTATTTTAGGCAGGGTCAAGCTCATACCCAGCAGTCAGAGGAGACTAGAGTGTGGCACAAACGCGACAACAAGTGGCAGAACGTTCATTTTCACCGTTCGGGTGTGTCTGGTTCCTCACCTTTTACGTTTGCCCACAAATAGAAAAATTTGAGGCACTGTCTTCTTTGGGACAAAACCACAAATGATGTAAAATCAACAATGAGAAGAGCAACCAAATATTGCTTGCTTCTATGATGCCCGTTTGCACCAACCTCTGTTAAACTGTAACTGGTGCTTAATGTGATCACGAAAGAGATACAGGAACCTATGAAGGTAGACGTGTTTGATAGGAGGGCATTCTGACAACGCCCTGTAAAGAGGGGGGTGGGGGGCAGAAGTTTTATGTAAACCAAACCCTAGAAAGTAATAATGTACATACATAATAAAATTGCAGAGGTGGAATGTTCTGTTGGTTTAAAATATGGACGTCTCTGTGCTGTATATTTATTTTATATAATAAGACAAAGTAGTGAAGCAAATACCAGGCAGTTGTCAGGTATGGGCTGCTATGTTACAGTGTTGCTAAACTGAGTAATAAATATTTGAAACTTCTTGCTAAAAGCTGTATCAGTGAACCTGTTTCTTTCCTTTACTTCTGAAATTTTGAATTTTTGGAAGTAATAAGAGCATGGATCTTATTTTTTATATGCTTAGTGGAGAAATTAAATGACACAGTTTTAGTATGTGGCAGAGCAACAGATGAGGAAGATGGGTTATACAAAATGGGAACTTAGAGTATGAGATAAAATGTGTTGAATACAGCATGCTATCAAATAGCAAAGTGTTAATGTTTAATGGACTTTGGTGCAATACGTGCAATATATGTATATTATTATGTATTACATAGTAAGGAGCTTTCAACAACTTTAGTATGGTAAGAGATTTTTTGCAGTTTGGTGTTGGCTCTCTTGTTAAGGTGAAAATGGAAACTTTGTCATCTCAGTTTTGTCTGCGATTAGGAGCTGTCAATGAATAATTTCACATAATACCGTAAAGAAAGAAATTGCATGAACTTCCTTATCACCTGTTTGTATTTCAAAATGCTTTGACAAATGGGAAGGGGAAGGATTTTGTGGCATAATTCTTCTGATCATGCTGAACATTTTTGAAAATATAACATATATCTTTCTCCTTCAATACGAGCAGTTGCCAGAACAGTATTGGAATTTGAGAACAAAATATGCATCTGTGAGATTTAAAACTTTGTGACTGAACTCTACCAAGATATAGAACAAACAGTTTACGTACTTAAAAAGCATGTGAAAAATACACAAGCCTTTTACTGTCTTAAAATTAAAATTTCTTATAAAATGAAATTCACATATTTATTTGCTAGTCTTTTTGTTCTGGAATATTCTGTTACTTGGCCCTGTAAGGTTGTATCATTTGTGAAGGAATCATACTTCATATGTGAATCTATACTCTTGTTAAACGACAACCATGCTTTTGAATGTAATTGCTGTTAAGAGAAAAGAAAAAGCAGCACTTTTTTATCATTAAAAATAACATAATTAGTCATTACTATACATAAGAAAGAGTGTGCAATTCTGCAATTGCATTTAGTGTTTAGATGTTTTCAGATACAAAATATGAATGTATGCCCCCTTTCTCTGTCGTTGTTATGGAATTCGGTTCTATGAACTGATACCTTAATTGTTTGGCCTAATTGTCATCATGATAATATTATAATATATTCTAGGATGATTCCAATTTACTAACAGAAACAACTGAGAGAAAGGCAAGTGATGATTACAGAGAAGTACCTTTACTTCTAAGCAGAAAAAGTAATGTTGAAAAATAAATATTGACTAATTAGAATCTTCTAACTGTACTTAAATGTTTATCTAAAATATTATAATATAACAGTTTTAAATCAAAAAATTCTTTTTTTATATATATGATATTAGAAACAGGTTTCTTGTAACTGCTTCATTGTCAAGTTTCATAATGTGAGAAACCTAGTCTTTGCTATGCTGCTGAGTACAGATTAGTAAATCAGATATCTTCTTGTAATATAAGATTATAATATCAAGCCATTGCTTGTGAAATTTTTATGTAATTCTGGTCTGAAATTATTGTGTTTTCACAGTGACAGACATTATATGCAAGTACTGTTCCCTTTCCCTGTTCCTTTTATATATTAAATTATGGTGGGATTTGAAAAATTGAGTATATATATATATATATATATATTGTTGTAAAATAGTCTGTGTAATTTGTCTGTTTATTTTTTGCTTTTTGAAAGCAAAACGATCATAGCTTGTTGTTACAATTTAATTGATGGTTGCAACCAATGCACTTGGTTATTAGTCCTGTTAGATCTTTTAACTGTATTCTCTTACCTGTGAATTTAGTATAAAAACACTACTTGTGAATTTTAACTACCTTCAACACCAGTTTTATGAACACATTTCAGATATTTCTGACATGAATATGAATCATAACCCATTTACTGAACTGTTGGGCAGTCATGTAGGTTTCATCCCACATGTTTCAGAGGTGAAGTGAACAGCATGGAGACGTACTGCTGACTTCGTATAACAGAAGCATCAACCCCTTAAAATAATAATTGTGCAAATGCTTTTCAGCTAAATGACTCTTTATAAAGGAAATCAGCAAAGAAGAAAACACATTATTATTTGTTAATAACAAATGCAATGTAGATTTTGTTTACATGTTGCACCTTTATAAGTAAATATAAAATACTGATTCAGATGATGAAAAAAGGAAATGTTGGTGCTCTGTTAATTAACTGGAACTGCTACTACCCAGGATAGCACACCAAGTATGGTGACTAGGCTATAAGCTTGAAGTTCCAGAAGGGAGAAGAGACTTATCTCTTGCACAGAGTGTCCACACAAGCTCTGGCGGCCCATCTATCCGCCAATTCATGGGTACTAGGGGCTTTCTGCAGGGTGGGTAAAGCGGGTGAGTAAGAAGTCAATGACTCACTCCCATCTACTTCCGAGTATAAGGATGAGTGGTGCCTTACCTCCTCTCCCCCACATGCTTACATGGAGTTCACAGGGACAACCAAAACCTTAAAGCTGCTTGTACTGTCAGTTTTACAACTGTGAGATTCCAGGTGGCAGAGCAGGTCAGATTTTCTGTTTGTTTTCCATTAAAGCTTGTTATTATTTAATAAAAAAAATATAAATCATATTATATAGTTGTTTTGTTCATTAATGTTGAATTGTGTCTGTGCAGACAACTGATATTTAACAAAGAGGTTGATGTTTCCAGAACTAATAGTAACATGTTTAACCATGTTTGTTACCATGCATCTTAGTGGAGTGGGATCGGGGTGAATGTTTATCCACCTCTCAAACATCATGGGACAAATAACGGAATTTTAATTAAACCAAATGATTACTCTACCACACTGTTACCAGTTATAACACAAAATGTAAATTATTTTGACAGAACACTGTCAGTTGTAACATATAGCGGTCAATACTTCGTGCTAACTCAGTATTTGGAAAAATCAGGAAGGCATCTTGTGTGGACTATTTTTACACTTATTGCAATTTATTTTTTCCTTTCTTACAGAAATTTAAATTAACTCTACATTGTTATTCATTTAAGGAAGGTATTCTGCCTCCTGCCACTTCTGTGTTTTGACATCTAAAGCCACAATATTGATTACTATTCATAATGAACTTTTTATTGCTATAATTGTATGCCTGCCCCATATTTAAATGTGCTGCATTACACTCAATCCATTCTGTGTGTGTGTGTGTGTGCGCGCGCGCGCGCACGCGCGCATGCATGCATGCATGCACGTGTGCATGTCAGATCATCAGTTGGGTGGTAGGATCAGAATAAAAGTACAGTAACTACACTTTTAATTACAATACTTACATGAATTATTATACAAATTATATTGTGATAGTTATTTATCTTTTATGTTCACATTTTTAACTGAACATTGATGATTGTTAAATATGGCTATGTGTTCATGTTTGCAAGAAAGCAAATGAAGGCCCTTCATACACACATTTTAGTCTCTGGCATTATGTTCTACATCATATGTGTTAGGCTGTGTTGTAATAATTGGTCACAAAATAATGCCACTGATTATTGTCAGTCTGATTATTTTGCAAACACATGAGTACTTCTAAGTGGACAGCTCTTTTTAGTAAATTTCTCTGCCACTTTAGGTTAGTTACTGCTTGTTATTATAGTGTAATTGTGGTGTCTGTTCAAGAAAGGTTGATATTAGAATCAGTTGTCACTTTCTCTGTTTCTGACAAGTTCTTGATGTAACAATATTTCAGTGAGTGATGCCACATGTGTACAAAGCCATTCATAGGTATGTAAGGCCATAAAGTCAGTAATCTTACGAGTACTCTTATCAATATGGCAGTATTATTCAGAACAGACAAGCAAATGCCAGAAAATGTCATCACCAGTTACATACGCAACAAATGACACATGGGCTTCATTCATCAGTCCATATTTGGTTATTCTGCCACTCTACAAGTACTGTGCAGGAGCCAGGGTAGTGTAGTTGGTATAGTGAATCAGCTATGAGCTGGTCTGTGTGGGGTTTGAATCCTGGTAAGGACAGGGGATTTTTCTCTTCTCCTTAATGTCCAGATTGGCTCTTGGGTTGACAGAGTCTCCTGTTCAGTGGGTAAAGTGGAGTTATATTTCTGGTTCCCATACATGCCTTCATGGTATGGACAGAGTCAAATTTCTTTTTGCCTTTTAAAATACTATGAATATTTATGCAGCACTTAACTTCTGTGTGAAAGTCGAGACCAGTGTTTCCAAACCGTTTTTCCTTGGAAGAACCCCAAAAATAATTTTTCATATCCTGAGGAATTTGTGCATATCACAATTTAATTACTGCTAAATTATTGTTTATTTTTATGGTTTAAATTATTTTGAAGAATTTTTGGAACTTTTTGTGGTACTTAAAAATTGATATTTATTTATTCCCCAGTTTCTTGTGGAACCCCTAACAGTGTTCTGCATAACCCTGGCTGGGAAACACTGGTCTAGGCAATGATGGATTGCACATTTCATTTGTGAAGTTTCAACTTGACATATGAAATTCTTTTTTAGTATACATAACTTCTTTACAGAACCAAGACATGCAAATTAAAGTAAATTTTATGCCACAAAAACTGTAAATATTAATTGGTATGTGTATGAATAAAGGAATATAAGCTTTGGAGGGGACTTCCTGTTGTGTTATGTAACTGTGTGATGTAACTATATACTAACAAATAAAGTCAAACATAATTCTTTATTCTAAGAAAAATATTGTTACTTACATGAAATCACAACATGTTTCAGCATGTAATAAGGCTATTTTCAGGCGAGACAAATACAAAATATGTATTAGTCTTACCTGAAGATGGTCTTATTACAGGCTGAAACATGTAGCAACATCATGTAACATAATTTGCTTGGAATAAACTGTTGTGTTTGACTGACTTTATTCATTAATATTTTGGAATACTGGTGTTACTGCTATCTGAAACGTTATAATTTCTTCAGTGTAGCCCATATTCTCGGAAGGGCTGCCATCCCAAGTGTATGAGGGTGCTGTTCAAATTTTGCTGTACTGTGTTATATAGCCTTTACTTACAGTACGTGTTGCAGTATTGGGTAATGTACTGGTATCATTTTAGAATATGATTTGTAATGTTTTATTTGCATTTAGTTGTACTGCTTATCCTCTTCTTACTTTGGTTACGGACAGTATTTTTGGTGCAGAGACAAAAGGCATGAACAATATATCCTGCCATATAAGGATGAATATATCCTTCAGTGTACTGGGTACACATTCACCTTAAAAGCAATTTGGAAATTTACTCACAAATTTTCCATTATGCAGCCTTTTTATAGCACATACTTTTCAGTTGGTTTCAGACAAGTGTTTGTAGTCTCCTATAATTGTCAAATAGGAAGAAATTATTTCAACTTTGTAGAGCTTCTGTTGCTGCATCATATGCAGTACTGTCTGTAAACATGGGATTCCTCCCAGTTACACTGATGAATGTGGAAAGTGTTAATATTTTGATATATTAAAATGAGCAGTGAGAAATGTGAGAAGTATTTGGCTGCATGCTAGAGACCTGTATACAATTTATGGAGTATAAGAGATCTGACATTGATGGTTTAAATATACTGAAGTCATCCATTTGCTGAAATGTTTCACATTTGCTGGTTTAACCCAGTGTGTTAATTTTAGAGTGAAGATAATCACATTTTCACTAATTTTCTGTGACTGCATATATGCCTATATATTCTGCCTAAATGACCCCTTGGACACCTCCTGTGTTTCTGTCACAGACTTCCACATTAAATTCAGGGTACGATAAAATGCATTCAGCAGTGTGTGTTCTGCTCAAACAAACATCCTTCAACAGAGTGCAGTATCCCAAAACTTGAGTAGTGGTATTCAGAGACAGAGTTGTGTGTTCCCAGCTTGGTGACCATTCTTCCTGTTTCTTCAGTATTAATTTGATAGATTTATACTGTTGCTTCTAGAAACTGCAAACAACAGATGTCTTCATTTCTCAAGAAAATGTTTCTACATTGGACATACTCTCCACATTAGCTGACTGCTTTATGTCTTAGTCTGTAACTGGATTTTGTCTATACATTCTGGAATTTAATAATGGAAAATGTTGAAAGTTAAAATAATTCTTTCCTTTTGTTACTGATGCTAAGTTATTAATCGCAGTGGCACAGAAAGAACAAGGTGTGCTTCAAAAGCCTGGTACCATTAACCCAATGAACAAGACGTTTGTTTTGTGATCAGTTTGGGTGCTTCTGTAATTCTTGTTTCTCTCTCCCCCACTCAAATGAACATGCCCATCACTTATTTCAGTTTAAGGGTATTTCTTATTGAAATTATGTACACATCAAAGATAAAGGCTCTGTTGTCTGTTGGTTTTATGAATTGTTTAATATTCTGATTATGTTAGGCTCTCATTCCTGGGAAAATTACCTTGTGTGGAAATCAAAAACTGTAGTAAGTACCTGACAAAAAAGATGTTATTAATTATCCTTCAGTACAGAAAAATCATGTTATGTAAGTGTGGCCTTGAGAGTTGTGTGCTTCACGTGACAGTAATAGATTAGATGGCTACAGGAAAGAACATAGGAAGCTGCAATAATTTGTGAGGGATACTATGTTGTGCCATAATTATTGCAGTTGGTCAAAATCCATTTGTATGGAATTTGCAGTGAATAATGCAACCACTGTACCATTTCAGTTTTCTGTCATTCCACCTCATCTCTCACCAAGATACATGATGGCCCTGGTACGTTAGCATGGTGTCTTTCCTTAGATGGAGGTTTGTTTCATTTCCAGCTTGGCAGGACTCAGAGTAAGGAAGATTCAGCACTGTGTAAGAGTAACATAGCTACCTGCTCAACTATCATGTTCCAGGCATAAAAAAATGTTTTCTGCATTTTATATTGTGGTATGGCATATTGTTTGTCATACTTCTTTGTACTTCAGCAGCAGTTGTCAGAGTGTCAGTGCTACCAACACTAACTCATTGTCAGGACTTCCTCCCAGTTCTCATTGCTCTTTATGTGATTCACTTATCTTGTGTGCCATGATTTATTAATTTGTCATATTTTTAGTCTTGAGTTGGGATTAATAAGCTCTCTATGACTCACTGAGTATTTATTAATAACTCTTGAAACATGCAAAGTAACTGTATTTAAAATGTTTCTACTCCAGTATTTGAATAGGTTGAATATGAAAACGCTGTAACCATCCATAAAAATATACACAGTTTCTCTTGTTACACAGCTTCTTTTGTGAATAATTTAGCATAAAAGCTATTCTTTTTGTTACATTGTGTGGCAGTAATTTAATAAAAAACTAAAGGAACTTGATGCATCATACTTTACAACATTCTGTGTGTCCACTACAGTACCAAAAACCATATAAAATTATGTATTTGTAATGTATTTGTGTGTGTGTGTGTGTGCGTGTGTGTGTGTGTGTGTGTGTATTCTTAATTGTTATTAGTATGGTCAGACTTTGTACAGTGTAAAACATTCAGGAAGTAATATTTGCTCACCCAAATGATGTTTTGCATCCCTCTGTCATATAATTCATTATAATATATTCTAAGACAGGAAACTCTTGTGAAATAATTTCCATTATCATTTAGACTTTTTAGTTGCATATAATTAATATTTTTATATTTTTTTTT
>BLKM01000707.1:10106-124814 GCA_013340265.1 Coptotermes formosanus
TTTAAATACGTTCTTTTAAAACGCCTGACATTGCAATAACATGTGTGAAGTAAACTGCAAAACTGATAACAAAGTGAAATGGCTGTCTAATCCCGACCTTAGCCAAGGCAACTTTGGAACATAAGATATGAAGACGACTTGCGATGTGGCATTTTTAGCAGATGACACGACACTTTTTGTCGGAAGGTTTTCATCGAAGCTCTTAAAAATAAATGAGTAAAAGTAATACTTCATTACTTCCGTCTACTTAAACTTCAGCATTCACTATTTAGAGTATCTAAGTCAATATGGCAACATGTTACGACATTGACAGGCCATCATCAGACTGATTACAAATATACCTAAGTCAGAGGTGATGTAAAGAGAACAAAACATTAACATGTATTATTTTACGAACTGGTACACTAAGAAATTATACATTAGATTTTTAAACAGTTCCTGACATGTTTCGATGCGTGTTACGTCATCTTCAGGGAAGCTACATCAGAACACTGCTGAGCCGCCGAATTCGGCGGCTCAGCAGTGTTCTGATGTAGCTTCCCTGAAGATGACGTAACACGCATCGAAACATGTCAGGAACTGTTTAAAAATCTAATGTATAATTTCTTAGTGTACCAGTTCGTAAAATAATACATGTTAATGTTTTGTTCTCTTTACATCACCTCTGACTTAGGTATATTTGTAATCAGTCTGATGATGGCCTGTCAATGTCGTAACATGTTGCCATATTGACTTAGATACTCTAAATAGTGAATGCTGAAGTTTAAGTAGACGGAAGTAATGAAGTATTACTTTTACTCATTTATTTTTAAGAGCTTCGATGAAAACCTTCCGACAAAAAGTGTCGTGTCATCTGCTAAAAATGCCACATCGCAAGTCGTCTTCATATCTTATGTTCCAAAGTTGCCTTGGCTAAGGTCGGGATTAGACAGCCATTTCACTTTGTTATCAGTTTTGCAGTTTACTTCACACATGTTATTGCAATGTCAGGCGTTTTAAAAGAACGTATTTAAAACCCATAGTACATATTTTTCTGTGCATTTGTTGAGTTTCTATAATCGTGGTGTGTTTTTATATACTTTAAGAAAACATTATCCGATTTTATAATCATTTCCTTGTATAGATCGCAGTGTTTTTTGCCCCGCCGGGTCTTAGTGACATCTTACTATACATGTGTTGGGTGAGCAAACCAAGGGGTATGAAATGGATGGGGCATGTGGCATGTATGGGGAGAAGAGAAACGAGTATAGGCGTTTGGTGGGGAAACCAGTGGGAAAGAGGCCACTTGAAAGACTTAAGAATATATGGGTGATAATATTGAAATGGACTGTAAATAAATAGGATGGAAGGCATGGACTGGATTAATTTGGCTCAGGATAGGGACAAATGGCGTGTTGTTTTGAGCACGGTGATTAACTTTCTGGTTGCGTAAAATTCGGGGAATTTCTTGACTAGGTGCCCCGTATCCATTGTGTAGAGGGCTGGATGGGCCCCAGGTCCGGTGTGGGCAGGTGCGAAAAATCTCGCGCCCGGACTGTCCAGTCCGCGGCATTTGTGTTACGAGAAATTTATCGACGATGCGAAACTTTGAGATTGTATTGTCCTGAAAATTCTGACATACTTGGAATCTGTGCCAAGGAAAATTATATGCACAAATGTGTATCCTGATTGTAGAGTTATTGACTATAGTTTTATTTAATTTTAATTTATATGTGTAATTTGTAGCCTGACCATATTCATGGAGGGATTTAAAGGTACGTGGATGTCGCGCGTTCTTTACAGTATTTCTCCTTCCGTTTTACGTATGAACCTTTAAGGCTTAGTGTATGTACGTCCAGGTTTAACACAACAGTGCTCTGCTTTTCACCCACGCAGTGTATTTATACTTTCCACGTGATACACGCAATATTTCCGTGTACTGCACTCACCGGCTGACTTGTTTAATGGAAGCACACTATTTTCTGTGAGGTGCGATATGAGTATTGTATAATACATATATATGTAACGCAAACTAATTTTGTCTTCAGAAGGCCGTGGCGTGGCACAGGCGGTTTTAGTTGCCGGCCTCTCACCGCGGCGTCCCTTTTTCGATACCGGGCCACTACGTCTGAGATTTGTGTCGGATAAAGTGGCAGTGGGACAGAGTTCTCTCCGCGTACGTCGGTTTCCTCCTGTCAGTATCATTCCACCGATGCCCACACACTGATACTTACTAGTATCAGAAGGAAAAGCCGAGATGAAGCCTGATAAATTTCAGACCAAGCAGTGCTCTTTGGAATATGGCGAGAGGCTGGACAGATATGTGCTTTGACATTGTTGTTTGATCTTCAAATTGTCAGCGTGTTTACATTCTCAAGCAACCGGACGACAGTGTGCTTTGAGCTGTTTGTAGTCATACGTGACGTATCTCTTGTACTACAGCAGATGCAGATTTGTTGAACTAACCCAACAAACATAACATGTAAATGAAGCTTAAAGAAACCTTTATGTTTCAAGGCTCTGCATGCTTGATCGCTCGTCCTCACACCCATTCATTTCAGAAAGACCACGGATGTTACGCCAGAGCACTAAAAATACTCCTGCCAGGTCCCTGCAACGTGTTGGGCCTAAGTTGATTTCAGAGGTCCGTGCCATGTTTTGCTCTGAAGATGATACATGTGACGACCGGATTCGTTTGGTTTTTTTTAAGCATAAACAAGCAAAGGTTTTAATTTAGAAATTATTTTAGGCCAAGTGCAACATTTATAAACCTTCGAAGAAGAAGCTTATTGGCGAAATGTATATTGACGTTATGTAAAGATGCTGAAGATGCCTCGTTAAGAATGGCTTTTGTAAACTACCAAGACACGTGCTGGCCTCAAAAATTATTTGTAGTGTTGGAGGCCCGGACTCGTTCCCAGGCTAGTTCGTGTGAGATTTTGGTGGGACAGGCTTTTTCTCCGAGTACTTCAGTTTTCCCTGTCGGGTATCATTCCACCAATTTTACATACCAGTATTTCATTCATCTGCCACCGACGCTATGTAACGTTAGCAATTGACAACATCTTCCTTCTGCCTCCCCCTCGGTTCTTCCAGTCTATGTATAGGGTAGTATTTTAAAATAGACAGCGATATTATTATCTTATTTATTTGCAGTGTATCAGGCGATACTGGCAGTGGCTTAGACTAAGCCGCACTGAATAAACAATAGAAAAGGATGTGGAGGGATTAAGTCGTGGAATAGTTTTGGGTACTGTCCTGGAATTTGCCTCGACTGACTGAGAAAATCCACGAAGGCGCATGATGGCCGGTCTTCGGACATAGATAGGAATCTGCATCTGTCAAATACGAACCGGAAGAGCCAATAATTTGTAACATTAACTTTGTCTTCAATAATCTTTTTGCAAAAGAGAGAAAGCAACACACATTAAACTTGTATACCTCACTTTGACAAAGCATGTTTCTGTACCTTACTGTAGCACAGCATGTTCCTGTACCTTACTGTGGCACAGCATGTTCCTGTACCTTACTGTAGCACAGCATGTTCCTGTACCTTACTGTGGCACAGCATGTTCCTGTACCTTACTGTGGCACAGCATGTTCCTGTACCTTACTGTGGCACAGCATGCTGCTGTACCTTACTGTGGCACAGCATGCTCATGTACCTTACTGTGGCACAGCATGTTCCTGTAGCTTACTGTAGCACAGCATGTTCCTGTACCTTACTGTAGCACAGCATGTTCCTGTACCTTACTGTGGCACAACATGTTCCTGTACCTTACCGTGGCACAGCATGTTCCTGTACCTTACTGTAGCACAGCATGTTCCTGTACCTTACTGTAGCACAGTATGTTCCTGTACCTTACTGTAGCACAGCATGTTCCTGTACCTTACTGTAGCACAGCATGTTCCTGTAGCTTACTGTAGCACAGCATGTTCCTGTACCTTACTGTGGCACAGCATGTTCCTGCACCTTACTGTGACAAAGCATGTTCCTGTACCTTACTGTGGCACAGCATGCTCCTGTACCTTACTGTGGCACAGTATGTTCCTGTACCTTACTGTGGCACAGCATGCTGCTGTACCTTACTGTGGCACAGCATGCTCATGTACCTTACTGTGGCACAGCATGTTCCTGTACCTTACTGTGGCACAGCATATTCCTGTACCTTGTGACACAGCATGTTCCTGTATCTTTGGCACTGCATGTTGCTCACCTCTTCTTTGATCTCTCAGTCTCGATAGTGACAACTATTAGCTAAGCAAATGGATACTGAGATATGAACAAATGTATCTCTAATATGAAGTATGGGAACAGAACAGTACAAATCAAAGTTACATTTAGTAGAGTACCTTTAGTGAGCGCCCTAGTACAAAATTTAATCAAAACTCGTTCATGTGTTCCGGGGATGAAACATGCAGAATTACGAACAGACACGTTTTTGCAGCATACACCAATGTTGTTCAGTTTGTGCAAAAGCAGTACGTGTAGACGACAAAACTGGCACGTATTGCAAGAATTATCGTTATGTGACTTAATCCAACTTTTCCGGATTAATCCAATGTATTTGATAGCAGATGGCGCTCAAAAGGTGATAACCTAGTCTAATTGTGGCGAGGGCAGCGATTTGCCATTAATGATTGTTGTAGCGATAGTTAACAGTTGTGCTGAAGTGCAACGAATTTCCACATGCCTTCTTTGTAGTGGAGACATTGGCACAAGTTTCCCTGTGGCGTTCCACATTTTTATTACATGTTGAAACTTGATGTTCCAAGTGTGCCAGCATTCTTTTCCTCAGAATTTATACTTAGTTTTGTGTACATCTTCTACCTGAGTTTAAACTCTGCCAGTTATTATATTCGTTTTCAGAACGGGCCGTTTTTACTTGAGGAACGGAAAAAAACAATTGAAATTAAAATATATGATTACGTACCTTTATTGCATAAATTTCTGCAAAATATTCATTGGCAATGGAATTCTAGAGTGAAGTTGCCCCTGTTGACGTATTATAGGCCTATTTTTTTGTATGTTCTGTAGGGGCATGTATCATAGGCGTAACTTGGGGGTCAAGGGGGGCAAATGCCCCCCCACCAACATTTTTTCAACCTAGGAATTGTTTTGCTTACAGAATTGAATAGTGGAAAATAAAAAATAGACAGAAAAAAAAGCAAATGAAAAACTTGCGTTCTTTGGGACCAATTTTCCCCTCTTTCAAATTTCACTCCTTCGGCAGTGGCGGTCCTCACGGGACATGCTCCTGTGAGGAGGCACCTGCATACTATGGGCCTGTTTGATGGAGATCCAACTTGCAGATTTTGCGGGATGGAGTCTGAAACAGTGCGGCATATTATGTGCTACTGTGAAGCATTGGCACGTCAGCGCTATAATGTTTTTGGGAAGCTGTTTCCTGAACCAAAAGATACAAGCACAGCTTCAGTAAGGGACCTTTGCCTCTATATAGCAGGCACAGGGTTATTGAACCGGTGCTGAATGGAGTGTTTGGGGCTGCACAATAAGCCTAAGGCTGAGGTGCATCTGGGGCATAAGCTGACGGGCCCTAAAGAAGTAGAAGTAGAATTTCACTCCTTTGTGAAATAAAGATCCTAATACCCAAGGTCAGTTTTCCCCACCCCGTCTTATTAGCCAAATTACGCTTAATGCACGTGTGTACCCGTGTTCTGCACCTCCAACTCGAGAACGCGCTACATGTAATGGTCCATGAGGTTGACTACCAACCATTGTAGTGACGGTGGAGCCCTCGATGCTGTCAGGTTAGTAACAGGCCCTGCATTCTTGCGGGAAATCGAAGCCACCAACCAGTGAACTAAACTCCTTTTTATACGTAAGGTGGTTGTGTGTCTGTGTGTGAAGAACATACTGTCTTGTGGTATACTGGTTTGTGACGCCGCATTTTCTTTTATTTACAAAGATACTGCCACAAAGACCGAAAAAATTCACGAAATTGTGATAGAGAACTTCGTTTCCCTGAATAAAATAATGCAAGTAGCATCAGGAGGGTAAGATGTGCCGTCGTCGAGGGGAGTGCCGTGTGACAGAAGAGCCATTTGGTAACAGTCATCTCTTTCGTTAACCGTGATACATTCATGACACAGAACACGTCCTTTGTGAAAGCGGCTAATCTCAATCTTGGCTCCAATCTCATTTTAGCTTCAAACACCTTAAAAAAACTTCTTCACCGGAAGGTTCAGGTCTTCAGGGACGTTACGCCGTGTGTTGATAAATGTGGCATTTGTAGTTCTGACTGCAGTATTGCTGAGGGTTCAAGTCTGGAGACATTTCTTCATGTCGATTCGTAAACAGTTCCCGACGTTTCGAAGGCGTGTATGAGCTTCATCTTCAGGGTCAAGCAGCATCAGAAAAATAATTTCGCAGGCAGATATTGGTATATTTTATAAGTATCGGCTGTAGTGGTATCGAACTTCGAAAAAAAAATATCTTTAGGTACTTCGTATTTGTGATCTAAATAGCTAGGCTTTAGACCTCTGTTCTGCAAAGATAGAATGGACCAGTGAAACAAAATATCTTGGGATGGCATTAGATTTACAACAAGGCAGGCATTACCTGCCTTCTGCATAAAGCAAACGGCAGGCTGAGGCAGTTGTATTGCGTGTTAAATAGATCCTCCACCACCGATATTAAGTTGGCCTTATACGTAAATCCCTCCTCTGGTCCGTACTGAAATACGCCTCTCCCGCCTGGGGCTTCTGCTGCGCAGACCAATGTCAGTACATTTTAATGCTGTCTGGATAATAATAAAATTGTCAAGAGTAATCCCAAATAAGAACTTACAGGAACAGACAGGAATACAGTCGAACTCAGTTATAACATCATGGAAGGGACTGAAAATTTTGTGTCGTTATAAACGAGTGTTGTTATAACCGAGTACTGGCATGTTATGGTAAACACTGAGGAATTAACTGGTACCACAGAGCATCTGACGTTATAGGCGAGGTGTCGTATAAACCGATGTCGTTATAACCGGGTTCGACTGTTTATTAACCAAATGTCATACTAGTAAGTATCTAATATCCACAGTAGACTATCTACGTGACATGTCGGGATTCATTGAAAACTGCCAAATTCAGGAATTAGGGCTATGCGATCCTATTCATGATAAATATGTGCACCTAATATCTGTACTTGCAAGTAAGAATAAAACAGTGCATTAGCAAGTACCTAATGCAAACACAGACGATAACGTGGGCCGTCAGTAACCATAAAGCAGTTACCAGACCGCGTGTCTACATAACTTCCACCCATACAATCTTTAGTCCCCCACCTCATACAAATTTTTGACGACTATTTGCAATATGCCGCCAATTGCAGTGGCCCCACAGTCTAAGGTGTGGGTCTGCGGCCGCTCGCTTGCTAGGATTGCAGCTTCAAATCCCTCCGGGGGCATGGATGTCTGTTCCTTGTGAGTGTTGTGTGTTGTCAGGAAGAGGTCTCTGCGACGGGCTGATCACTCGTCCAGAGGAGTGCTACCGAGTGTGTTGTGCCTGAGTGTGATCGTGAAGCCTGGATGATGAGGCCCTGGCCCATTAGGGGCTATTGCACCATGGGAGGGGGGAGCCAAGATTCCCTTTGAGGACTGATCTCCGAAATTTTGTACAAAATTTCATTTTCACCCTCACAGAGAACACAGTCCTTGTCATTAGGATGACCAACCACTTAAGATGTTAAGAGAAGTGATCGCTGTTTTTTGTGCGGATCTTAAAAAAACAGAAATACGATGTGTGGGGATGGGCAGAGACAGCAAGTCGTTATAGCCAGTCGCTACGGGCTGGACGGTCCGGGGATCGAATCCCAGTTGAGGCAATCCGCACCCGTCCAGACTGGCCCTGGGGCCCACGCAGCGTGCTATACAATGACTACCTGGTCATTCCCGGGGGTAAAGCGGCCGGGACGTGACGTTTACCACCCACCACCATCTACCGCCGAGGTTAAAGAGAGAGAGTTATTCCTTCACTCCCTCTCTGAGCCTTCATGGCAGGTTATAAGGTAACTTTTACTTTACGATATGTTGGAAAAGCGCGTAATTTCTTAATGTTACAGTAGGCGGTACATATAGTTACCACTGGCCCTTAATCGTTTAATATGCAAGTACTAAGTGCGTGTCACTTGGGTGTAGACATTGCTAGTTTGCTGACAGAAGTGGGGAAGTGCGTCTGCATACAATTCGGCCTGTTTACCGCGTGCTTAACGCGTGTCGGTGACCTGTGGCATGGTGGCCATGGCTGACTGCCACGTGCTGGCGCTGTGGCATCCGTCCCGCAATTCGAGTCCCAGTCCAATCTGTGGATTTAGGTCTCAGTGTGAGGCCTACTAGCTCGATTTGGACCTGTTTGTCTGTATTGCTAATCCATGAAAGAGAAGGAAATCAAGAGAAGACGAATTTTATGCTTTACCGTGTAATTTGAATGTCAATATGCCGTATTTCCCGCCTCACAAGACGCTACAAGTGACAAGATGCACCCTATAATTAGCAAGGTGTATGCGCGGATTTAATAGACTTTGATTTTAGGGTGTTATATTATCTTACCAAAGGGCCCGTCTGCAGAAGCCCCGGGTGCACAGCAGCCTATGGCCTACTGTGCAGCCCTGTGTTGTTCTCCCAGCACAAATTCATTAACCATGTGTCCGTTACAAAGAGACACAGGTCTTTTAACCTTTTAAAGCCTAGCGGTAACTTTACATTCCACTAGGTTTAACATTAAAAAATTCTACGTGGTGCCCACATTGCGTTTATGTGTTTTGTACGGATCTCAGAACAAACAGCAACTTTTGCCTTATAAAACATTAAGAGACTGGTTTTTATAACCGAAGTGGAGAGTGTTTACAGCGCGGTACGCACTGAGTCCTTATATAAAACAGATACGCTTCGTCTCTAAAGGGTTAAGGAAGCCGTACTTATATCTTTGGGTTCTATAACAAAATTACCAATGAAATTACAGCGCTGGCTAGCCAAGGCCTCGCAGCGGCAGATAATATGGTACGCCGTTTCATTCTCCCTCCTGCAAAATCTGCAGGTAGGATCTGCATCAAACAGGCCCATAACATGCGATTGCTTCTTGACAGGAATATGACCGGTGAGGAATGCAACTACCATTCTTAGTTGATGCTTACTTAATTCAAGCAAATCCTCAGCTCTTCTGGCTTTAAAGTGTTAAGACGTGGGGTGATCTTTGCGTACACTTTTCAGGGGGGGGGGGGGGAAAAATGCGTCTTATGTTGCGGGACATACGGTATTTTCAAAACGTCAAAAATGTGTCCTTGCTGTGCCCTCAGCAACAGTGGTCATTACCAGCTATCGCAGTATTGAACTGCTGCCAAGATGCGCCACAAATTTTAGCATAATCTGGTATAATCGGTCCCATCATCCGACTCCGCTGTTACAGGCGGGTGGATAACATGTGTAGAAATGTTCAGGACACTCTCCAGAGAGGCAAGGCCAACAGCACGGCTGCAGTTGTAATTTTCGTACCGGATATTTCTCTCTTATTGCGCATTGGGAAACTGAATGGACTTGGTCTCGCTACTAGCTTTGCACAGAACAAAAGTATGGTACAAAAGGGCCGTGCCATGGCTCAGGCGGTTAGTCGCCGGCCTCCTACCGCGGAGGCCCGGGTTCGATCCCGGCTCAGTCCATGTGGGATTTGTGGTGGACAAAGTGGCACTGGGAGAGGTTTTTCTCCGAGTACTTCGGTTTTCTCCTCTCAATTTCGTTACACCGGTGCTCCATTACTAGGAAAAGGAAAAAATTATAATAATAATCATCGTCATCTTCACAGGGTTGAACAAGAAGTCTCAAGGCTGCGGTGCGTCCGTAGCGTTTGCTGCGGGGCCCTTCACCACAAAAAAAAAAGAGTCAAAAATATTGTACCATTCTGTCTTGTGAGTTGTCTCGATGTAATATATGGAAAATTAAAATCGATCTTATGCACGCTTGTAGCCATACGGAATTTGGCGAGTGGAAGTATACTTTCAAGCATTGTTATGCTCGGCACTAGGTGGAGGTGAGTGGTCTGGCTCACCCCGCAGAGAAGGATACCCTAGCACTTATTAAATAGCAGGGTATGGGCCTCACAGCCGCTCTGGGCTTTTTTGAGAAGAGAAAAATGCCTTGCGCCTGCCGGTAATCGGAGCACAATTTCTGTCATTCAGCCCGTAGCCTGGTTACTATACCGACTGAGCTTTACCGACCCCATTTTCTTGATATGACTGTTGGCTTGTGTATTCTTTGCTTCTTTACAGCAAATATTGAACATTGTGTAACGTAGGAAGAAAGTCACGACTGAGTTCGTTTCAGTTCAAAGCGAAAGTTGAGGCGTATTTGTGTTTGTGTTAGCTACACAGGACAGGTGTCAAGAGGAGAGGCAGACTTGTGTTAGCTACACAGGACAGGTGTCAAGAGGAGAGGCAGACTTGTGTTAGCTACACAAAACAGGTGTCAAGAGGTAAGGCAGACCAATTTAATTGTCACTGGAAACTGAAGTCAAGAAGAAGTCAAAGTATGCTTCGCTCCCAGTGCAAGACGTTAGGACGGATTAAATGGGTGGGCGATACGAAAAACTAAGTTGTGCCCGACTTCCTAAAATAGTATGCACGAAAAGCAAAGTACATTGGTGCGTTGCTCCATAAATGAATTCTTGTTTTGATTTTCACTCAAAGTAAAAGCTAGAATTGCTTCGTATAAATCGGACCTAATATAACCCCTTGGTAATGAAAATGCTCATTGTGACACCACTGTCACTCTAAAACTGATTGAATTATTCATTGAATCGTTTCGTTGATTTTAACTTAAAGTAAAGAGGAAATATTTATTCCTTTATTGGGCGCGTTCGCAAAATTGCGAAAAGCGACTATTAGATTCTTTCTGTCTGTCCGTCTGTCCGCATAGATTCGGTTAAAACGTAAACTGTAAATTCAGAAAGCAAGAAAACGAACCGTAACACTGTAATGCTAAATGGCTGATACAGCTTTGTAAAATTGAATGAACAAATATTTACGCTATGTACCAGCGTTATTTACATACACTGACACTGGACTTTGCCAAACATTTGTTATCCGTTTATTTGCCAGTATCATTTCCCTACTGAAACCTTTCGCCTAAAGAGGTTAAGTCCAGGACTTCGTATCTGTTTAATGTATAGTGGTCACTAGCACCCACTGCCCTCTTAAGATCAGAAAACACAGATCTTTGTGTCATTTTACGCCTTATTTATGCTCAACGCTTAAAGTTGATACAAAATTTACAGACCACCTAACAGATTTTGTTGGATTGTAATATGTGTGTCGTGAAATAATACTCGTGGTCAGAGTATGTTTTTTGTCATTCTCTGTGCTCTGTTGTCTCAGGTATAAACGAAACTGATACTGAATATTGTAAAGTTTCTCAAAACATCCCAATGCATAAAATAGATGGGCTCAGGACGTAGTATATCTATATATAGCAGTGAGTTTTGTAGGCAGCGCATTCATGAAGGTAACATAAGCTTTATGACTTGGACCGACTTGACGGGGTAGCGTCCGACTCTTCAGATTGCGCGTTCGCAAGAAAACTGACTGTAGAGATGAAAATGTATGTTATAGTTCGTTGTAGTGTAATTTTCGCAAATTTCGAGGTAGGACGGCGACTGCGAAATTTAGTGTGGTATTCCATAGGTGAAAGTACGTGAATATATTGAAACATATCTTTAACAAGACTTTATAGAGAATTTAAAACTTTCTAAGGGTGCGTGTTTTGTAATTTTAAAGGTGATTGAAAGGTAAGGGTTGTGTGTTGCAGGAAACCTGGCGTTAGCAGTAAGAGTCCTGGAAATACGCGTTTGAGTCTTAATAATAATAATAATAATAATAATAATAATAGTGATATTCACCCTATAAAAAGGCATAGAGGGCGAGTAGACGTAGGCCTGTAGCTCTACTCTTTCATTAACCTCGGTGCTGGATGGTGGTGGGTGGTTAACGCCACACCCCGGTTGCTGTACCCCCATGAATAACCGGGTGCCCATTGTATAGGAGGCTGGATGGGCCCCATGGCCGGTCTGGACGGGTGCGGAAAATCTCACCCTAACTGGGATTCAATCCCCGGACCGTCCAGCCCCTAGCGAGTCGCTATACCGACTACGCTACACCGACCCACAACAACAACAATAATAACAACACAATACTACTACTACTACTACTACTACTACTACTACTACTACTACTAATACGAATAATAATAATAATAATAATAATAATAGGTGATTACATCTTTTTTTTTGAACCCAGGATTTCCTTTGCTCTGAACAAGACAGAGTGTAATGTTGGTGGACTGTGTCAATAACATGTTAGTATTACTGTGTGCATGTAATGAAGTGCTGATGGTGGACGTCAGGGGAAGCTGTGTTGCCTAGCAATCGATTGGATTTTCGAAGGTATTTCAGAAAAGATGCCTTAGCGTTACCTTGAGTAGCAGTCGATCGAAAACTTCAGGACGTTAAAACATACAAAGTTTAGACCATAAAGCACTTAACTTGCGGCTGTGTAGACAGTAGTAACACTTTATGGGGTGTTTTTGAATTTTCTATCAAACGTAAAGCTGGGCAACAAATGTGAAATTTTCTGCCACTGCGCAGATGTGTTAAATCTAAACCGACAAACGAACGGCAAACGTGGGATATCTGAGCGGCCATCTTGATATTTGCTGTAGTTGTGGTGACTGTATGACGCCATTAGTATTCCAGGATGGTATAACGTCGAATGATAGGTTGACTAATGGACGATGAATGGGTAAGGATTTGGTAGTATGCGGTTGTGAGTTAATCGTGGAATTGTTCCAGAATTTTCCTCGAGGATCTGCGGATCAATACGAAAGCGCGCAGCCAGGGTAACTGGTGTCCCGCCTGAGATTCGAAGCGAACATCTTCCGAATACAAGTCTAGGGTGGTGTTTCCCAAACAAGCGTCTTCCGACTACAGGTCTAGGATAGTGTTTTCCAAACGTGCACCTTCCGACTACAAGTCTAAGGTAGTGTTTGCCAAACGGGTACCTTCCGACTACAAGTCTAGGGTAGTGTTTGCCAAACGGGTACCTTCCGACTACAGGTCTAGGATAGTGTTTTCCAAACGTGCACTTCCGACTACAAGTCTAAGGTAGTGTTTGCCAAACGGGTACCTTCCGACTACAAGTCTAAGGTAGTGTTTGCCAAACGGGTACCTTCCGACTACAGGTCTAGGATAGTGTTTTCCAAACGTGCACCTTCCGACTACAAGTCAAAGGTAGTGTTTACCAAACGGGTACCTTCCGACTACAAGTCTAAGGTAGTGTTTGCCAAACGGGTACGTTCCTAATACAAGTCTAGGGTAGTGTTTGCCAAACGGGTACCTTCCGAATACAAGTCTAGGGTAGTGTTTGCCAAACGGGTACCTTCCGAATACAAGTCTAGGGTAGTGCTTGCCAAACGGGTATCTTCCAAATACAAGTCTAGGGTAGTGATTGCGGAACGGGCACCTTCCGACTACAAGTCTAAGGTAGTGTTTGCCGAACGGGCACCTTCCGACTACAAGTCTAAGGTAGTGTTTGCCGAACGGGTACCTTCGGAATACAAGTCTAGGGTAGTGTTTGCCAAACGAGCAGCTTCCGAATATAAGTCTAGGGTAGTGTTTGTCAAGCTTTTTGAGTGTGAGGATCCCTTTGTAATTTCAAAAAATTTTGTCGGACCTCCACGTTCTTGACAATTGTATTTTAACGCGTTACTAAATGAGGAAATATATAGTGACAAAAGATTATTACGGACTCAGTAATAGTTGAAAATAAATTAAAGTTTTATTCGTCCCAACAGTAACAGCTGAGGGCAACAGAGGACGTCGAGTTCGGCTGAAAGAGCAAAACTTGCTCTGAAGCGATGTGAATTTGTGGAGCCCTTGGACAAAGCCCGCGGCCCACAGCTTAGAAACCTCTGGTCTAGAGCCTTACCGCTGCATTACCCTGTCAGTGTGTAGTTTTCTTCCCGTGGGCCGTGTCTATTGCCGGGCAGCAACATGTGTTCGCGTGTCTTTCACACGTACAGCATGAAGCCAGGTTAAGCGTATCTAATTAGTAGTTCATATATGTGGAACAGGTTATTATGTTTGCAGTCGTACTTTTAAACTTGACCTTGTCATTGGAAAGAATCACAAAAGCGGGCCACCGATTATTTATATACGTGTTGCTACTTGTATACAGCACAAGTAGCCAACCAGTAACATAGGTACAGTCGTCATCTTGTAGTGTTGATCAATCTTCTTTTTATTCTTGTTTTTTATTGCGTATAACATCTTAAAACATTTCGAACCTATTTGCTGTTAGAAAATGGATGTGGAACTTGATTTCACAATCTGAGAGAAGAATGATTCATTCCGTAGTCTTCCTTACGACAGGTCCACAGCCCATTCCAAAGCGAGTTCTCCACACAGTGCGATCCAGTGCTTCCTCTTTCAATTTGCAGTATCGTCCCTTTTCCTTAAGGTGATCAAGGAGCTGCTGACGTCTTCTGCTTGTAATAAAAAAACACACAAACGCAATTTTGGCACCACGTAGAATTTTCCAATGTTAAACCTGGTGGTACGTAAAGTCACCGCGAGGCTTTGAAAGGTTAATATTTCTTACTGAAAGTGGAACACTCACCGGACTTTGCTGGCGAAGTCAAAATAAGACATTTAATTTGACGGCTTCTTGGGAGAAAGATCTTTATGGCGATGTAAGCATGCGAGTATTAAAAGCCTTTAAAGGCTCTGTGAAAGTGCACGTACTTTTCTAACCAGTTCTCCCCGATTTCCGAAATAATATTGCTTTTCTGAAAATTCCCAGCCTTCGCCCGTTTGTCCTTCTGGTAACAGCAATGTGTAGCTGAAGATGAGTACCGGTATGGAACACTGATTGAATGGTAACGACAGAAGAAAACCAAGTATCTGAAGAAAAACTTGTCCAGTCCCACTCTGTCCACCACAAATTTCATATGGACTGACCTGGGGTCGAACCCAGGCCTCCGCGGTGATTGAAGTTATATTTAAAGATTAATTTCGTACCGCGCAGTAAACACACTTCCTCTCGTCTATGGAGACTAATCAGTTAATGCTGTGTCGGGAAATAATCACTGTTTTTCTGAGATCCATACAAAATACATAAATACACTGTGTGGCAGAAAGTAGAATTTAAATATTATATCTAGTGGTACATATTCTCGTGTGTAGTAACTACAGGGCTTTAAATGGTTGAAGTTTCTCACTGGAACGCTGAGTGTGGATTTTGGCCTATTTCATTCTGTGGATAGAGCAGTTCCCAGTCAGATATCCTTCCCTGTGTTTCAGTGGCAGTGTCGCCACTAGAGGTCACGTTCAAGGCACGGTGCAGTCATTAAAGTACATGCACAGAATATGGCCCATGACCTTGAGTGGATCGCGAGCGTATCTACAGTGGGAATCCAGCTTTATGAACGCCTGTACACCTTCGGGTTTTATTGTCACGCAATATTATTAAGACACGGGAATTCTTCGGCCGAGGATGGTCGTGGAAGACCGGGGAGGGTATCGTACAGCTGGATCAGTTGTGAGAATGACGGCGCCTAGCTGGATGGAAGTTCCTTAAGGTCGTGCCCAATGCCGGGTTGTAGTATAGGCGGTACTGAAATTTCAGCGTGTACTACCGGTTAGTCTAAAGTTGCTAAAAACCCAACAACACAGAATTAAATGTAGTTATTCAAAATTACAGCATGGCTAATACCATAGTCCGAATTTGGATGCTGTGAAGTTCTTATAGTCTATTTCCATACTTGCAACATCCATTTTAACAAGAATTTTCTCACTTTTCACTTCTCAATAGGTTTTATTATAGCGATACATGTGCACCTCCTCGTATCTTTGATTTTACTACCGTAACCGTACTGTCTGATGTGCAAAAACTGAAGTTTCGTCCTTCGCTCTTTCACGTAAACTGTCGTAGGCACAAATGTATTTTACACGATCAGAGTTCTCCACTGTGGCCCATTGAATTACTGGAGTGTTTGTGTCCTACGCCTCGGGGCATAGTGACGTATATTTGCAAACTTGGCACTTCTCTTTGTTTGCCTTTACCAAGGGCACTTCTCAATTAATTTGGTACGACTGATCCATAAACAGTTCTGGAGGTCACACGTTGGTTAAAGTTACATAATAAACGGTTTTAGTTTACTGTGCTGTATCCATTAATAGTTAACTGTTTACTTAGGGATGTTTATGTGAAAACATTTTCTTCTGTTACTATATTTCTGTGGCAAAATATAATGTATGTTTTTGAAAAGCTATGAAAATTTATATTTAAACTTTAAGTAATGGCTGACCATTTATTCTTATCGCGTTTTCTGACGCTTCAGGTAAACCCATACCATAACATTTGTTTGTAAAGTGTAGGCCTATAGACTTTAGCGCAGTAATGATTAATACATTGTAATTTTTTGCTTTTACCTGCGCAAGGAACTTGTATAGAATTTTATGGAAGGAGTACGGGAAGGGATGTACGTATGAAGGCGTATTGTGCATTACTTGTTCTCTTTGATGTGTTGACTGAGCTGATGGGAACACCGTAATAGCTGCTGCTTTGTTGGTTTGCAAACCATGTAAAGACCGGCCACAAGGGCTTATTTTCTCACTTGACAAATGCTTTTAATGTGACGAAAAAATCTCTTTCAGATAAAATGTAAAAAGGATAGAAAACTCCCCCCCCCTCACCCCCCCAGGTACCAGTCTATGAATGAGAAAGGACTGGAATACAGTATTTACATTCTTGATATCGGCATTAGGAAAAAGATTTCACACCTTCACGCTTCGGTCTTTTTGTCGGTATCCATCGGCTTAGAAGCCTGAATGGGCTTGCAAGAGAGTGTGAACACGTTGATGGCAAGGCCCGCACTTGTTTTCTTAAATGACTGTGCAGTCGCAGGTCTGTTCTATTGATATTCGAAGGAAAGTCGTCTTTTGATTCGTCTCCTATCTCACGAGTTAGATCTTCTGGCCTGCACTGGCTCAGAACTAATTCTTATGTGAATTCTTGGAGAATCGGTCCCTGACGGTGCCTCCACCTTTACACAAAATACGGAGTAATTACAATGCCGCACGGTAGTCCTGAAATCCCAACGTTTGGGCGTGTTTTCATCTGAATTTATATATGAGAGTTCAAGGTAAAAGACAGAAATGATCAACAAATCCTATAGAACTAATCCCCATTATTATGATTTCCAATGCCCCCAACCCAACCAGGTTCGAACCCTGTTTTTTTTCTTTAGTTTCTTTAGACAAGTGGTGCGACAGGACACTACAGTACTTTAAAACTGACAATGACCTCTTCATTCCACATCTTTTTACAATCGGGAAATCACAATCAGTTTTCCGTTCGACGCTGTATAAGTATCGTTAAATAAATCAAACCAGATGAAAGCGGTACGTCTTTACAGACCAGCGAGTGATACTGCAGGAATCAGGTAACTCGCTGCTTGAGCTTCCGTCACGCTGCTGTAGCCACGGTCTGATCGCTGTTGGGCTCACCTCAGAATGGCCGGCCAGCACTGTACTCCTTTCACAAACATTTACTCTGTTCGGAGTGCATATAGTCGCAGTCAGTGTGGACGTTTTGGAAAAGGTGGTGTCTGCACGTTGCTCGCCTCGCCCCTTCACACCATGCGTCAGCAACCAGCAAGTAATGTCACCGCTGCTACAAGTACGTCGTATATGCACTAGTACTTGTAAGTTCTGTGGGCTTAACACTGCATTACACGTGCGGCGTTTCATTTGCTTTGCAGAATAACCGGCCCCGTATGTCCATAAATGTCACTAACTGACTGATGTTCGTAACGGAGACCAGGTGTTTTGTGGGCCAAGAACTGTTTTGTTTTTAATATGTATAATACGTACTGTGCACACTTAGTGCATAATGCGGAAGTCTGTTCGTGTGTACTACTCCCCACCTGACCGAAGGCTTTACTCAGGAATTGCTGAAAGCGTATTTACTTCTTAATGGTCCATCCGTAAAGATTAGTAGGTCTACATACTTAAATCACAGATTTCTTTCATATCTACACTTTTCGTACATTTTTTTGGTAAGAAGATTATTTAAGGAAACGCGGTGACCGTGCTGTCCGAGCCTGTGCATTGTTATTTGCTGTCGTAACGTGATTTACTTTGCTAACTAACTAACTAACTAACTAACTAACTAACTAACTAACTAACTAACTCCATGGAGCAGAGGCCTTCTTGAGAAGCTAACAATTTCTCAGCTAGTCAAGAAATTTCCCGCATTTTATGGAAACCGAAGGTCCATTACCGCATTCACAAGAGCCCGCCACCTGTCCCTATCCTGAACCAGCTCAATCCAGTCCATGCCCCCATCCCACGTCTTGAAGATCCATTTTAATATTATCCTCCCATCTATGCCTGGGTCTCCCAAGTGGTCGCCTTCCCTCAGGTCTCCCCACCAAAATCCTGTATGCACCTCGCGTTTTCCCCATACGTGCTACATGCCGCGCCTATCTCATTCTTCTCGATTTGATTGCCCGAATAATATTTGGTGATGAGTACAGGTCATTAAGTTCCTTGTTATGTAGTCTTCTCCACTCCCCTGTCATCTCGTCCCTCTTAGGCCCAAATATCCTCCTCGATTTACTTTACTACAACTTTGTATCTGAAATAAATAAAACTTAATGGACGATTAACCCTTTAAAGACGAAGCTTATCTGTTTTATATAAGGACTCAGTGCGTACCGCGCTGTAAACACTCTCCACTTCGGTTATAAAAACCAGTCTCTTAATGTTTTATAAGGCAAAAGTTGCTGTTTGTTCTGAGATCCGTACAAAACACATAAACGCAATGTGGGCAGCACGTAGAATTTTTTAATGTTAAACCTGGTGGTATGTAAAGTTACCGCTAGGCTTTAAAAAGTTAAGTGTATCTTACAAAACAGCAAAGAAAGCTTCTGCAGAACTCATGCAAGCTGACGTCGAACTGAAATGTGTATGTCCACCCTTCTTTAACAAGACAGCCAATGTACGCATAACACAACATCGTCGCGCTGTCGCGTAATGTTTATGCCTCACCGTCTATTCTAACAGGGTTATACCATTTCACTCGAAGAGAGCGCTTTATGGTGATTTTATGTCGTCGGCAACCATAAAATGTACTTAGGTCTTCATGTAAAGGTACGATATTTTTGTCCGATTCTAACCAAATTTGGATTTTATGGACAGATTTTCGTAAAACTTCCCAGTATAAAAGTTCACAGAAAATCAGCTGATACATGCGGGCACACAAACAGAGGGCCGGACGGACGCTTTTCGCGATTATGCGAACGCGCCTAAAACAGCTATGTCTTCAAAGTGTCCTTTCTGTTAAGAGCTGTAAGGTAATACAGCAAAGAAATGGACGTCATTGTGGATGGGTCTGTTCCTGCAATATGGCGTATGTCTTCCGTCTGCAGCAGGTGCACTATAAATAATTCTTTCTTCTGGCTGAAGGCACATAGCGAGGACCACATCTGATCACGTGATCACGTCCAGAATCATCTTCATGACCACAGCGCTCTTGTCGGAATGTTCGTATAAACACACTGCGTCTGTCTTGCGATAAATATTTGCTAATGCAATGTTGCCTACTGTGCATCAGGTTTCGATTAATCTGAACACCGAACCTATGAGGCTAGACTGAACTTGTGGCAACAACGCCTGCAGCAGTAACAAAGTCTTTTTGTCTTCTGTGTGCTATATAAACCTTAATGCTTAATTAAATAAACGCCACGAAGACGTATTGGGGGGGGGCAAGAAGAATAACTTTAAGTTTCTCCCCCCCACTAGATGGAAGTAGCTCAGTTGGTATAGTGACTAGAGTATGGGTTGCACAAAAGAGGAATCATAAATTAATTTATCGCTTCTTCTAAGCAGTCCCTGGTGTTCACCGAACTTCTTATTGAATGACTACCGGGTGCTGTTTCTAGAAAGGCCCCGCAGCGGCCGCCTGGAGCACCGTTGATTTGAGACGTCACTTTAAGTATTCCGTCTCGAAAAGGATTCGAACAAGCCATCGGAGTGTGTGAGGGCCATATGATAATGTAATGTTTCACTTGAGGCGAACACGGTGAACAGAGAACATGCAGAAAAGATGGAGTTGTGCTGTAAGAGTGTGTTTTTGCGACTACGTCTGTTTGAATAAAGAGCAAAAAAGTTTAATTGCCGTTTTTGAGAGTTGGCAGGGTCTCAGGTGGTTCATTCAAGGCACGTACACGTCACCTTCATGCCATGTGACACGTACACCGAATTGCTGTCATGGTCAGGCACTTGGGAACCAATATCCGCGAGTTTCTGCAGAAACTTTGCAATGATAGCCTGATTCCCCTCCTTTAACCCTTTAAAGACGAAGCGTATCTGTTTTATATAAGGACTCAGTGCGTACCGCGCTGTAAACACTCTCCACTTCGGTTATAAAAACCAGTCTCTTAATGTTTTATAAGGCAAAAGTTGCTGTTTGTTCTGAGATCCGTACAAAATACATAAACGTAATGTGGGCACCACGTAGAGTTTTTTAATGTTAAACCTGGTGGTATGTAAAGTTACCGCTAGGCTTTAAAAGGTTAATATTTTCAATACTCATAATTCTTCTTAATGTTAATTTATTTCAAATACACACTTATTATTGACATATTTAATCTCTATCCAAACTGCATGATGCGTAGGTTTATAAATGTGTCTCCATGTTTTTCCGTAAATAAGTTACTACGCTATGTCTTAAAATGCCATAAATGTTAATGGGATGTATGGGTGTTTATACAAACACCAGTTCTGTGTGCGTTGGGTCACTTGTTAAAGAATAGTAAAATTCGACTTACGCATGATATGAAGAAGTGCGGGTTAGATTGGACGAGTATCGTTGTAGGTAAATTTAACCGACAAGTTTTAGTGTAGAACAGCAATGCCAAATTTAATCGAAATCCGTTCAGTAGTTTTGGAGATGCAGTATTCTGACAGGCATACAAGACTCCTTATTATGCATATATTGTACACACTTTTATAAAAATGACGCAAATACCGACAAGTCAACCTGTTTAATATTTTGGGGTCCAGATCAGGTGAATACAGCAAATGTTACAAAGAAAGAGAGGAAAATAGTTATCGAACAAACTACTGCTTTATTTGATATTATAATAGTTTTTTTTGTTTGTGGAACAATTTATCATTCAATATTTAACTGTTTAAGAAATCTCGAATTGTGATATTCTATAACATTCGATTACATGAGTCAGCAGGAAGAGTTTTCATAGCAACAACACTTTAAAAATGATGGTTGCGCACAGTTGTCATCCACACGAAACTGAATTAACTCAAATATCCCATCGTAATACCCTCGCATATGTCAGGAGTGCACAAACCCTGGGCGCCAGGTCCCCAAGGCCACTAAATTTTTGTACGGTGGCACTTAATGTTTGTCGATCTTCAGTGTGGAACTTGCATGCTGTCACCCTACTGTCCCCTGGAGTTTCGAGGTAGCTTCTAGATTTTAGGAGAATTTGCGTGTCCCTCACGTACGCCACTTATTCTTGTAATCATTAAAAACCAATGATTCTAAACATGCAGGTCCATCATTTAATTTTTAAGATGAGCAATTGTTATACAAGAGGCGTAGGAAACTTCTCCTTTCTTGCAAAATATTGTTGACTGGACATCCCATGCCCTCAATTCATGAACTAAATGCGTGAGGTTATGTTGATCGTTTTGTTTCATGTTGCATAAACGTGACGGATTCTGTTGAAACGTCTTGAGTTATAGAGCGTATAAACTAAAATTTGTTGGGCGAATTTGATTTTGAACATGTATGTCCGCTACGAAGTTTGCTTTACATAAAAATTCTTTCTGTAAAATGACTAGTACCGAAATAGATACGTGCTGTAACACAATACATAGGCCTGAAATTATTACAAATATTCTTGGTATGGTGCTGTTAAACAAAATGTGCCAAAACATTATTAACTCCTCACCTCTGACTGTTATGGATTAGGCCATGTGGTCAGGACGCGGAACCGGCACGCAGCAACTCGTGATCAAGGCAACACAACACAAAAACACAAACGTCTAGTGGTATTCGAACCTGCGGCCGAAGACGTACTTTCCTTAGAGGATTCGGTCACCGTGGCGAGCAGTTTACATATCTTGCTGGCAATGTTTATTTATTCATGAACCTAACCAGTAGCAAATTGTTGTCTGCAGCAAATGGCATTTAAAAAGACGAGGAACGAAAATAGCAAACGGCCCACGTTTATATGCTTAAGCCTTACCTGTTCTCTTTATGTTCCCTCAGGTCGCCCGGAGCGGTACGGATAGGATGACCACGGAGCGCCAGGCCTGCGGTCTTGGTTCTTTCCTTCCCATGAGTTGTCGAGATCGAGCCGAGGCTTTCGCTCGTAGGCTTCAAAGTCGCCTGCAGTCTCTTGGCCGCAATGGTTCCAGAGACGGCGCTTCCTCCCCAGCTGACGAAAGCAGCTGGCTGACGAAACAGTCCGAGGTGACCAGCCACCAACCTCGCCTGAGTTCTTCCTCCGAGTCCGACATTTACTTCGACTTCGACCTAGAATGCGACAGTCCTGGAAGTCCAGTTGAAGAGGCCGAATGCGCAGAACCCCTTCCAGACTATATGGTGAACAAGAACCGAGCCTTCCACTGTCCACCAAGAACACAATACTCTTCTGAGTCGGGCTGTGTGTCGTCACCATCTACAGTAGCCGGCACATCTCCTGACAGCGATAGTTCAGATGGTCTTTACTTTGACTCCGAGAATTTAGACTCTGGTTTTGCCAGTCATCATCCAAATAGCAAACACGACTTCAACCATGTATATTCTGAGGCGACTAGCAGGAAAGAGTTCATACAAAGTGAAGGATCAGGTTCAGAAGACGGTCCGTTTGTGCAGATGAATGGTCATATTCTGGGCCTGAAACAAGAGTCATCAACTTCAGATAAAGAAGGCAGGCGTGTTGGGAAACGTAATTTTAGAAATGCGGCTGGTTTCAGAGTCAGTAGTCAAGATAAAACATCAAGAGTTCCGAGTGAAACAGACATGAAACCTATCTCAATTAGCGATCTGGGTTCTTTATCCAGTGAAAGTTCCACTGCTGATGAATATTTTGAGTGCCTGTCGCCGAAACAAGAAGAGTCTTTGTCTGACGGTTTGAGGTGTTTAAATGATAGCGGATACCCAAACACAGCGGAGTCTTCCAGGTGTAATTCGCAAAATGAAAGCCGTAAAAATGAGACGGACGACTTTAGCGCACCACAACATGAAGCATGCAACTCTACACGGGGCTGTAATCTGTCAAATGGAAATTCAGAATTCTCTGAAAGGCCTAAAGAAACTTCGGCGCAGATTGAAGAATCTCCAATATCCTGTCTTCCTGATATTCCTAGAATAGAGGTCTGCAATAACAGTGAACCTGAATCCACAACTTTCAGTCATGATGAAGGTAAGTCCCATCCACAGTCCTCTTACTTAAATACCATAGATTATCCTGAAAACCCAAGTGATATATGTATCAGCTCCTTGTCAGAATCTTTGTACACCTCAACACTAACCCGGCCTAGCAAACTTACTATCGAATGTTCAATCAATGTCGTAACATTGGACACATCGGAACATAGAGAACACAACGAGACGACAGGAAGCTCGGATAAGAAGAAAAGTGAAGACGACGATGACGACGATGACGACCCAAATCGATCGACTCCTCGAGTTCGGCGCTGTTCGTCCCTCAAGACAGGAAAGACCCCTCCTGGCACACCGGGACGTAAGAAGATCGTTCGGTTTGCAGATGTACTAGGTTTGGATCTCGCCGATGTCCGAACATTCTTGGATGAAATCCCCAAAATTCCACTTTCGGCCTATGACGATCTCCAGTGCTCTGAATTGTTAGACACCACTTCTTCGTCACTGAGAGACGGACCCCTGAGCGACATCATGATGTCAACGTGTATGGGCGGGACTACTAAACAAGACCGTTGTCTGATTCCATTGTTCCAGCAGCCGGCCGGACAACCTTACTTCATAGATCGCGTCAGAGACGAATTCGTCTGCCTGGAGAACGCTGTGGTCACGGATAGAGTCTCTTACTGCGTTTCAGGGACAGTCCGAGTGCGAAACTTGGACTTTCATAAGAGTGTTCACGTGAGGTATACTTTAGATGGATGGAAAACATTCGCCGACCTGCAAGCCACGTATGTTGCAAATTCGTGCGATGGTTTCTCTGATAAGTTCAGCTTTACTTTGTACGCTCATACACTTCAAGTTGGACAGCGCCTTGAGTTTGCTATAAGATTTCATTGTAGGGGTGGACAATACTGGGACAGCAACAGGGGCGCGAACTATGCTTTCCAATGCCTGCCCCCTGCAGATCACTCTTCCTATGTGCCATTGTCTATGCCCGTGCCTGTCCCTATCAGCCCAGATGATCACATACCATCTTCTTTCTACTAAACGGCAATACGTGTGTATTTAAAGGACTTAACCACGGCTATGTTACTGGTACTGCTCTGAGGTTTTGAGTGGTACAGAGAACCGGAAATTGCGTACCGTGTGTCACGTCACTTGCTAAATTTTTGTTATGGTTAACCATAAATCTCGTCATTTTACTAACCTGTTTTACTTCTAACAGCATTTTTAAACCGCGTAAGCCTAACAACTCACATGTCTAGTGGCTTTTGTAAAAATTTTCGCGAGGTAATTTTTCAAATGGAAGTGTGTCACCCTTCATACTTACATTTTAGTGTCAACATTGGTTCACTCGTTTTCTTTATCAACTATTAGTAAGGGTAAGCCTTAACTCGCTTTAGTGTAACACTTAATAAATTAATATGTTACGCTAAAAACACTGTAACAGGAAGTTCAGATAAAACTCCATTAAAGCTAATTTAACATGCTTCATCAATTCTTATGTCAATATTTTGCACCCGCATGGCATTCGACAACTCTTTTGTATCACGCCTACATCAAATATTGTATAGATTTCCCTATTTTTTCACTGTCAATTGATACACTGTGCCGATTATGTGCTTGTTTCTGTGGACATTCAAACCCTTTGCGCTCTGTTATAATCTGAAATGTAGAATGGTATCGACCGGACTGCGGACTGTAATTAGACCAACTGTCTCCAGTTTCATTTATACTTCGCGCAGTTTAGTCTTAAGGACTCAAATTCATTTTATGAATTCGCTGACATAGGAAGTGTTCCCTTAGTATTAATTGCTCTCACCTGATATTATGCAGTCTTAGTCAAGTTTACAGAACCGTTTGGCTGTAATGCTAAGTCATGACTCCTTCCCCTAATGAGATAGCAGATGAACAGGGCGAGTGAACCAAATTTGACATTACCATGTTATTTGACGACAATGATGTATTTGTGTTTGTAAAAAATATCCCCTATAGATGACCCATATGGTTCAAAGCACGTTGAGGCCTTGAGGTGTTTTAATGAAACTCGCTCTTCAAATGATCTGTTATGCTTATATAATTTTAAAAAATGCTATTAAATATGCATAAGCCTAACGGTATGGAAGCTAACGTGAAAGTCTAATTGTGCCGCTTATATATACGGAAGTTGAATTAGGCCGTTTTTTAACCGCGCTGCATCGTGGCATTTCTTATCGATGGCCGAACGATGTCATGCGTTTTTCCTAGGTTTATCTGTTTATCGGTGGTGGTTTTATGGTCGATGCAAATGCACCAGTTTGTCACACGTTCACGCCAGACTGTGACGCAACTTGAACTGAGCCCGCGGCCTCATTAGAACATACCCAACTTACACATTACGCTGTAGCCAGCCACAGTATCTCAGTAACTACACTGGTGATAGACGGCTGGTGCTCGAATCCCATTAGGGGTTTTGTTTCCTGCACTATGCAGGCGACGTTTCGTTGCCACCACTGTGTCGAAACCGGCTCTGAAATCAACGCACTTTTCTAACCACTGGTTACCGACGGTTATATCCTCGGAAATAAAACAGCTGAAACTGAATTTGGCCTGTATTTGACACGTGTGGGGTGGTGGCGTATAGCATACTTCTCGCTTACAATTTGACTTGATAAATACAGTCTCGCGTGTGCATGGTAATCCACATTGTTCTGCGTCTTGCTGTTCAGGTATCGTTGGTGAAACTAGCAGCTTGCTGACTGGTCGTGTAGGTATGAGTGGAACTGGAATTATAAGCCATAAAATGATACAATAACTTGTTTCTCCTGTTGTGTGTGAAAGGGCCGGGAGTCTCTGAACAAGGAAACAGAAATGGCTGCTCCCACAATAATCTTTAATTCCCTCCCTCTTGCGCGTATGTTTGATTGGAAAAAGTCACAGTGGAAGTGAAAGCAGTGTCGTACAGTACCTGCAAGTTATCTTAAAGCTGTGGTTAAGTATTTTCGTACGGAATATAGTAGAGTTATATTATAATGTACACACAAATGTATTTTATAGTCATTTTAACCATAGTATGTGTACATATATTTCTGTACTCTTATTTCTATGTTCTCATCTTTATATAGTTATACTGGCTATAATAATTGTGCTACAAGAAAGCAATATTTTTTAAAGGTTTTGTCGTAAAGTTCTTTATTTTTAAGAGAGTTATAGTGGTCTAGATACAGGATAATGCAGTCCCTATATTACGTTCTCTGTGTTGCCGACAGTCCGATCGAAATTACGAAGTCTTTATTTTTGTTGTCAGCTTTTCGTACTGACTCATTAACGTCATTATCATCGCGCATTTCGTCGGTTGTTGTCGAAGTTGTTTTAAATTAAATATCGCTAATAAGAGTTGCCATACAAGTTGTTTTAAAATGTATAAATATTAGCTAACAGTTGAAATAATGCTATAAATGTGTAATGTACATCATTGATTGTAGAATTTGATGGTACAGTGACATCTATTATAGTTTGTGCTGTTTTTACCATCATTGTTATCGTGTACTGCAATTCTAAAACGTGTTCCTGTATTACAAAAGAGAAACTTGAATAGCTGAATATTTAGTTTTGTTGTGTGCCTTTTATTCATTTTATATAAACTGAACCGAAAAGTGTGATAAAAGGTAATTTTTGGTAGTCAAAATCAGTGAAGAAAACTTTCGCAATGGATGAACGTTACAGGCGTACGAAATTATACAGTGCGTTTATTTTTGCGAGCAAGGGGTCAAGTGGAAGAGTCGGACGTTTATTACGTGAATTAGAGGCATCCCGGAACCCGTACTTTCGCTTCATAATGCGCTGTATAAAAAAAACTAACTGTATTTTCGCTGTATTATGAGGCGCTGGTACCCGATATGGCGTATAAACGTGGAGGGTATACACATCACCCGTCTCCATAACTAATTTGGCAGACTGTTGCATAGTAAATGTTATCTGAACAAATGTTTGTAGTGCGGAAATTTTGTCAACATTTATTCTCAGATTTTTTTGCAAACGTTTACCAGGAATATTGAGATGGGGGGGGGGGGGTTGATTTCAAAAGTAAATTATTTCGTGGGTACCTAGAGAGTGAAGGTTTAAATGATGATGGTAACAGTGGCGAGATACAGCAGTGTAATGGGAAATCCGGAAAACTGCAGAATGTTTTCCTTAATTTAATGTGTTTGCATTGAGAAAAGTGACAAAGGCAAACCAAAACACATATACGACTTTTTCGGAGGGTTTTGTACTTGCTTCTGAATGTGTTTTGTTGAGTGCGTAAGTCGGTTGGGTTGATGTGTTGATTTTTTTTCCCCTCCGAAGTTGCTTAATTCTGTGTTCCATGGTTTGACAGTGTCGTAAGGTTCAAGAATTCCCCTCATGTTTCGTTAACTACGTATCATACCTCCCCCCCCCCCCACAAAAACGTCACATTTAAAAAAATTATCATAATTCTGTGGGCCTTTACTTCTTTTTAGAAATTTCGAGATGAGTTGAAGTTACGGTGGATCGATACGGACCGAAATTACATGTGAACAGCCATTGTTGTGATTTGCTCAACTGCGGTATTCTATGGCGCAGCAGCCCCCAGTGGGCCAGGGCCTCCTCATTATCGAGGTTTCACGATCACACTCAGACACATCATACGCGGTAGGACTTCTTTGGACGACAGATCAGCCCGACGCAGGGAACTCTACCTGACAACACACAACACGCAAAAGAGACAGACATACATGCCCGCGGCGGGATTCGAACCCGCACTTCCAGGAAGCGCTGGACGGCAGACCCACTCCTTAGACCGCGAGGCCACTGGACTCGGCTAACTGCGGTATAGTTGCGTGTTATTTTGCGTAGGTTACGTAGGAACCCACGCAATATCAGTTCGTCCTCTGCTATAGTGATGAGTAGTTGTATTGATACACCACAGCATGTTTGGAAGATTCGAAAGTCGGTGGATTTTATAGGGTTGCGTAGTACTCAGCATTTCTTGATTCAATCACAAAAATAAAAACCAACAAAATACGTAGTCTTTAGGAAGAAGCGCCTAATTTTGTCTGTTTAATCTGCTACATGTTTGTGCTCATCTGGGCCATATCAAAGAACGTCCGGCTGTACTATGGGACGTGTATATAGATTTAGTAATGCAGATACCGATAGACCATTTATGCATGTATCAATATAAAATGTAAAAATGGTCATCTTTGATTAAAACATCTGTTGTTTGTCTTCTAAAATTAAATTAAATTAAAGCAGCCGTTCTACCCCAGAACTGTGAAAAGAAAATTTAATTTTATTTCATTTTGTAAGATACAGATAATAGGTAGTTTAATAAATTATTGGCTATTTTAACGTTTTACATTTGTGTTTACGTGAGTGGAGTGGCCTGGTGCGGATCCTGGTGGCCGTGCGGTCTGACGCTTAGGTCTGCGGCCGCTCGATTGCTGGGATCGTGACTTCGGATCTCACTTATGGCATGGATATTCGTCTCTCGTGTTGGTTTTGTGGTGCGTAGGTAGCGGCCTCTGCGGCCAGCTGATCACCCCTCATAGGAACCCTACCGAACCTGTGTGTCTGAGGGTGTGCGATCTGGAAGCCTCAACAATGAAGCGGGTTAGACCCGAGTTGGGCTGTTGCCTCACAAATATGTATATATATAAATGCAAGCTTTATACCGCCAACAGGCCCTGTTAGTCTTTATATATATATGTGTGTGTGTGTATATATACACACGAGACAATGAAATTAAGAAGAATGAGATGTACAGGGCGAGTGGGATGGGCAGATGGACAACACCGGAAGAAAATTGTTGCCCACCCTTGTAGGAAGGAACAATTCTGAAGTTTCAGCATGGACCGATGGATCTCATTAAACTGTATCGTAACAGAAATATCCCAACGAGCTGGGAACTGGACGGAGCTGCCTCGGGGACATTAGCGAGTGACTGGCGTGAACTGGACCGAGCGGGCTCCGCACATGAGCGAGTGAATGTCGTCTCTGAAAACAGTTAAGAAACTTTGGGCACCATAAAAAACAGCGAACTCCTTTACCAGCTGAAGCTTATCAGAGAAGGTCCTGAAGAGTGGACCTGTTTAGTATGTGAAGCAGTGAGTTGACTAGGCATATGTTGGCGTGGGACACTTTGCTAATTCTACGTGCAGTGGTCGGACTGTAAATGGCTGCTGGGTCCAAAGGCCATCTTCTATGCGGGAGTCCAAATATTTTCTTAGTCAATAGCAACAAAATATCAAGACATATTTTACGACTCTCCTCTGCAAGTTTGGTCTTTTTGTCGATATTTTTAAACTCGTACAGATCATGGGATGGTAACGTCATCAGTAACAGAGGTTCCTATAGTTTACGCCTTCACAAGCCCCTTTCTAGATAAACGTTTGTACGTCAATCCTCATTCAATGTTATATCCTACCTGTTTTCTTGCCTGTGTGTTCTTTCGCCCTTTCCAGTCACCCACTTCGGTTAGCATATCATCGCGGAATGAAATTTGTGTACGTTCCTCCACAGGCCAGTTCACTTTCTAAAGAAAGGGACGCTAGCGCAACTGTATGTCGCACACTGGCATCGTGGGCTGAAATTTATGTAGTGACGTGGATGGATATGTACATTATTTTCTCTATTTGTGTAATTCTGTTGTGGGTTTGGGCCCTGAGAAGGGCCGATCCCTCATTCAAAGAATCTCCACGTACGTCTACAAATAAAGTTCACAAATCAGGAAAACTGCAGGTCCTGGGCCTTTTTGGTTTGTTGCGCCATAGAGGTGGAGAGATGGTTAAGGTCTGAGTCGATTTGGCTGTCCGTGATACAGAGTGGAATGATTCTAGCTTCAGAGAATAATCAGACGTGACAGTTGTTTAACCAGCTAGCCAACTAATTATTTAACTCCATGGATCACAGTCATTAGGCCTATTCCCTCAGCTAGTCAAGAAATTCCCGGCATTTTATGGAATTCGGTGGTCCAGTACCATTTTTACAAAGAACCCTCTCCCATTTTTACAAAGAACCCTCTCCCATTTTTCGATATCCGGATCCAGATCAATCAAGTCAATGTCCCCATTCTATTTCTTGAAGTTCCATTTCAATATTATTATCCCGTCTATAACTATGTCTTTCAAGTGGTCTCTTTCAGGTTTCCCCACCACACCCCTGTATGCACCTCTCCTCTCCCCCATACGTGCCGCATGCCCCGCCCATATCATTCTTCTGGATTTGAACATCCAAATAATATTGGACGAGCAGTGCAGATCATGAATTGTTAGGCATATGAGTAACAGAGATTAACTGCGATAGCTGTAACGGTAAAATAACTACAGGCATCGGATGCATGATGTGGGGGGGGGGGGGAGTAGGCAGCTGTTCATTAACAGTGTCCAGGACAGCTTCAGATCTGAGTTTGCACGCTGGACACCGAGGCATATATGGGAAGATAATATTAAACGGGTTTTATTGAAACAGGTTGTGGAGTTGCGCGAACTGGACTGAACTAGCTGGTTACAGGGTCCAGTGGTGTGCGGTAGGTTGACCGTCATGAAACTTCGAGTTCTACGACAGAGGATTTCTGTATCAACGCATTTACAAGCTTAATGTAGACTCTGTAGCTTGTAGTTAGACTGCACAAATTGTCATGCGGAAGGTTTCAGCCGACTATGAATTTTGGACTAAATCCGGTAGTGTTATTGCGCTAACATCTACCACATGTTCTTTGAATTCTGACTTCTGAATTCTTGAGCTTATGACAACCTACTTTCCACTACAGTAGTTTTGGTGAAATTATAAAAACAGACTTATACGTAAACTTGCACTGAGGATAAGTCAGCTGATGCTGCTGTAACAGTTTAGGGAGGTAATATCTTTTAATCTGTACAGGATAACAGGTTATCCTGTCTTTATTTATTATGTATTTATTTATTGTAATTGTCCAAGTCATTGCTGGGTTTTTACTTCCAAATCAACCACTTTTCTTAAAAAGTCGATGCAGTGCGTAAATAATCTATAGAACTTATTATATTCTGCGACGTTTGCCTAAAAAATGTATTTCTCTGTGACAGGTATGACAGAATGGGTTAATGTTTTACACAAAATATAGCGTGTCTTGTGATTGTCTTTGCAATAATGCTTTTTTCCGTAAATGTGCACCAAAAACAATAATGGGTGGAAAGATGCAAGGAAAACATTTGAAGAGTCTTCTGGGAGGTGACATTATGCATATTTCTATATGCGTTTCGAATCTCGCAACCTATTGAAGCACGTCTACTGCTACATGTAACGCACGCTCATCCACTTAGTCAGTTTGCTTTTGCGAAAGATTTTCAAACGTTGATTCACATATAATAACACAGTTCAAGAAGAGGAGTAGAGGAACATGCCGCGATTATCACAGCGAGCGTTGGGACGTGGCGGGTAGTGATTACAAACATGACGACAGCTCGAAACTCGTAAACAAATTTAACGTAGTTGGGATCACTAAAAGTGAAATCTATTCACGTGACGCAGTTGTGCCACTGTTAATATGTAATTCTGCACAACATAGACTGAAATATTTAAAGGTCAAAATGAGTCACTAATTTCTTATTATAGCATCTTGTTTCTAGCAGGCAGGCTTTCTCGACACGAGCGCTACAGAAACGTTTGTGCTGGTATTTAAAGTTAGGTCTTGCAGTTTATGTTGATATTTCTGTGAAACAAGCTTAGCTGAGTATAAATACGCTTCAACTGCCGTACCTTAAAGGAGGCTGTCAGGCCAAACGATTCTAAACACGTATTAACCCGTCCTGCTTTTTCAGGTGTAGGGGCTGCAACTCAAATATCAAAAGGGTTTGAGAGGCCTTATGAATTGCGTTGTGACTAGAAATCGCAGCATAAAACATCCTAACAATATATGCAGGCTCCTGGCAGGTTTCCAAACGAACCAGACTATAAATAGGCATTCTTTTGCGTGTCTCGTCTGCTGGAATCCACAGTCACTACACAGCGTGTCTGATAAGCCGAACACCGCTACTGCTAACTTAACATTTTAAAGCCAAGCGGTAACTTTACGTACCACCAAGTTTAACATTAAAAATTTCTACGTGGTGCCCACATTGCGTTTATGTGTTTTGTAAGGATCTCAGAACAAACAGCAACTTTCGCCTTATAAAACATTAAGACATTGGTTTTTATAACCGAAGTGGAGAGTGTTTACAGCGCGGTACGCACTGAGTCCTTATATGAAACAGACAGGCTTCGTCTTTAAAGGGATAAATATTAAGAGATTGGTTTTTATAACCGAAGTGGAGAGTGTTTAGAGCGCGGTACGCACTGAGTCCTTGTATAAAACAGATACGCTTCGTCTTAGAGGGTTAATTCAAAATGTGTCCGAGCAGATGTTCCTGAACTTGCCAAATTACACAGCATCTTACTCCAAAAGGTCACGATTTCAACTACTCAGTACTTGCTTCGGTGCACCCTAGGTCATAAATCCGTTCTTTTTCCTCATGGCTCGACAGCTCTAGTGGGCCTAGGCCTCCTCTATGAGGTTCCTCGATCACACTCAGACACACCACACTCGGTAGGATTCCTCTGGACGAGTGATCAGCCTATCGCAGAGACCTGTACCTGACAACACACAACACTCACAAGAGACAGACATCCATGCCCCTGACAGGATTCGAACCCGAAATCCCAGCAAGCGAGAGGCCGTAGACCCACGACTTAGACCGTGCGGCACTGGGATCGGCAAATCCATTTAAGGGTAAAAAAATAGTAACGGTAAAGGTCACCCTATAACCTGCCATGAAGGCACAGAAAGGGAGTACAGCTCTACTCTTTCTTTAACCTTGGCGCTAGATGGGGTGGGTCGTTAACGGCACGCCCCAGCCGCTTTACCCTGGCGAATTACCCGGGATCCATTGCATAGGAGGCTGGGTGGCCCCCGGTGCCAATGTGCATGGGCGCGGAAAATCTTGCCCCACCGGGATTCGATCCCCGGGCCATCCAACCCGTAGAGAGTCGCTATACCGACTACGCTATCCTGCCCCATCTAACAAGGGTACAAAAACGTAAAACCCCTTCGTTTTGGGCTGTAGTTGGGATTTAAACTACAGCGTCTTCCGAGGATTAAACAATACTTTAACACACAAAATACGGACACCAAATTGTACAAGTACTGCACGTGATAAAACCTTGTTGTCAAATGTCTTTATTACCCCTGTGTTTTAATTAACCACGCTACATCTGGATGTAAAAAGACTGCTGCCTGCTTGGAAGAGTGGAGTGCAATTAGGACTAATTGTCTCCTAGAAAAAAGGGACATCTCTCCACGCCACCACGGACATTGAGGCCGGTTGTGCGGTCCTGGTAGCTCGTACGTGAAGCATTGATCTGCAGCATTGCTGCCGTCCTGAACAGCCCTGTGAGTGCCTTAACTTCTGTGTCAAACTTTACGTACCTAGGGCAAGTGGTTCTTTGGTCATTATAAAACAGAAAACTAGACTGTTCTTTTGCAAGGCCGCGTGCTTGTTGTTTTACGTTCTGGAAGAATACTACCTTAACAAAAGTTGCGCATTTTTTTCAAGGTCTCCTAAACATATCTCATTTCAGGGCGCACAAAGAAGTGTCGCTATTCTCCTACCCGCGTCACAATTTCGCGCGACCTTCATTCTATTGTTGCCGTTTGTAACAAGTTATAGTACAGTCGAACTCGGTTATAGCGTCATAAATGGGACTGAATATTTTGTGTCGTAATAAACGAGCGTCGTTATAACAGAGGAGTATAATGTTATGGTTAACACTGACGAAGTAATTTGTGTCACAGAATATCTGACTCTATAAGCGAGGTGTCGTATAAGCCGATGTCGTTATAACCGGGTTCGACTGTACGTCATTCGGATGTCCTCCAGTGGCATCAATTTTATAAACAATTTTCGTGAAACTCTGTCAACTGGTTCAAAAGTTCACGCGAGTGGGAGGACCAGAACACACACACGCACGCACGCACACAATGTTGGTATCGAAAGCCTAGCTTTTCCTTTTCAGGAAGGAAAATAAGATAGGAACGAAAAGGAAGTTGTGCATAGTACGCCGAGCTTGAATGCTGAAAGCACGTTCCTGGTAACTGCGAAATAAAACTGTTAATTTACTCATATTTTCCTTCCTGTTTTGATGTAGGTATGTGATTTATTTAGACCTGTTCAGTCATTGTTTATTTAATGACGTTTAAATAGCTGACGGTGTATAGGATCTACCGATGATGGATTAGAAAGAATGCGGAAGGCAAGAGTCGCGGCTCGATTTGAGGCAGTGTCCCCGCATGTCACAGGAGGGACGGGGGAAGACAAAGAAAACCTGGAGGATAGTTGTGTCGCGGCCGAAATTCGGATCGGTAGTGTAAGTTGGCACTATTGCCGTATGACCCAACTTGCTGGGCCACGGTGACAAGTGCTCCACATATAATACAGGAACACGTCACGTCTGTAGCAGATAAACGAATTAACTTTGGTTTTCTTTACAACACTTCAGTGGCTCCTATGTTATAGCAGTGTAGAATTCCAAGAGAGTTATGGATTTGGACAGAAGCGAAAGCCCATGGCTTGTTTAAGGTACTGACTTCAGCAGCTTTCTGAAGGGTCTGAGAAGGCCGCGGTAGACCTAAGGCGGTCGTCAGACCGCCTTACGAGTAGGAGACCTGCTAAATATGGAGAAGCACTAAATAGAAGGTAATTTGTGCGTGTGGATGAGCCGTCGACAAGGTAAACTGTGCATGTGGATGAACGCTAGCACAATAAACTGTGCATGTGGATGAACGCTTAGCACGATAAACTGTGCATGTGGGCGAATGCTTAACACAATAAACTGTGCGTGTGGATGAGCGCTTAGCACGATAAACTGTACATGTAGATGAGCACTTAGCAAGATAAACTGTGCATGTGGATGAATGCTTAACACAATAAACTGTGCATGTGGATGAGGGCTTAGCACGATAAGCTGTGCATGTGGATGAATGCGTAGCACAATAAACTGTGCGTGTGGATGAGCGCTTAGCACGATAAACTGTGGATGCGGATGAAAGCTTAGCACAATAAACTGTGCACGTGGATGAGGGCTTAGCACGATAAGCTGTGCATGTGGATGAACGCGTAGCACAATAAACTGCGCATGTGGATGAGCGCTTAGCACGATAAACTGTGCATGTAGAGGAGCGCTTAACATGACAAACTGTCTTCACCATGAGGACCATATGCGGACGGAATGGCAAACAGACCCATTGACATCCATAAGACAATTGTTTATTACAAAAGGAAAAGATAGGCGAATTTGCAGTGTGTTTCTTGCAACTTTGTACCATCTTTTGTTGTCGACATGAATTTATTGCACACACAGATTAAAGCTAAGTAACCGTATCAACATTCCAGTGTTGACAACAGCACGTGTTATGCTGCAATAAAACGGTGTAAGTGGCTGTCCCTTTGTTGCGTTAAAGGCTCGTATTATTGAAACGTGCTTCAATCAAAAGCAATTGCAATTGGTGGGTCACGTGCTTGTGTAATTTACCACTGCTTTACATTAGTGTTTACTGAACGTTATTTGCTTTGGAGCGCCTTCGGCCTTGAAAAACTGATGAATCCGCAGACCAATAAAATTCGCTTATTAAAAATAAAATGTAGTGTAGAACGTTCTTGGTGGGAAATGAAAAATGTGTACAAAATACTGGTTGAGAAACTTCATAAAAAGGAGCCACTTGAAGTGCTTATTTGTAGATGAGAGTGTGGTTTTAGATCAGCCTTAAAGCAATAAATTACAAAGACGGATACTGATTCAGTATAGGGTTTAATAAAGGGTCATTGTGTATAGGGTAAATCAATTTAGGGAGTGATGTATCGTCATTAAATAACTATAATTGCTGCCTACACTATAAAGCGAAAAAAAATCAGTTTTTTCCCTTTTTGTTTTCGTAATCAGCCTGATGATGGCTACATATTTCAGCCGAAACATGTCGCTGAATTCCTTGAGAAATAGACAACTGTGTTTAGACTGAATATTTTGTACTTTCAAATGTGCTGTAAACACAGTGGGGACGAATCATCTTAAGCAACAATTCGGTCAATCTGGCGTGAGGCGGGTCAGAGGCAGGAAGGCACAATAGTGGTTTATTGTGATTCATTTAATGCCGCTCTCAGTTCAGTTAAGTCAATTCCCGTCACGCCACATCAGAGCTGAGGGCCTCCACGAGGCAACTCCAGCGGTATCTGTTTCCAGCCGTTGCTTTCATCTGTCTCTCCACGTCCTGCTTCTTTGTTAGCTTCCTCCTCCATTGTCCCCGTCAAACTCCTCGGTATCTGAGATACGTGACCAACTCCAACATAATATAAAATTAATTTCTTTTAAAATTTCGTCTGTAAAGTCCGACATGTTTCGATGAGTAGCTCATCATCATCATCAGGGACACATTTCTATACTATTTTTCTACCTAGGAATGTGTCCCTGATGATGATGATTATGTTGTTGTTGATGATGATGATGATGATGATGATGATGATGGGGCTCATCGAAAAATGTCGGACTTTACGAACGAAATTTTAAAATAAATTAGTTTTACACTGTGTTGGCGTTTGGCACATATCTCAGATATTGAACAGCCAACACGGAATGGAAAATGTTAAAATCCTCAGTCTTCGTTCTTAAACCAAACGTCATCCACATTTTCCCCCTCCGGCTATTTATTCGCCTGGTTTCTGTGTGTGGTGTATGGCCCAACAGCCCAGTATCGGGTCTTGAACCCCTGTTCTTCAGGCTTCGAGACAAGTGATGTTTTACGGGGTGATGTTGCCAGTTCCTCGCCCAACCCGCAACCTGGAGGACCAGGTCTCTGTATTTATGACCTCCGAAGACCTGGTGGCCCAGTTGTACCCCTAGGCATTGGGTCGCTCAAGACCCTGGCAGCGCCCCTGGTTTGGTTTCTGTAATAAAATAAATTTAAGGGCAGTAGCCTTAACATTCCAACCACGATGACCGTGATGTGGCTGCCATCTGTGGACGTAGGCACGTGCCTCTGACGTGCCTCTGACACACAGGTTATCGCATTGCAGAAAGAAAATTTCCTTTCTTTTCCTTACGTACTGCGATGTCTCGCCTCGGTTGTATCGCCGTTTCTCAATTACCATTGATTCTTTTCTGATAATGGGGAACACCACAGAAGTAATGGCGCTGTGGATCAAGGGCACACCAAGGGAGGGGGGGGGGGCGGCTTCCGTGCTGCAACCTCCCCAAATCACCCAAAACTGAAAATTAAAAAGCACAGATTTTTTACATGTTATGCTATCGAAAGTTTTGCGTGATTTTCCCTTCAGCCGAAATCAGCCACTGAAACTGGCTGGTGACCAATGCATTAGAATTTCGAAAAATAAATTAATAAAATTTAAAAAAGAAGAAGATAGGGCACTGTGATTGAGTCGTGGAACACGTAGTTATATTGGTATGTATATAAATGCAGTTGGATCCAGTGTTATGATGTACTTACAACATGATTTTTGTAAAATAATTTTTAAAATCAAACATAAATTATTTGTAACATCAGCGTCAGCCCCCACCCCAAGGAAAAATCCTGGGTGCGCGTCTGCTGTGGATGGCTCAAACTACAAGCCGATAGTGTCTAATGATAAGCAAATAGTGGAGTGGCAAGGATGTGGGGTGGAATATAGTGTGCCTGAATTAAGTGTGCTGCTGTTCCATGGCCTGGTTGCGAGAAGTAGGGACAAACACGAGGTTATTTCCTGGCGAGATTAAAACCGGGTACCTCCCAAACACACGACCGCAGCTTCACCGCTTGAGCCAAGTTGCTCCGTACTTAATCAGTTGCCGTATTGGTGGCACGTCTCCAAACTACGTGCTGACCCTTGGGAGGATGATACATGTTCAGGTGGCTCACCGAATTAGCTGCTGAATTCGTGTACGCTTGCGATTTTAAAAATAGCGACGTTAGAACTAAGTACAGGCTTTAAAATGTCTTCCCTCGGTCTGCTGATAATGTGGAAGAGAGCTCCTTTCTTTCTTGCAAGGATTAACACAGAGTTGTAGGCGTAGTTCTGTTGATACGCTCAAACTGAAACAGACACGCAAGCGGTAAACATAAACTGTACGCTGTAGCGACAAAACGCTGTACGTGCATAATTTTTATCTTACCTGTTTATTCTCAGTGATCTTACTTAGAAGTTCAGGCATTATTGCAAGGTTTCGCTCGAACGCCATAGTTGTACATTTTTGGCACGTTCACAGCGATAAGTTGCAAAATAAAACTCTTAGCTCCGCCACTCCAGCCGTTCGTCCGTCCGTCTGTCCACGCGGGAGCTACAGAACAGCTGCACTCGTTTTCATGATAGTGGGCAGCTATATGAAAATCTGCAGATTACTTTGTCGTGGGATGTGACTATTTATAGCCTTGCAGAAATTTACGGAAATTTCGAAGGGGCGTACTGTCACAATCTTCGATATAGAATATGGACTGTAATTTTAATGGTCACAGTTGTGACTAACTCGTATACCGCCTGCTGACGTATGACAAACCAATTCCAGTTTTGCTTAAAATCGAACTGCAGTAGCGAAAGATTTACATGAGGATGCATATGTATGTCCGCGTGCAGCTTCTGCGTCAAACAAGGATAAATCTTTTTTTTTCAGAGAGTTTTTTCTCTAATAATGCCCACGGAACAAGAGAGACAATATAGTATAACGGAATACTGAAAGCGTTGCCATGGAAACGCTACAATGCGTTCTATTTATTGCTGCGCTACGTGTGTCACTGCCAACAGTATGAAAAACACTTGAGTCTCCACGTAAAGTGCCTGCTATTTGTCTCCTATTTTAACCAAATCTGGATTTTCTCGACAGATTTTCATAAAAATCCGCAATATCAAATTTCACGAAAATCCACCTAGTGGCAACCGCGCTGATACACGCAGTCGCAGAGGAGAGACGGACCGACGGGCAGGCATGACGACGCTAATAGGCGCTTTTCGGGACTATGTGACCGCACCTAAAAAGGAAACATTTGTGCTGCACACAATTTTCCCGCAACGGTAACAACTTTAGAGATAAATCAACAAAAGCTTTTGTGACCGACCATCCTGTATTCCGTCCTCTCGTCCTTTCCGCCTTTTCCGCGCTATTTATAAGAGAACGTACGAGATTTGACTATATCGGAGCGGCGACAATGAACATTCAAGCCTTCTGATACGTTATGCCGGATCGATTGGTAAATTTTTACCGACATTTCGGAGAAGGGACTACGTTCATCTCCAGTGCCATTAAGTCAATAAAAGTTTTGGACAGCTAGGCCCTGAAAATGGAGGCAGTACGCTTCTCTGAAAAGTGGGTAATTATTTACCAGTCAGTACGGTGTAACATACCAGTAGACTTTAATTTTCATGAAAGACTGGAAAATCTAAAGGAAGCAGCAGAGCAAACGCGCCATTATTCTTGGCTGTACACGCAGTTTCTGAATGCTTATATATGAAATGATGTTACACAATCAGACAAATTCTGTAGGTATATTCACATAAAATTTTACATACCAATATGTAATTTTTAGAGTGCCACAGAATTGAAGATAATACAGTGCAGTTACACGAAACCAGTTCGTGTTCACATCTGGCCCTTACAGTGTATGGAGATAACGTCATTTTCATCTCAGAAGTTTGTATGGATCTCGTGTTGGTTTTCCTGATGGCAAGGCATGGATGATTTTGAAGTGATGATTTGTTGGACTTAATGTGACTTGTTGGATTTTAATGCAACTGATAACAACTTTTATACATGGCAACTTCCAAATGCTCTCTTCCACCCACTTCTCTTTCAAGTTGTCGCTTTCGTTGTCGCCTTCCCGAGGGACTCCCTACCAACAATCTGAATACATTTATTTTCTGTCCTGTCCGTGCCAGACATCAGTTTATCCTGTTCGTGCTTCTTCTCACGCCAAAATATTCCTCTCTACACTGCGTCTCTGTATATTTTAAAAGTAGATTGTCTTTCTCTTAAGATACAAGATTAGGGAACAGTAATTGGATTTCAATTTAATAAAATAATTTCATTGTTTAATAATTCATTGTGAACTGAATAGGTATAATCCATAGTAATTCAAAAGAACTCAGGTTTCCATAACATCATATTTTCTGTAATTTGAAGTTTTTTTTGTTCGTGGGTAACATATCAATCAAAATTTAATCTACCTTTGTACTTATTTGAGACAGCCCATTGTTCTTAGACATCCCAAACCTCTGTTCTTCCTTCAAGGAAATGGTTAGACAGATAAAAAAAAGACACCATTTCTTCACAATTTGATTTCAAGCATTTTGTGCTAATAATGCAGGTAAAGGTCAGATTTTTTATTTTGTGTCTAAATTTACTGTGGGCATTTGTGCAAACTGCTTTATAGAGTCAAAACTTTGAGTTGCCAACCCTTGGGTACAAGGATACATGAATGACAAGAAATTTAAAAACTGGAAACATTTTATTATATTAAATGAAGACAATACAACTTTTTTTTATATCCTTCATTCATTTCATTCTTTGTACAACACAGATACACTGACACCTGTATACACAGCCATACCAGTTTTTGTATAAAATACAGTCTTATATACAAACTGGTCATTCAGGCAGGAGATAACAATAGGATGCCTCTTATGATGTTATTCATGGTTTACGGAGAAATATTGGCATCAGTGATATGGAAATACGTGATCTGCCATTGAACTGGTGCCTGACCTGCAATGACTAGTAACTTATTTATTCTTTTGATATGAACTTATTGTGTATATATGTTACCATTTCATGTCTGAAATCCCAGATTCTTTGCACATACAAGTACAGATTTTAATCTGAGAGTGCCTCAAAGTGCCACTGGTATGTGTGGGATGAATAATTTATTCGAGGACTGTAAGGGAAATCATTCAGACTATTAGAAATTTATATACAGGAATATAATTAAATAAATACTGAAGTATGTGAATAACTTCAGGTTAATCCTGCAGTTGAAGAGGTTAATGTATGTAGGAAGAGATGGAAAGATCTATAAATGGGTGAAGACATGTAGCCAAAGATAATGGGGAATTGTAATCCTACACATTAAAAGCAAAAGAAAAATCAGTGGGCTAACAAACAGGAGATTTGGAGATGCTTGTTGCTGAAGACAAGAATATATCTTTTTTGTATGAAATGCAGAGGGGTAAAATAATATCCTGGACTACTTGTTTTAAATTATACAGATAAGAAAATGGAAACAAGTGAATGAAAGAAGGCCCTATGCATGATATATGTGATTATACCAAAAACTGCCAAAACATGTGAAAAAATTAAGGTATATGATATAATTGAAGAAATTATTATGTGTAGGAAGAGAATGATTGGTTACTAGACAGTATGAAGACATGTGTGTGAACATAGTACGGAATTAAAAAAGAAACTTATTTTTAGCAGTAAATAGAAAACCAGGGGGCTGATGGAAACATAATTTTCAGGTCAGTACAGGCATTAAGTTACCCAATTCATGAAGAAAGTAGAAGATTTCATTATTTGAAGTGTTGCTGAATTTAAAATGTTTGTCCCAGAATAAATTTGGACTTCACCTTTTGCCCAAGGCACATGTAGTAGCTATTACCCAAGGGATACAGACAAATGCAGGTTGGAAAAAGAAAAGAAAAGTTATGGCAGAATCATAAATGAAGACCAAGTAAAGACCAAGTAATTAGTCTGCTGGTCCAACAGCCGTATCAGAACAAATACTTCATGCCTGAGATGTATTATATTGTCAGGGATATCAAAGTGACGGGGCATGAATAGGTGTGTGGAGGGAAAGTGTTCTGCAGCATATAGTCCAATATTTTTGGCTTTCCCTCGAGATTTGATATGCTTCAGGAATCTCACTGTCATATCTATAGTTCTGAAGTAGACAATTACTAACTATGTACATCTGTATTTGAATATTATTACTGGAAGACACATGCAGATTTTAGCATAATAGCATGCCTTTCCAATTACACAAGTCATATATCGAATATGGAAACTTTCAATCACAGTCTGGCAAGTGTATATTACTAATTGTGCATTGATATGTATGTTATTTAGGCAAATTATTGTTTGAAAATATATCCAGATGTGACTTTCCCTAGTGTTATTCAAAAATAACATTGATAGGTTTAAATACATTCTTCCCTTAAACTATATGAAAATGCACTTTTAATTGTTACAGACTCCGTATTGAATTGTCATGGAAATAAAATATAAATTAGTTTGTTGACTTCTTCCATAATTATGAATGGCTGTTAAAAGCCTGTCCACATTTGGCAGGTCATTTATGTGCTATTTGGTGGAAGAGAGACTACATATTCAAAAAAAGAACATTTTTGTACTTTAATGCTATTTGATTAAAAAAACACACTGCAAGAAAAATAATTTGATTCTATACATTTATAGCATTTGTTGCAGTTTTGACATGTAACCATAAAGGGATTTTAAATATCAGTATCAGTAGGGTATGTTATAAGAATGGAAAGTTTAATAAAGGTTCGTGCTTTCTGACTCTCTTACTGTCAGTCATTTGTAAGAATCTGTAACCTTCTTTTTAAATACGTAACAATATGAGACCTCTGAGCCCATAATAAGAGCAGAAAGTGTTGAAAATAAATAATTTTTTATGCTTGTACCAGCTAGAACTTTTTATTCACTGAAATATGAAAGTCCTGTGAGTATTGCTGCATAACTGGCTTTAATTAAATGTAAATTACAAGCACGTCAGAACTGCAGTGTAAACTTTCCATTATATCTGGATAATGCACAAAAGTCCTTTTATTTAAAACATTTATGGAAAGGGCATAATAGACCAACTAATCCCTGTATTTTTCTGTTGTCTCTGTAGAAATTCTTTAGCCAACAGAAGATTTATGAATATTTTGGTTGTAGCATCACTGAAACTGAAGACTACATATTGTGCAATAATAATGTAATGGTAGTTACAACGAAAATAATGTAACTAACATTTTGTATCAGAGTCATCTTTTCCATAGAACTAACCCCAACTCAGTATAGAGACCTAGTGTAATGATAGTGGCCCCACAAATAAGAAAACTCTATTTGCCTGACTCATGTTTTGGTAAATTGCCCTCGTTGTTCCCAGGTGTAATGCTACCACCTAGTGGGAAAGTTCGTTACCCATTGCTCACTTAAGCAGTAGGTCACGCCCCGCTGTGCGTAGATGGCAGTCGTAGTGCCAAGAGTTGCCGGTGTAGGCGCTGCCGGCAGAACTGATAGAATTCTATTTCTCGTGTGAAGTTCTGGCGCACTAATTCTTTCACTTCTTCACGTACAGGAGGTTTGAACATGTTCCTGTTGATTCTTGTGAACCGATCCACTTCATCTGTTTCGGAACACAGAGTCAGTATGAAAGGTATGCCACCCACGTAGGATAGGTCCTTACCATCTCTTTAAATGGTCGGACTACAGGCACAGGATTTTGGAGTTTTAAAAGTACTTCAAAATACTTGCAAATTTGATTTGTTATTAGTCATTCTTTACAAAGCAAAAAAGAACACCTTATGTGGAGACCATGTCCATCCGTGTACCTCCGCGTCCGCCTGTCTGTGGCCTAGTACACGCGGCTAAACAATTTGTTGGATTTTCATGAAATTCTGTAGAGGAGCTTTTTATGAAAGTTATTGAACAAGAGTGATTTCCGTGAAAATCGGCTGAGCTGCAGTAATACTGTCTTAAGTGCTTACATGAATCTATACCGCACTTTCCAATTTAGTTACCGATTTGGGTTAAATTTGGCACAAGAGATCTCCATGTAATGCCTTTAAGCAAATCTGAATTCTGTGAAAATCGTTGAAGTAAAAGCCTTACTTTATTTAACCCCGTAAAAGACATTTTGCACTATTTTCTACACTTTCCTGAATTTTGATAAAATTCGGAACAGGAGACGTCCACAAAGATTACTTAGTGACAGTGAGTGCCGTGACAATAGGTGCAGTGAAAGCCACGCTTTCCTTAGGGGCGTCAATAAATTTCTAGCCTTACTTATTACAAACATTTTCGGCAGGCCAACAAGAGACCTGCTCGTAATGCTATTGGAAATTTGTGAGTTTTCCGTAGAAATCGGCACAGGGAAGGCCACGACTTTCTTTGCGTGTAATTAAGTGATATTTACGCGTTACCTTGGAACTCTATGGCGCTTTGAACGTAAAGGACGACTCCGTAAAGTCTGTGCAATTTGTTACAGACTACATAATCCTCACTCTTCTTTGCATTAGGTTAAGATCGTATTGACTAATGAAGTTCCTTGTATTTTTTTTATTCTCAGACTAACACAGATTTTGTCTCAAAAATTATCGAAATTGTATTGTTCTTCATGTACTGTTAAACTAGATATTTTGTATATATGCCTATGTATAATTGCTTCATAATTAATGGACTTGTGCCATAAATGTGCAAAGGCGGGAAAGACGAGATGCCAAGCAGACATGAGGAAAGAAAGGCCAAATTTTAATTATGAGAAATAATTTTAAAGACTGTTGTGATGATCGGAACTTACCCCCTTTCCGTGCCTTCACTGTGCGTGGAAGGATGTACTATGGGTCTAGTATAATGTGTGTGTTGGACAGACTGCAACTAGACTCAGATTTCTGGCAAGAAGAGGACATTGGCAAGAGAAGGTGAACTACGTACCCCAGTAAACCTGTGTGGCCCCTTTGAAGAAGAGAGGGATGTAGTTTTCAAGCACCGTAAGAGTGGAATTGAGGTCCTCCAAGACGCCAACCACAGCGTAATGGCGCTCCACAGCTTTCTTGGCTCTTTGAAGGGCCCCAAGTGTGTTGAATGGCCTGCAATTATAGCAGATGACCTCCTTGTTACAAAGTTTATATAATGCACTAGCACATAATACTGAAGGAGAAGCTGACATACAAAGTTTATATAATGCACTAGCACATAATACTGAAGGAGAAGCTGACATACAAAGTTTTCACAGAAATGAAAATTAACTTTTTATTTTTGCGGATTATGACACCATGTAATTGTTTATGTAGTTATTACAGTTTCTGAGGAACTTTCTGCCTCCATCTTCAGTGACACCGTTATTTTTGTAGAACGTTGCCGAAGTTTTGGAAGAACTGGCTGCCTCCATCTTCACGGCAACTACGAAATGAATTGAGATACCATGTGTTCGATTCCAGGCTGATAGTTTGGCCAACCTAACTGATGTAATTCTTCAGTATCCCGCAGTTCTTCCAGGCGAGTGCTGAGATACCAGCTACAGTAGGACACTTCCGCCTATGGTCACGTGTTTTCTAGTGCTTAATATTTGATAATTTGGCTATCCAGTGTGACATAACTTGTGCCTTTGAAATGCGTTGGCAAGGAAAATCACACCCACAACATTTTGAAATTCCGTGACGAAGTAATTTGAAGGAAAGTACGTCAATGCACGTCAGCAACAAGTGAGACAAATCCTATGCAGGTTAATACCTCCTGATATTAATCCAAGAGAGAAAATAATTATGTTTTGGAGAATTAATGGAAATTGCTTTCTTGCATATTGTGTCGTATTTTCTGGTCGAAATGTACCAAAATTTCAAGGAAAATGCTGTGTCCATCTTCAGAATAATATCCTGAATACGAAGAGTGCAGGTTCGTTTCCCTGAAACTTTTGTAGATCTCTACCAGTCTACACGGAGTCACATCCCAGACTCATAATTCCCCTATCAGAACCTTATATCTCACGACTGAAGACATGATTCGATAATAACACTGCAGTCACTGAACTCTAACCTGCAGTCCTTCGTATGTTCGTGACCTTTTACTTACGTGCAGAAATCACTGTGACCGCAAAAGAACAGAGACTGTCGGCGGTGGTCTCCGATCCCCTCGTGTGATTCTCCTTCCAGATACCTGCACTCGCGGTCCCCTTGTAGCACGCAGGTCTCGAAGTCCTGCAACACATGATGACAGCTGGCTAATGACTGGGCTGACACTTTTTGTGTTTCTGTCATTAGTTCACTATTCTTTTATAATATTTCGTATTATTATTAATTAGCGTGAATTAACTGTCGTTATACTCACTGAAAAGAAATGATAGCCTGCTACAGGACGTGACTGATAGACTAATTGAGACTGGAAGATGCTGTGGAGTGGAAATGAATGTGGAGAAAACCAAAGTAATGAGTATTTCAAGGCAACCATTCCAAGTACAAATTATGATAGTACAAAAATAATTGGATGATGTGGACTATATGAACTATTTGGATAGCATTATAACAAATGATGCAAGATTTACACGCGAAATTAAGTCCAGGTTTGCCATGGCAAAAGCAGCGTTCAGCACGAAAATTCTTTTCACCAGCCAACTGGACTTAAATTTAAGGAAGAAACTAGTAACGTGCTACATTCTGAGCATTACTTTGTATGGTGCTGAAACTTGGACACTTTGGAAACTAGATCAGAAGTACATGGCAAGTTTTGCGCTGAGGTGCTGGAGAAGGATGGAGAAGATCAGTTGGACAGATCGTGTGAGAAATGAAGAAGTATTACAGGAGTCAAAAAGGTGGGGAATATCCTAGGTACAATAGAAAGAAGAAAGGCTGACTGGATTTGTCACATCTTGCGTAGGAACTGCCTTCTAAAACACGTTATTAAAGGAAAGATAGATGGAAGAATAGAAGTGATGTAAGACAAGGATGAAGGCGTAAGCAGCTGCTGGATGATCTTACGGGAATGGGAGGATACTGGAAATTGAAAGAGGTAGCACCAGCTGGCAATATGTGAAGAACTCGCTTTGGAGGAGTCTATGGACCTGTCATAAGGCAGACTACAGAATGAGTGAACATTCACTGACTGCTGGCTGCGAGAGCGGGGTTCGTTTTACAACAGGTATATGTACTTATCTGTTCATGACCTCTCCAATAGAAACTAGCTCTTAAATACACGGGGCTAAAGCAGGCGGAACGTGAAGCTTACCACCGATCTCCGGTACCATTGGAGAGAACCCGTAATATTTGCTGTGCATTCTGAATGGTAGATAAACTGTAACGTCGAATAGCCAAGGCCACTGATGCAGGCGAAAATGACGTAACGGTGAGCCCAACCGGTGCTTGTAAATCACACTGTCTGGACAAGTAACACTCACCTTCTTCAGCCAGTGAGGGTCCGGCAGTGGAATGTCTGGAAATGCCTGTTTGCGCTCGACATAGTACCACGGCGCACGGACGTAATAGTACCACGATATGACCCTCTCGATTGGATCCCGCACTAGATTTACGTAGATGGGCTCCGGCAGACCATACCTGGTGCAAAAGAGCCCATTTTCAAAACTAATATGTGGGTTACGTAACACTTGTTAACACTGTTACTCACTTGTTATCTCGCATAGAATGGATGGGTTTATCTTAATTTTTAGACTATCAGTAAAAGAAACTGATTCTGCCATCTGCCAACAGTTACAGCTAGCAATTTGTGGTTTATCGCAGACAGAAACTGTGCCTGGAGATCTGTGGCTGCGTTACTGTGTCCAATAACTGTCACTAGGCACTTTGTGCCCGGTAGCTTCACTTACAAATTTCTACGTGAAATGACCCACGTGTTTGTTAGATGTGACGCGTGTCTGAGAGCCGAAGGAAAATACACCCAATGCCTTTTTGAGTGTGGTGGTGAGAAAGCTACTAACTACAACATATGAAACTAAAACGCGTTGACTCTGGATCACAGCAGATTTGAAAACAGCGAACGATGCACTGGCTGCCGTTACGCATAACGGTCTGGTTGAAGCATGCTGCGACTTCTGAAATAAAATAATTTTTCTTACTAATGCATAGTGTTCGTAAAAATAAAGTGAAATACAGAAAGGGGCGACAGTGACACCAATTTAGCTTGTAGGATTTGTTCAAGTGGATGAAGTAGATGCATAATCAAGCTAAAAGTAATGATATCAGTGGTCGGAGCGATTATAACATTCTGAAATATGATTTGTGAATATGGCGTAGCTGGCAGGCACAATAATAATTTTCCTGTTGGAGTTGACTTCTAAAATATGCCGGAAGGCAAAGCACAAATAAATGCCTTGTGTTATGCACTTAATAAATATGTAAAATAGCGCTGGAAGGTTCTTGTACCAGCTATAAATAAATTTATGTCATTTAGAATTTGGCTGACGGAGTATTTTAAGAAGCTGCTAGCAGCTCTTTCTGTACCTGCTGGCAACATTTGGTGTCCTGCCGGCTGTAAGGGTAATTCGTATTGTGCAGTTTATTAAAACAGCCCCTTATCGCATTATTCACATAGGCACTGGATTCGAATATTGGCTGGGACATAGGCCATCCTGGCTGATATATTTCTTTGTTTGACCCAATCTGTTCTGCCGAATTCCTCGCATATTATCTCAATTATTTTAATATCATTTCCTTCCGCTTCCTTTTCAATCCATCACTTACTCGGCACTTTATATTTCAGCGTCATTAAATAAAATATAAACAATTATATACAGTCGAACTCCGTTATAACGTATTGAACGGGACTGAATATTTTGTGTCGTTATAAGCGAGTTTAGTTATAAGCAAGGAATAAAATGTTACAGTGAGAACTGAGAAATTAATTGGTACCACAGACTATCTGACACTATAGACGAGGTTTCGCATAAACCGATGTCGTTATAACCGGGTTCTACTGTAAAATTTAGTAAAACTAATATTGGAACTTTCGTATATGGCGAGCCTGTTGCTGGCAAGCGTGACCCGCAGTTCTGAGGGCTTTGTACTTGTAACTGCACATCCAGTGTCCTCTAAAGTGAAGTGATACTTACTGTGTGAAGTTGGTGAAGCACACATGTTTAACATACACGGCAGGTGGCTTGTAGTTGATGACGTGGGTCGCGAGATTCAGCTGCCAATATAACGGAAACAGAAGCGATTAAGTGAGGGCAGTCCTTACATCAGGGGAAAACATGCAAAGGAGGATGCCATTTGGTATATGAAGACGTAGATGAGCGGATTGTGTTAGAATATGTCTTGCGGAAATAAGGTTTTTTCGTTCCATATGGATTAGATCGGTTCTGAGCAGACGACATTGGTAACAATGGCAGTGAAATTTCTGGCAACAATGAACGACACAAATAAATAGCTGGAACTCATTCACAACTATATTCTGAACAAATATCTTTTATTGCCCAAAACTTTCTGAAAGCCATGTAGCACGTTTTGAAAAACAAAAGATATTGTCCGAAAATTTAAGAATACTTGCAACTGATTGTGTGTCTCTGTACTTGCCTATCCTTATTTCACAGCGGCATGTCTCGTGTCAAGATATGAGTGAATTAATTGATTGAAGGTAGATTTGTGCCTGTGGGCGCCCTGAAGGCCTATAGAGGACAGGTGTAGTTCCGCTCGTTTTTAACCTCCGCTAGATGGAGGTGGGTGGCAAATTTCACGACCCTGCCGCTTAAATCCGGGGAAAGAACCCCGGTGCCCAGTATGAGACTGGGTGAGCACCAGAGCCGGTCTCGACGGTTTTTGGAGAAGATAAAGTGTCTTGCCCCTGCGGGGATTCAAACCCGTGTTGTCCGTTCCGTAACCTAGTCACTATCCCGTCTGCGTACGAATTAATTAGGAATCTAGTTTAACCTTTTAAAGCCTAGCGGTAACTTTACATATGACCAGGTTTAAGATAAAAAAAATTCTACGTGGTGCCCACATTGCGTTTATGTGTTTTGTACGGATCTCAGAACAAACAGCAACTTTTGCCTTATAAAACATTAAGAGACTGGTTTTTATAACCGAAGTGGAGAGTGTTTACAGCGCGGTACGCACTGAGTCCTTATATAAACCAGAGACGCTTCTTCTTTAAAGGGTTAACCAGTTATATAAAATATCAATTGCGTAGCCATTTATTTATTTAGCTTATAAGCAGGGCTGTGGTTTCGGATTCGGATCGGAGTTCTGGAGTCGGAGTCGGAAGGAATTTTAGATGGACTCGGATTCGGAGTCGGTAAAAATGTACCGACTCCGACTCCGACCTCAATCTAAAATCTTAATTAGACACTCCAAATCCACAGCCCTGATAGCTACAATAACCATTAGACTTACACTCGAAAAAAGGTTATAAGTCTAAAAAGTAGCCTGATGATTCACGTAGTGGTAATGAAATGTCTTATAGGTTTACCGTTATTAACACGTATTGAGATTCTATGAAGGAGCTGGAGTCGGAGGTTTAAAAATTTAGGAGCCGGAGTCGAAAGTTTAGTGTACCGACTCCACAGCCCTGCTTGTAAGGTACTTAATTAGCCAGCTATTTGACTAATCAGCCAGTCACTCCTTATGGCATTACGTTGTTCAGCAACTCAGTGAGGTTTCTTCTCTCTAACCTGGTCGCTAGGCGCCAGTCGGATTGTCTCGACCCTCTGGATGTGGTCGCGGTGGAAACCAAATACGTTCTTCATAGACAGTCGCCGCAGCAGCTCCATGAAGGTCTGGCTGCCCACCTTGGGCACGCGGTTGAAGAACACGACTTCGATACCTGCGTGTCGCGTGTTGTTTAGCTCGCTTGCGTCCAGCGACTCCAGCTGTAAAAGAAGGGAAAGTCGCTTGAACCGTACAAATTAGGACAGTCGCCACGACGATATCCTTATCAACAACAGATGAAATGAACTAAGACGGAATAATAGTAATAATAATAATAATAATTACTATTATTTAAAAAAGATTCCTGCCTCCTCACCGCTACCTCTAAACACTGTCTGTCTGCAAGATCTTTAGGACAACCATTACTTCATTAAAACAGACTCTGCGCTGATCTGTGGCATTTTTTTAATAAAATTGTATATGTTTCTCAGGGCTTAGGGCTTTTGTCCCAGTACTTCTTTTATATTGTTTTTTCCTGCTGCTGCCATATTTTTTGTTTGTTTAGTTTTTTCTTTTTTGTGTATCTGTACGGTTTTGTGCTGTGTTTGTGTTTCTGTGCTGGCTTTATGATAGGCACTTTTGCTGTTAGGCCTGCGCGTTAATATATTATTATTATTATTATTATTACTGTTATTATTATTATATCTCCTTTGTGCAGAGTATTCACACTAATGTACCTGAAACAAACCATGTTTCTAAGGTATACAGTGTCGCAGCTATTCCGCGCGTACTGTTAATGGTGCATATAGCGCTGTCTGCAATATTAAACTCCTTTGTGGTCCTACATTAGCACTTCCCGCAGTGTGTGTGCTGTGCCCAATATGGCTGTTTTCTGTAGTTCATTGACTTCGTGCTTTTCTGCTATGCTGCTCAAGTAATTTCTGAAGGATTTTGAAACGGTTCCAGTTGCCCGTATTATTACGGGCGTCACCTTTGATTTTACATTCCACATGGCTGTATTTCTGTTATAGGGTCTTTATATTTTAGAATCGTCTCGGTTTCTTTTTTATCATATTTCTGTCTCCCGGGATTTCTACGTCAATTAGCATACATGTTCCTTTTTCATTATCACGGATTATGACGCCTGGTTTATTGTTGGGGATGGTTTTGTCAGTTTGCACCTGTTGGTTACCGTCCCCTCTTGACTTGTTTCTACTCTTGTTGTCGTCGTCGTCGTCGTCGTCGTCGTTGTTGTTGTTGTTGTTGTTGAATTCAGTACATCCTTTTCTTGAGACTGCCTTCCGATTAACCCTATGTTGTTATGGCGGTAGCCTCTTCTATATTAAATACATATAATATTTAAAATTCTTTGATCTTATCCACACGCTTGTATTTAACTTTGTCTAAGTATCTACTTAGGTCTATATCTAGAGACAAAAATGACGTGGTCAAGAATGGCCTGATGTTCAAACCGAGTTTTAAGAAGATATGTCCATAATTACTAAGGGACGAATGTGTTCATTTCTGCCACACTGTTCAAAAGGAGGAAAGAAAACAAGGTGGCGAACTGAAGTGCAGCAGAGACTTCCCCGTTTCACCCTCAATTTATGCACATTTTTCACACAACACGGAACGTACCAGGCTTGATATGCACGTTTCCTTATTTGTGCAGCATGAACGCAGCAGTGAATGAGTTTCATTTGCCCATGCTATGCCGTCAGAGTCATCAATCTTACGCGAATTGCACATTTCAAATCGTCGTGCATGAACACTACATGCTTTTACAGCAGCAGATGGAATTTACTTCTGTGAATTCCCGTTAAATTGACATGAATTGGCGTAACAGTTGTGTGTTTAAAATAGTACACACATCTGGCCTGTGACATGGAAATGAAGGATTGCTACTTTAACGTTAAGTTCTCTTTAATGTAGCTTAGCGTAAAAATGGACATATGCCATATATTGTTGCTGTTGTCAATGTCTTTAATGCATTTCAAAGTGTTACGTTTGTTGTGTGAGATCTGAGTTCTTCACGGTGGTGAAGAAGCACGCTACGTAGTGTGAGTTATGATTTCTGGTATTCTGGTAAGCAGATGCACGTAGCCTTCCAACATCTGGGCTGTGATGTCTTGTATTCTGGTAAGCAGGTGTACGTTGCTAACATTCTGAGTTATGATTTCTGTTACTCTGGTAAGCAGATGCACGTAGCCTTCTAACAGCTGAACTGTGATGTCTTGTATTCTGGTTAGGAGGTGTACGTAGCTTCTCACATTCTGAGTTACGATTTCTGGCATTCTGGTAAGCAGATGTCCGTAGCCTTCTAACAGCTGAATTGTGGTATCTTATATTCTGGCAAGCAGGTGCACATAGCTTCTAACTTTCTGGGTTATGATTTCTGTTATTCTGGTAAGCAGATGCACGTAGCCTTACAGCATTCTGAAAGAGCATAGTGCTTCCATCTGCACACCTGTCCTGACTTCTACAACGAAGAGACGTCACATGCGTTTGAAACGTTGCTACTCTCCTAACAGACTATGCGTTGCCATCATTGAAACAACACAATGCGCAATTTTGGTGTGTTTTGCGTTTTACATAAATCACAGGATGACAAGCTGGCCACTTATCTGTAGCTAGCGCGGAGGTTGTTAATTGCTGGAGCTAAATTTTTACTCCCTGTACGCATTCATGGTGTTCTCAGCTTCAATTGTACGTTTTATTCATACAGTGAGCCGAGCCCGGTGGCCTCGCGGTCTAAGGCGTGGGTCTGCGGCCGCTCCCTTGCTGGGATCGTGGGTTCGAATCCCGCTGGGGGCATGGTTGCCTGTCTCTTGTGAGTGTTGTGTTGTCAGGTAGAGGTCTCTGCGTCGGGCTGATCAGTGGTCCAGAGGAGTCCTACCGAGTGTGGTGTGTCTGAGTGTGATTGTGAAGCCTCGATAATGGGGAAGCTCTGGCCCACTAGGGACTGTTGCACCATGAAGAAAAATTATACAGCGAAACCTGTCTATAACGGAAGCTAAATGGACCGAAATTTTTTTCCGTTGCACGTAGGTTGCAGTTCATACAGATACTTGCACCTTGTGTCTTGACACTGTAACGGTTTTCTGCTAAAGATCGGGTTTCTTTATGTCCCAGGACACTTTACGTACCGCATGTAACACGCACACGTTACGGTGCCCAGCAAATTACTGCATTCTTCCCGGTGCTTGGATACGGCAAGGCTGAGAACCACAGCCTTAAGGTAATTAGAATTAATAATACGATAAGCCTTCCTTGACGCAACAGTCGGTGTGATGAGGTTGGGTGGAGAAGGGGCAATGGAGTGTGTGATCTCACATGAGTTTCTTGTTTCCTGCTGTCATAGGGTCACTGTCACAGCCTTGGGTTGGATGTATCCTTGTTAGCGTAAACAAAGAACTGGGGCAGGATTATAGGTCTATTGTTCGGTGAATTCGTGTTAATGTGGCAGAAGCTAAAGTGTGTTGAACTTGAAACCGTTTAGCTTAAAGCTCAGACTATTCGCTCTCTGTCTCGCCTGCACAAAACGGTGTAGATATACGGCCTTTTCTCCCAAATAACGTAATGGGTTTTGGCGAAATTTAACCTTTTAAAGCCTAGCGGTAACTTTACACACAACCAGGTTTAACATTAAAAAATTCTACGTGGTGCCCACAATGCGTTTATGTGTTTTGTACGGATCTCAGAACAAACAGCAAATTTTGCATTATAAAACATTAAGAGACTGGTTTTTATAACCAAAGTGGAGAGTGTTTACAGCGCGGTACGCACTGAGTCCTTATATAAAACAGATACGCTTCGTCTTTAAAGGGTTAATACTGAGGATCAAGAATAAAATATGTCGTGAGTTTAATTTCGGTACGAATCGGCCAAATACAGTGTCCACTTAAATGAAGAGTACAACTCAAATATCTCATGACAGGAGTGCACAAACACTGGGCTCCTGGATGTCCGGGCGACTAAATTTATTATGGTGTCGCCTAATGTTTTCAAAATAATGACTGCAGCTCTCTTCCATGCGTATAGAAACGGGTATCTGTTCACATGCACCGAGCTGAAAGCACCAAATAACGGTGAGCTTCAGAGTTCACTCCAGAATTGTGGGTCCTCAGAAAGGAACTTGCTTCACGTGATACTGCTGGCACATAGAATTTGGAAGTCGGTTCTAGATTTTTGCAAAATGTGTGGACCCGTATCTCATGACATAACGTACACTCACGGATTATGTAAGGATGTTCTTCAGATTTACTCTTCATATACGTGACGCCTCGTTGCAGGATCACTGCATACGATGAACGGGCAGGGATATTCTACGCGATCAACAGCTCCACCATTTGTCTGACGAACGGAAATAAACAACTGAAACTCTTATAGTAGTTTGCTTCTGGACTTAAATTCTAACCCGGCACCCCCGGAATTTATATTTATGTATGTATTTGTGCGCTCGTGATCTACATTATATGTATATGTGTATATATATGTATGTATAAAAGATAAAGTGTTGCTGCGGAGTGAAGAAGTTGGAGGGTCTCAACAACTGTCACAATACAAAAAACACTGATCACCAACAAATGTACAAAGATAGTTTTATCATCAATCGTAACACACTCCTACATGTTTCGACCCTGCTGGGTCATCTTCAGGGAGAACTTTTTTTTATCGTTACACTAAGGTTGCACTTTATAATTGAGTGAGAACGTGCTGTTGACTGTATACTGCGTTGTTTTTGGAGGCGTGAACTCTCTGCGGTCCCGGCTTGCAAGCAACTCTCTTTGTGCATTTGTTGGTGATTAGTGTTTTTGTATAATATAGTGCACGGACATGGAACACATTAAGCTGTCACAATATCTCAACGTACTGCATCATCAAGTGCTGCGTTAACGATTTTAATAACTGTGCTTGTGTACTTTTAAGTGTTCAGTCTTCAGTGTGTTCCGCTGAAGATGATGTGTTTAGCACATCGAAATATTTCGGGACTCTGGTGAAGTTTTCTGTATATTTTATTTTAATTTTGTGCAGGAGTTGCTGAACATACATGTTGTTTCTTAAGGAAACTTGGTCGTAACTTCGGTTTTTCGTAAGTGGTGTGGACGTAAATCGCAGAACGCTGTATTTAGACTAAATTCTTGCTTCTCTTTCCGTAGTACTTTACCAGAAGGTTGCGTGGAAGAAGCCTAGATCCCTTCACAGTTGTAAAGTATTTCTCTTTCATGGTAACAAACATAGTATACATTTTAGCCCCCTCCGCTTTTTTTCTCTCCTTTTCTTGCTTCAGACAGTATGTATGCATACAGACACATTATAGCATAGGCCTGCATTTCCTTGCACAATACAGCAGTCTCGAAACAGAACACAGACTGAAGAAAATTAGAACCTATTACGTACAATTGTTTTTTGTGGAGTAATGTCACGTCTGAGAAGAGGGGGTTGTCCTCCTATCAACCAGGCTCGTATTTCATTCTATTTGCAGCTATTATTTTTTATTACGAAAGACTTTACTGCTACGGAAAGCTAACTGTAAGTAAATTGCTTGTGACTGACAAGTTGCACATAATATGCCTTTAATAGCGTTAAGGCAGCGAAGTCTGCTGGACATAGCGTTAATTCCATTACGCGCCATCTTTACTGTCAGAGAATGTTGATAGATTGAGAATTGATGATGAGTGGATAGGACATAACCATGGCTGTCAGAAGGCACGGCAACAGAACGTGCATTGTTGGTTCTCAAATAACGGAAGCGATAAAAGTGACACTGCAATAATGATATTGGCTGACAAAACACTTTTATGCGTTCCCAGCACGTAGTCCATAAAACCATAACGGATTGGTCATGTACTTCTGTTACTGGGCCTGCCTGCATGTTTCATATGGCGGGACTGTTTAATAAATTTTAATGGAGTATGGTATTAGGAGGTGTACTGAGAGGAGTCAGGCGAATTACATTTTGGTCAGTATCGTTCTGTAATACAGGGTAAATCGCAACACAGTCACAGCTTGTAGATCCTTAAAAATTTAACAAAGTGTCAATATTTGGAAAACACAGCAGTAAAAATTATATTGATATGGAAATCGAGGGTCGACTGAATTCGGGGAAGGCTTCGTACTCTTAAATTCAGAATATTTGGTCTTTGCTTCTGCCACATAAGTACGAAAAGACGAAAATGTAAAAAACTGCAATTTATGTGTCTTTGTATAGCGGCTTGAAGCTCGGACTCTTACCATAAATGAAGAATATAGACAGGGGATGCCTGGAGTTAAGTTGGAGGGGGCTGACGAAAATGTTTGTGTCTAGAAAGGGGAATAATAGCGAGACGGTGGAAGTTGCACATGAAACACACTACACACCTTACCCTTTACGAAGTATTAGGTGTGATCGGGTGACCGAATGTAACAGGATGTTGTGGCAAAGTGTTAAAAAGGGTGGGGAGGATTAGACATATAAATATTTAGGTCTGGCTTGGTTACAAGTCTACAGTTAAAGACAATCTGCAGAATATAGGGCGGAGATACATATACAAGTTTTAATTGTACCTTTTAAATATATACCGTACAATATTTCCTTCAAACAAGAGGTGCAGTATTTTATAAGGTCTATAATTTGTGGTGTGTAATGTTTTTTGTAATAATCCGTTATTAAAGAACCCGATATGTCCAAACCCGATCCCGGTGGTCATGCGGTCTAAGGCGTAGGTCTGCGGCCGGTCGATTGTTATAATCGCAGGTTCGAAACCCGCTGAGGGCATGGATGTTTCTCTCTTGTGTTGGTTGAGCAGGTAGCGGCCTCTGCGACGAGCTGGTCACTTGTTCAGAGGAGTCCTGTCGGGCGTGTGAGTCTAGTTGTTTGTGACCTAGAAACCTTAACAATGAGGCGGTCTAGGCCTGACTTGGGCCGTCGCGCAACAGAATAAAATTGGTATAAAATTTGATTCCAGCTTAAAAGATTGAAGACATAAAGAATCGTTATGATACAAAATTAACTTTCGTCTAACAACCTTTATTTTAGGCCTCTAATACAAATAAGATTAATAAATTAATCAACAAATACACTGTATTTACAGCGCGACATCTGATTTTATATAAATTAGCTCCTACCCAATTAGAGGTTTCTCTCTAAATAAAGTGTATTTTTTAGTTTAATTAATAAGTTTGTATGTAGAAATACACGATGAAACGCAAAATACTAAGATTGTGGCACAAAATTTAATCTAAATCTCTGAAACATTTTTGTAAATGTGAACTGGTTTTTCACCATTTTTCCAAGCAGTTATATCACATTTATTCAAACCAAACTGGGTCAACTACTTGTGTACTGCGGCATGTCCCGCTACAAAGAGCCCTGCTGTGTCGTACACGTGACGTGTTTACGCTGCTTGTAAGCTGCCATTGGGTTAACAGAGCACATTGTTAGTTAACACACATCGGTAATGGGATCTGAATTCTTAAACAGAACTAGCGGCAGCAGCAGTCCTGCGTCCGCGATACTGTTGCTGTCCTCGTATATACACGGTACATACAACAAAACACGGGCACGTATGTGTATATAAGCAAAACAGCAGTGAACGGCAAATTGTCCCTGTCCACGCTAGGAAGGTATAAGGAGAGGGGAGTTACAGCTCCATCCATTCCTAACCCCGCCGCTAGGTGGGGCTAGCGGTCAGGCTTACGCCCCGATTGTTTTATTTCCGCGGAAAATTCACCCTCTAAACATTGAGCAGGAGGGTGGGTGGGCCCCAGAAACGGTCTAGAAAAGTAGTAGAAGAGGAAGTCTGTTGTCCCTGCTGGGAACCGAACCCCGATTCGACAGTTGTCCAGCCCGTAGCCTAGCCACTCTACAGACTACCCTACACACACACACACACACGCATGCACGCACACAATATATGTATACACAACAAAATAAACAACTACCCAATTATATTATTGCAGGTAAATTAAAGTTTCTTTTTCTTTCCTGTGGCGCAACAGCCCCAATCGGGCCTAGGCTTCTCCTTTTTGGAGGTTTCTAGATCACACACAATTAGACACACCACACGCTGTAGGACTCCTCTGGACGAGTGATCAGTCCGTCGCAGAGATCGCAACATGACAAACACTCACAAAAGACAAACATCCATGCCCCCGGCGGGATTCGAACCCACGATCCTAGCAAGTGCTCGACCACTAGGATCGGCGAATTAAAGCTTACTTCTGTAAATTAAAAATTAAACATCTGCCTATAACATAAATATGAGAAGAAATTTACCTTATTTATATAAATAGACAGAACTTATAAAGCCAAATTATTATCTTTGATACATTTTAATATTGTGATTTATTTATTTGGAAATACGGATTCTGTGTATACTAAATTTTCAGCATATAGTCTCAAAGTTTCGCATTGTCACCGTGTTCGCATTTATTCGCCTAGAAACTGTATTTCTTACAAGCATAACATTACTCCTTCACTATTCTAATCCCACCAGGGCTGTCGTGGTAAATGAGCTTACTGGATTGATATTTGGAAACTGACCTCGCCGCTTTCTGCCAGCATTCTCACCATCGTACTGACTGAAGTGTCACCACTACTGCCACCACTGCCAGCTGCACTGTCTCCTGCAACAAGGTAGAAATTTGGTTAATTTCAAAGCCCATATTTTATATGCCTTCTGGCTTCATGGCAGACCGTTACACGCTCTAAAATACTGTTGAATGTGTAATGTTATTTTATCTGGCAGTTTAAACATATCCTGCTACGTAATATTTTATTGACAAGGGTTATCATAACCAATAGACAACTTCTTTATTTAACTGAAACAATCACAATATAAATGAATGTCATATGTGGGAAATACGAGGTTGTTTGTTGAGCAGGTCATGTGATGTGGTTGCCCGCTTTGAACGCAATGCATTCAAATGAGTAAGAAAAAGACGTGTAGCATGTTTAGAACATCCATATGAAGCTCTGTTTAATTAGATATTCTTATACTGGCAGAATATGGCAACATCATTAACCTTAGTCTAGAGCGTAAAGCATTTAGGCCAAATGTAAGAGCAAGGGAAAGGTATTTGGAATTTCCAGACAGTTGTTTATTTTCATTTAATATTCTCACGTTTACAGCAAAGTAGCAACATCGGGTTCACTTCGCGTTGTTGTGTTTAGATTAAGGAAGAATGGGTTGGTGTTTATCTTTATGTTTTATTTATTTCTGAGCTTGCAATTGTTCTTCTTTCGGTTGCCATTTGCAGACGTGAAAGGTCATTAAATTTGAAGCTTCAAGTCTTCTGGGATATTAGGTTGTGTGCCTTCGTCTTCAGGGCTAAGCCCTCAAGGACTGCTTGACCCTGAAGGTGGAGGCACTACGTTTCTTCGAAACGTTGAGACCCACTTATTCAGCGACCTGGCTTCACATCCCAGAAAATCTGAAATTTTTTTTACAGACCGTTTCTCACGATATTTCTATCCAAAAAGGTCAAAAGAAATGAAACACGACTGCTGCCTTCAGTTGAAATAATGAGTAATGAATGAAACATAGGGGTAAAGTCAATGGTTGTATCTATTCTCGATCAGTTTTGTCTGACGGATTTAACATTGATTGCTTTAAAGAATTACGTCTTATTTGTGCCACAGCGTCTCTTCGTGGCTGTTTCTTTAGGTTGTCTGTCTAAAAGCCTGTATTTATGCGTGCCACATTGTCTGCCGATACCACTGGCCGTGCGTTCTCAGGCGTGGGTTTGCGGCCAGTCGCTTGCAAGGATTGTGGGTTCGAATCCCATCGAAGGCATGGATGTCTGTCTCTCGTGAGTGTTATGTGCTGTCAGGTAGAACTCTCTGCCACAGGCCGATCCCTCGTCTAGAGGAGTACTACCGTGCGTGGTGTGTCGGACTGTGAACGAGGAACCTCACAGAAGAGGCCTAGGCACAACAGGGCTGTCGAGTCATAAGCAAAAAATCATGGAAGTCCGTATTACCCTCTTTGATATGATGAACTTAATTATGGAAAAAGTATACAAATGATTAAATGATATAAAAATTTAATACTGTCTTTGCCATATAGCCTGGCACAATGGGAATTTCGAAGGAAAGTCGGTAAATTTCTACCAGGCTACACGGCTTTATATTCCAGAAAATGGCGGGCTTCAACTGACCCTGAAGAAGGCTAGACGCGCTCTCCAAGACACCAGATTTCGCAACTATAATGTGGCAAACTGGCTGCCTTGGGATCCAGGTCGTTATGCACAGGCATTTCACTGCAGACGACCTGCTTCAGTGAAGGGTCAGGCTATGTAGGATTTATGGTGGACAAAGTGCCATTGGAACAGGTTTCTAGCGACTTGCTTTTTCCCCCTCTTAGTATCATTTTACTGGTGCTCCGTACTAACCTTTGTGCTACGGCTACTAGAAGGCCAACTGGACGAATATTTGGAGCCTTCTAACTAAGCGACATTCTTTCTCACTAAAGAGACGGGGTTGGAGAAGAGACATATATAAGGCAACAACAGTGTGGTTTCGGGATCATATAGTGGACTATCACTCGGAAGGTTCTGAGTTCAATCTCTTGTTGGTTCTCTGTACGAACTTTTCTGCCGACATACTGAAAGTTTAAATAAAGACAGATGAAGGATCTCATCTACCGCGGAAGATAGAGGGCCCGCATTAATCTGCAGGTCTCCTCTGTTAGTTGCCACTGTCTTGACGCCCGTAACATTTTGTGTAAAAAGAACTGTCTCGGGGGCGGCGGGGGGGGGGGGGAGGGAGGGCGGGGGGTCCTTGCCTGAGAAATGGAGTGTACAAGCTGGCATAGATAGGCAGAAATCAGAAACGTCGGCAGACCGTAAATGGAGGCGCTAGGGAAAAACAACGACGACGACGACGACGACGACAACAACAACAACAACAACAACAACAACAACAGGGGTAACAAATTTAATGTGTTCCATGTCCGTGCACTATATTATACAAAAACACAAATCACCAACAAATGCACAAAGAGTTTTATCATCAATTGTGACACACTCCTACATGTTTCGACCTTGCTGGGTCATCTTCAGGGAGAACGTTTTTGTTATCGTTACACCAAGGTTGGACTTTATAGTTGAGTGAGAATGTGCTGTTGACTGTGTACTGTGTACTGGAGGCGTGAACTCTCTGCGGTCCCGGCCTGCACTGCCAGTACTGCCAGTGCAGGCCGGGACCTTTTCGTTTTTTCTTCATCACCACGTGTACAAGTGTTTAACCTGCCCTGTGGAAAAGCAATTATCTTTCAGAAACAAGGTCGTCACACGTAAGCGGCCCCGATTTTACACATACTTAAATGTTGTTTTAAAGAGAAATCGTCCACCAGACTGAAGCGAAGATGGCACAGTTGACTGAGTCGCAGACTGGAAAGGAGTACGGAACTCGTTCTAGGGAATTCTGCGCCTAGACCTCCTGTGTTATCAACATGTCTCCACGACAGTTCCCACGTCTACTTAGAATCGTTCATGAAAGCAAAGTGTTCCGTTCGATCGCAGTGCTGCTGCTTCCTGCTTTGTTACACAACGTCACTCTCATAAAAACTGCCTTCTGCAATGGGACGCCGTGTGATTTGATACAAATTTAACAAATTTTGGGAAGGACATGGAGACCCAGGCTTTAGTAGGTGTGTCTGGATACACGACGTCGCTTCCCCGATGACAGTACTTTTGATAGCCACCGTCGTCAGGATTCCATGCACCTCTGCAGCTGAATATTGAGTGGAATTAGCAAGGACCGTGGCACATTCATGGAGTTGTTACGTACTGAGCTTGTAAAGCCTAGCGGTAACTTTACGTACGACCAGGTTTAAAGTTAAAAAATTTTACGTGGTGCCCACATTGCGTTTATGTGTTTTGTACGGATCTCAGAACAAACAGCAACTTTTGCCTTATAAAACATTAAAAGACTGGTTTTTATAACCGAAGTGGAGATTGTTTACAGCTCGGTACGCACTGAGTCCTTATATAAAACAGATACGATTCGTCTTTAACCTTTTAAAGCCTAGCGATAACTTTACGTACCACCAGGTTTAACATTAAAAAATTCCACGTGGTGCCCACATTGCGTTTATGTGTTTTGTACGGATCTCAGAACAAACAGCAACTTTTGCCTTATAAAACATTAAAAGACTGGTTTTTATAACCGAAGTGGAGATTGTTTACAGCTCGGTACGCACTGAGTCCTTATATAAAACAGATACGATTCGTCTTTAACCTTTTAAAGCCTAGCGATAACTTTACGTACCGCCAGGTTTAACATTAAAAAATTCTACGTGGTGCCCACATGGCGTTTATGTGTTTTGTACGGATCTCAGAACAAACAGCAACTTTTGCCTTATAAAACATTAACAGACTGGTTTTTATATCCGAAGTGGGGAGTGTTTACAGCGCGGTACGCGCTGAGTCCTTATATAAAACAGATACGCTTCGTCTTTAACCTTTTAAAGACTAGCGATAACTTTACATACGGCCAGGTTGAACATTAAAAAATTCTACGTGGTGCCCACATTGCGTTTATGTGTTTTGTACGGATCTCAGAACAAACAGCAACTTTTGCCTCATAAAACATTAAGAGACTGGTTTTTATAACCGGAGTGGAGAATATTTATTGCGCGGTACGCACTGAGTCCTTATATAAAACAGATACGCTTCGTCTTTAACCTTTTAAAGCCTAGCGATAACTTTACATACGACCAGGTTTAACATTAAATAATTCTACATGGTGCCCACATTGCGTTTATGTGTTTTGTACGGGTCTCAGTACAAACAGCAACTTTTGCCTTATTTAACATTAAGAGACATTTTTATAACCGAAGTGGAGAGTGTTTACAGCGCGGTACGCACTGAGTCCTTATATAAAGCAGATACGCTTCGTCTTTAACCTTCTAAAGCCTAGCGGTAACTTTACATACGGCCAGGTTTAACATTAAAAAATTCTACGTGGTGCCCACATTGCGTTTATGTGTTTTGTACGGATCTCAGAACAAACAGCAACTTTTGCCTTATAAAACATTAAGAGACTGGTTTTTATAACCGAAGTGGAGACTGTTTACAGCGCGGTACGCACTGAGTCCCTATGTAAAGCAGATACGCTTCGTCTCTAAAGGCTTAGGTTGAAGTCACGGGATGCACGCTGTGCATAGCGAATTAACACGAACTGGCAGTTGCCGTTTATGTTATTGGTACTTGCAATTTGTTGAGAGGATTTACAGATACGAACGGCTCGTTAAATGGTTTTAATAACAGGAAAAGTTTCGAACTGTCTATATACCGTTGCAAGAGAATTTGTTAAGCACGATCCAGTGCCTCCTGTCATGTTCATGAGAAGATGTTCGTAGGTGGACGTTTTGGAAATTGAGAGCGAAGTAAGATCAGCAAATAATTTACTTCATCGTCCTTTACCTTTTTTTTCAGTTTCAAGGACATGAAAACTGAAATACAAAAATAAATCGCCGTTTCGTGAAGGACAATGGCTGTTAAATTGCTATTAGTGTAGGACACAGGTCTGGTGGTTGATAACAAGCCACTGAGACATATGTGACGTTCTGAGTCCGACGAAGTAAGAGAGGACTGGAGACAATTGCATGAAGTTAAATTTCATAATTTGCACTCTGATAACCTAAAGTTATCAAATGATTAATAAGGAAATGGGCGTGACTACTACGATGGGCTGGGCATCTGGCAAGAATGTCTGCTGATAGAACCGTAAAGAAAGCATTTCTGGGGAAACCAAATGGAAGAAGGAAAGCAGGGAGACCAAAATTTAGGTGGTTAGACTCTATTGGGAATTATCTGAAATCGATGGGTGTGAAGAGGTGGAGGAAGAAGGCATAAGACAGATCCGTATGGGCTATCATTCTGAAGGAGGTACTGGTTGAACTGTAAGGGCCCCATGCCAAAGAAGAAGAAGATGGATGTGATTGGGTTAAAATAAGACATGCCTACAGCATTTTGGTAGGAAAATCTTACTGGGAGAGAGAAGGAAATTCAGAGACCTGCTCAGATGTAACGATAATATTAAAACAGATTTTAGATATATATGTTAATAAGTTTCAGAACCGTATTTAAGTGGCTCAAGACATTGTCCAGTGGAGGGCTTGTGTGGTAAGGGTGATGAAAGTCGCGTTTCACGTCATGGAGTTTCTTTATCATATGTAATTAATAATTTTTATCCGCTCGAAGGAGCCTCTGTGCCATCCAAATAGGTAGGTGCGGGTGCGGCGAGTGCAGAAACTTTTCCGCAGACAGTGCAGATGTCACACGACCTCGTCTTGACCCTCGGAACGGTACAGTTTGTGAAAGAGCATTAATAAAGGCAGCAAGCAATAAACAATGTAAGGAAGTGCAACACAGTCAGTTAGTGTCTTGCTTAGAGTCGAGGTCACAGCGCATAAAGAATTTGTACCCTGAGAAAGGAGGCAGTCAATTCCACCGAAAAATCGATGCAAAACCCAGAAAATGTTAAGACGCATGTTGATCCATACTGAGATGCTCTAAACTGAAGACTGATAGATTAACGCTTTAAAGACGAATCGTATCTGTTCTATATAAGGACTCAGTGCTTACCGCGCTGTAAACACTCTCCACTTCGGTTATAAAAACCAATCTCTTAACGTTTTATAAGGCAAAAGTTGCTGTTTGTTCTGAGATCCGTACAAAACACATAAACACAATGTGGGCACCACGTAGAATTTTTTAATGTTAAACCTGGTGGTACGTAAAGTTACCGCTAGGCTTTCAAAGGTTAATTGCTTGACTAAGTAACAGACTGAACGATAAAAGCCCGAACTGCTTGGCAACTGCTCAAGTACGCTCATGCTTATGTTTAAAGTAGTTTTTGTTTATAGACAAAAATTTCCATTTGCAGGGACATAACGAGTTTTAGATTTGTATAAATTACCAAAATTCCGGAGGATTTTACGCTTTCCTTCTTCAGGCTATGCGAGATTTAAGATGAATCATACGGAGAAATGAGTATCATCAAGTACGTATGTAAGAATTAAAGGAAAACCAACTTGAATTTATTCCAATAATTAATTGTAAGAACAAATAAAAAGTAATTAAAAGCGGATGTTAGTAACAGAATTAAATGGAGTCACGTGATGTTTGTTGGGAACTGTCCGCTCAGTCCGTCTGCGTGTGTTTTATCGGCAACAATAAGTATAAATACTGACACTAACTAGTGGCTGCTGCTTGGTCCTGAAGATGGTGGTGCGTCTCGTAGTAACCCTGCACTTGAACAAACTTGAGTCCCTCAACCAGAACGTGTCATGTCTCCTTTATTATTGCTTTTTATGTACCACAAATCCAAGCGCTAACTACCGTTATCCTCGGCAATATACTTATGTAATGAAACGACGTTGCCATCTACGTTTGAAAACCTGGGTGTAAAAGGCAATCCACAATGGTATTGTGCGTTTTGTACTCACTTTTCTGAATATATATTTCGCTACAGTGAAGTAGATAAGGCCCCGTCACACCCCGAGACTTAAGGGGCCCCTTGGGTCAGGGGGCCGCTAAACTGCAGGTTCAGTTCTTCTGGCAGAAGGCACTAATTTGGATGCCTGTTACGATATGTGGGAGCAGAAGATATGCCATTACAGGGGGGACGGGTCCTTAGGGCTGCAGAAGATATGCCATTACAGGGGGGACGGGCCCTTAGGGCTGCAGAAGATATGCCATTACAGGGGGGACGGGCCGTTAGGGCTGCAAAAGATATGCCATTACAGGGGGGACAGGCCCTTAGGGCTGCAGAAGATATGCCATTACAGGGGGGACGGGCCCTTAGGGCTGCAGAAGATATGCCATTAAAGGGGGGACGGGCCCTTAGGGCTGCAGAAGTTTGAGGCTCCAGAATTTATAGACAATTGGCACGTGAAGTTTGTAAGTTTGTCAGTCCTACGCACCGGCCGCCTTTACCTCCCCCCCTCCAAGATATTCCTGGATTCCTGGTACTCACTTCTTTTAGAGGCTGCAATATGTAATATGCAATATGTTAGGACACGGCTGTACAAACCCCTGGCGCAAGGTCGCCATGGAGACTAAATGTTTTACGGTGGAGCCTAATATATATATATATTATATATATATACACATATATATATATATGTCTTGAATATGCATCTTGCTGCTTGTCACCATTTTAGCCCCTGTAACTTTGACGTCGCTCATAGATTTCGGGACCATTTGTGCGCCTCTCTCTTGGGGACCCAGTACTTGCAGATTAACTACCGTCAAAAATAATCTTATACATTGTGTTCGGGAAGGCGTGGATAATGTGGAAGGGATGTAGAAATCCTACAAAGGAGCCACTTTGTTAAATGAAGTACACGAACCAATACTTCGACGCGTTTTTAACTCTGAGGGACCATGAGTGCATACAGAGGTGCATGAGGTGTTACTCTGCAGCCTTTTGAGTAGCATGCGGAAGTGAACTGAAAGCGTTAGGTGGGAATCTTTGGGAAGGAACATCTGTTGATGCGCCGTCCGGCTCTTATTGTGGCATTGACCTTCTGCATGTGCAGGAACTGATTAAGGTTCCTCGTTACGTACTGCGTGTAAAGTAACGTCATTCCAGCTTTCATTCATAAATCGGTTTAATAAAATCACCTGATGCAACTACATATTGCAGTACACTTAATTAAATGTTCGCTTCACCCTGCACGTTTCTAAACAATGCTGCCGTCATCAGGGGTGGGTAATTTCGTATAAAAATTGTCAAATATTAGGTAAGAAAGCAATCCCGTTACAGGCCTGGACAGGCCCTTAGGGCTCCAGGAGGTTGAGGCTCCCAGATTTCTAGACAATCGGCACTTGAAGGCGGTAAGGTTGTCAGCCCTACGCACCGGCCGCCTTTATCCCGCAGGAAATATTCCTGGTACTCATTTCTGTTAGAGGCTGAGTCGACCCCAGGGCCATAGTGCGACCGAAAGGATTATGTCAATGAAAAATTCCAATGACACCATCGGGAATCGAACCCGCACCCTTCCGGTTTTATTGTCAAATATTATACTTCATAAATACAGTAGAGTAAAACACCCAAGGATCTTATATTTATTGTTAATTTTAAGAGTTTTTGAAACATAATCAGCAACAAACAGTGATGAATTGATCGTAACATGGTATGTTCTTCCTTTGTTAGCTGCATATTTTATGCAGGCAACCACACAGCAAGAACACAGAGTGGTAAATTTGTTAACTTTCACCCACTTCCAAGGTTCATAACACAAAACTCTCAATAACAAATACAAAATTTTATTATGTTTTATTTTATTGCATTCATAGAAAGTAACTTGTAAGCGCTTTTACGGGCCCAGTTAATTATACACTGAAGATGGCAGAATTCTGCCAAAAAAATATGGGCGATAGTCCTATATTTGCGTGTCTTCTATTCCTCCGTCATATTCTGTGCAAGGCACCATGTTATGTCAGCAGGAAGACCAATTTAAAATCATACACGGTGCACATCGTGTGAGATTTACGTTTCTTTACTGTACATTATACAGTTCCACGAAACTGTCGTCCACAATAGTGAGCACTTTGTCTGGTCTAAAATGGGACGGAAGGGAATGCATTCAAGTTTCAACGTAACCGTTTCTTTGGAAAGTTGATGCATGAACATCACTCATAGTTCCCACTGGTCCTGCGCAGAGCAGGTGTGCAAAGAGAACGTTTTGTAGAAGACAGTTAATGCTTCGTCAGATGTTAGTGGCTTGGTGTGTTATACGTTCAGTTTGTTGCTGCACAAGAAGTCTTTCAGTTGCGTACTGACTTCCTGGCTGGCATGCCAATTTTCTTTGCCATTCTTGAACAATAAGTCGGTATTGAATCGTATAGCCTGCTTGAAAACTGAAAAGGTTTTGAACAAAAATGGCGAAGAAACTAATTTAAGATTTTAACACTGAAAAGCACTATTGCATAGTCCCTTACACGCAATTAATACATCAAGCAACAAATGTACTCAGTAAGGTACAATTCGTAACAAGTATTAAACTGCTGCATTGCGTTTGTTGGTTGATATATTAATTGCCACAACAGGCATGGTACGAGTAAAGTAAAAAAACTTTTACGCAATTATTTTTCCTTACGCTTTTTTTTTGATTTCCCTCATAATAAGAAGAGAAGGGTGACCTGGTTGCAGACTCCCACAGTATTTTGGCTAGGTGGAGGAATCATTTCTCCCAGCTGTTGAATATACACGGGGTTAATGATGTTAGGCAGATTGAAGTACACACAGCAGAGCCACTAGTGCCTGAGCCCAGTGCCTTTGAGGTTGAGATGGCTATTGGAAAACTAAAAAGCCACAAATCACCAGGTATTGATCAGATTCCAGCAGAATTGATTAAAGCAGGGGGTAGGATTTTTCGGTCTGAAATCCATAAACTTATTATTTCTATTTGGAATAAGGAGGAATTGCCTGAGGAATGGAAGGAGTCGGTCATTGTGCCTATTTATAAAAAGGGTGATAAGACAGATTGCAATAACTATCGAGGCATATCACTTTTGCCGACTACGTACAAAATTCTATCCAACATCATTTTGTCAAGGTTAACTCCATATGCAGAGGAAATTATTGGGGATCATCAGTGTGGATTTCAACGTAACAGGTCAACCACTGATCATATATTCAGTATTCGTCAAATACTTGAGAAAAAATGGGAATACAATGAGGCAGTTCATCAGCTATTTATAGACTTCAAGAAAGCCTATGATTCAGTTAGGAGGGTGGTCTTGTATAATATTCTCATTGAGTTCGGTATCCCCATGAAACTAGTAAGGTTAATAAAAATGTGCCTAAGTGAAACATATAGCAGAGTTCGGGTAGGCAAACATCTGTCTGACACGTTCCCTATTAAGAATGGCTTGAAACAAGGGGATGCTCTGTCGCCATTGCTTTTCAACTTTGCTTTAGAATATGCCATTAGGAGGGTTCAGGCAAACCAGGAGGGCTTGAAATTGAATGGTACACATCAGCTTCTGGTTTATGCTGATGATGTTAATATATTGGGCAGAAGCGTACATAGCATAAAGAAAAATGCAGAAGATTTAATTATTGCTAGTAAGGAGATTGGTCTAGAAGTAAATGCTGAGAAAACTAAGTACATGGTCATGTCTCGAAATCAGAATGCACGACACAATCACAACATAAATATAGATAATAAATCCTTTGAAAGGGTGGAAGAATTCAAATATTTGGGAGCAACCCTAACGAATCGAAACTCCATTCATGAAGAAATTAAGAGCAGATTGAAGTCGGGGAATGCTTGCTATCATTCGGTGCAGAATCTTTTGTCTTCGAGGTTGCTATCCAAAAACACAAAGATTAGGGTATACAGAACTATAATTTTACCTGTTGTTCTGTATGGATGCGAAACTTGGTCTCTCACACTGAGGGAGGAACAAAGACTGAGGGTGTTCGAGAATAGGGTGCTGAGGAGGATATTTGGGCCTAAGAGGGACGAGGCGACAGGGGAGTGGAGAAGACTACATAACGAGGAACTTAATGACCTGTACTCATCACCAAATATTATTCGGGTAATCAAATCGAGAAGACTGAGATGGGCGGGGCATGTGGCACGTATGGGGGAGGAGAGAGGTGCATACCGTATTTTGGTGGGGAGACCCGAGGGAAGGCGACCACTTGGGAGACCCAGGCGTAGATGGGAGGATAATATTAAGATGGACATTCGGGAAGTGGGATGGGAGGACATGAACTGGATTGATCTGGCTCAGGATAGGGACAGGTGGCGGGCTCTTGTGAATGCGGTAATGAACCTTCGGGTTCCATAAAATGCGGGGAATTTCTTGACTAGCTGATAAACTGTTAGCTTCTCAAGAAGGCCTCTGCTCCATGGAGTTAGTTAGTTAGTTAGTTCCCTCATAATAAAAAGTTAGGAAATGTATCCATATACACCAGTAAGTAACATAACTGTCGGTCAGCTGTCTTACTGCCTGTATCATTCATTTTATTAATCCTCTAAAGCCTGCTGGTTACTTTATGTACCACCAGGTTTGATTCTCAGAGTCCTTGTCCTGCCCACAGAGTGTATTTATGTGTTGTTTAAGGAGCTCAGAAAAAAGAGTGATTATCTGTCTAAACAGTATGAACTGATAGGTTTTAATAACTGAGACTGAGTGTGTTTACTGCGCGGTACGAGCTGAAACTTTATGTATAACTCAGAGTAACTGGAGTCTTTAAATTGTTCATGTCAAATGCCAACGTGTTCTTAGAAATAGCGGAACAAGCAAGGACGACAGTCAAAGACGTCAAATATAAAATTTAATCAAAACCAGTTTAAATCTTCTCGGTTTAGGAAGATAAATCAACATAAATATCAACTTTGTTTAATTTATTGCGAACGTGTAAGAAAAAATTGTATCGCACGTAAAAGGCGTACTTCTTTTCTATCAGGCTGCAGCCTTTGTTCGAATGATGTTTCACAACAATAAATGTTTAGCTGTTTTGGCTCGAGAAGCTCACAGAAAGGTAAGAAGGTGAAGATGCGAGTTGAAGTTACTGCTGTTCGACTCCAGATGAGGTTGGTCAGGACGTTTTATTATAAGCCTACCTATCGAGGGGAATGGAAAAAATATGCACGCAGTTAGCTATTTTTCTTTCCCACCGGCCCGGATAGTATTTGTAAAAAAATGCAGTGGATTTTTTTTATTTTTATTAGTAGTGTTAATCTACAATACTAGATGCAATCCCTGTTGTATGTGGTTATGGTGTGTGTTGTGCTGTCACTGGCAACAGCACAACACACACCATAACCACGCATAGCAGGGACTAATATTTCAACCATAGTATAAAATGCCACATGACTAACATATCGCACAGCCAAGGATTGCGACACAACTTCCTGAAGAGCCTCTTTTATCAAGTCTTAAATCAAATTTGAGTGCATCAGGTGTTAGTGTTTTTAACCATGGGGGTGTCTATTACAACCCCATAAAAGAAGAATGCAGCATACGAAGACAACATATCGATCCCGCCAGCAGATGTAAAAACTTTTGGTGCACGCCCTGAAAATGACGTTCCGTACGCCGAAACATGTCGGGGTGAAGTGAAAAAGGCAATAATAACAGTGTACAATGCATTCGGTTGGTTTCAGTGTAACAGTCAGTATCACGGCAATGCACGGAGTTAGAGTATCACGACAATGCACGGAGTTAGATTATCACGACAATGCACGGAGTTAGATTATCACGGCAATGCACGGAGCGAGAGTATCACGGCAATGCACGGAGCGAGAGTATCACGGCAATGCACGGAGTTAGATTATCACGGCAATGCACGGAGTGAGAGTATCACTGCAATGCACGGAGTTAGAGTATCACGGCAATGCACGGAGTTAGAGTATCACGGCAATGCACGGAGTTAGAGTATCACGGCAATGCACGGATTTAGAGTATCACGGCAATGCACAGATTTATAGTATCACGGCAATGCACGGATTTAGAGTATCACGGCAATGCACGGAGTTAGATTATCACGACAATGCACGGAGTTAGCAGTGTTAAACCCAAGCCGTAATGTCTCGGCTATCGCGTACAGCAACGATCTGAACTCAAAGAATCCCACTGTTCGGCAGTAATGTTTCAACTGTTTGGGTTTTCTCAGAGGCTGTATTTAAATTCACTCATTTACTAGATATTGTAATGACCTGGCCAGAGAAAGTTGAAACAAATCATTGTTTTGCCAGGAATTTTCGCTTAGAATTTTCGCTTAGAAATGCCCAACCCAGTGACACTGTCAGATATCCGGATTCCCAGGCTTATCTTTACTTTCATAAAGTCTCGCGTACAGACGATGACACGGATACAACAAAGCTGTGACGTAACAATCCGGAATTACGCAACGACTAATAATGTAATGCTAGACTATTCGGACAGCTTCACCGAGCAGTGCGTAAGTTCAATATATAGCGCAGATATATCCGTGCTTTCGCCTGTGTGGCGCTACAATTTGTCACGGAGTGTCCTTTGTTTTCATAGTACTTCCCTCTTCTACTTGATTGTTCACGGTAAGTGTAGAGGGTTTTTTTAATTTTCACTTGATCACACTCAAACACACACCACAGTCGGTACGACTCCTCTGGACGAGGGATCGGCCCGTCGCAGAGACCTCTACCTGACAACACAAACACTTTACAAGAGACAACCTTCATGTCCCCCGTGGGATTCGAACCCACGATCCCAGAAAGCGCTCGGCGGCAGACATAAGCCTTAGACCGCTCGGCCACTGGGATCGGCGTCACGGATTTTTTGGGGTGAAAACTGGTATCGGAATTGTTAGTATCTTTTTCCTCGTTCAGTAAACGAACAACTACGTAGCTGTAAATGTAAAGTCGTGAGTGTGCTCAATTAAGCACTACAGGATGAAGATATTCCCATAAGCAGATATTCCCATAAGCAGATATCCACGAAAATGAAGGACGCAATGAAACCAGAGCACCTAACATTCTCTGTTAATCTCTGCGCCAAGTTTAAGTCATATTCGGCGTCAAGCTCCGGCCCGTTTACTTTTTGAAAATTAAATCCCACCCCCGTACATATTGGATAGGAAAGTGTGTGGGCTGCAGTGTTTTTTTTTGTAGTGGTGAAGGGCCCCGCAGCAGACGCTACGGACGCACCGCAGCCTTGAGGCTTCTTGTGCTACCCTGTGAAGATGACGATGATCATTATTATTTTTTGTCCATTTCCTAGTAATGGAGCACCGATGGAATGAAATTGACAGGGGAAAACCGAAGTACTAGGGAAAAACCCTGTTCCAGTGCCACTTTGTCCACCACAAATCCCGCATGGACTGACCCGGGATAGAAACCGGGTCTCCGCGGTGGGAGGGCAGCGGCTAACGGCCTGAGCCATGGCACGGCCGGGCTGCAGTGTTAGTGTGGACGCCGTGGCAAAAAGGAGTTTCTCTAAGCCGTAGGTTACCAAGCTGTAGTCCTGATTTCCATTAAATTGGTGTGCAGAACGGGCACAACCATCGCATCTAAGTACAGGGGAACTTGGTTACAGAGCCATGAAAGAGACTAAATGCATTTTGTCGCTCTAACCCAGTGTTGTTCTAACCGAGTTGTATAATGTTATGATTAACAGTGATGAATTAATTGGTACCACAGGGTATATGGCGCTATAGATGGGGTGTTGCATAAAGCGATATCGCTATGACCGGGTTCGACTATACATATATTCATTATTAATTTACTTTGTTTCTTACTGCATTTCGTTTTATTAAATTTCGAATTTGATATCATATTTAAAACACTTTAGTTGCCAACTTTAGTAATCACAGCACAGCCTTACACTTTGTAAACAACGCGCTGTATAATCATTGTGTCAAGACTGCCATCGACAGTGAAGTTCTCAGGCGGCGGAGGGGTGGAGCGTGTTTACGAAGTACTGCTGTAAATTACACGCAGCTTGAAATAGCACGAGAAGCTTTGTCTTGTAGCTACCGTGCGCCATTTTATGGGCGGAAAGTAGGGGTGGGGGGGGTGGGGTTGAAATGTCGTGGGAAGCACACTTCCTGGTAGCACACGACACACATTTTGCATCAGGTCAAAAGACACTCCCAGTAGCCGACCGCGTGTACTGACTTGACGTGAGCGATCAGACTGGAGTCGCCGTATTCTCACTGCGGAGATCTGATTTCGATCCCAAGCCAAGTCATTTGGGGTTTATGGTGGAAGGAGTGGCATTGAGACAAGTTCTTCTCGAAGTCCTTCGGCATCATTCCACCAAAGCTCCACACTAGAGTATCAGAGACGCTGCCTAAACGTAGCAATTAACAGCGTCAATACATAGCACACGAAAAGGGGGGAAAAACGCTGGTCTAAAGGCTCACAGTGTCGCTAAATAAACGACACTAACTACCTAAGTATTATGATAATGCAATATAATTTTTTCAGGTTGTGCCTTATCATTTTTAGGCGCGTTCGCAAAACTGCGAAAAAGAATGTTTGCTTAGTCATGTCTTTATGTGTGTCTGCCTGTTTGTCCGTCTGCATGGAACAACTCGGCTGCCACTGTACGGATTTTGATTAAATTTGGTATTTGATCATTTTTCGATATCTGTCAAGAAACTTCAAGTTTGGTTTAAATCTGATAAGAATAACAGGTACTTTACATGAAAACCTGTGTACATGTATGATGATATCTCGCTGAATTCTTCTTAGAATGAGAAATGTTTCACACAAAAGTCGTAGAGAAAATCAAAACACACATTTTATGTTCAATAATTCCCCCCCCCCCCCCCAGAAAATAGTACCGTTTATGAGATAATGTGGGAAAGTACGGTACAGCCGGACAGTCCACAGATTACAATACAATACAGCGCATGCGCTTTGCTTGCTGGATAACTAAGGCTGCAGACACACACACAGAGAATAAGTAATACTTAGGGGTGGTTTTCCACGACAAGAGTTGTTACGCGAACGCGCCTCAAAGTTACGTTATATGTACATAGCCTGTCCTGTTCTTATCTAACAATATTATGTTACTTTGCTGAAATTTCGGCCATCACAAACAGGTCTAAATTTTACTGACTCTAAAAAAGGCCATCGGGAATTCTGTGTGCTGCGTTACTGAGTGCATACTTTCCATTGTGGTTCATCATGTGACTGACGTAACGTGACAGGGACTCAGAGCTCTGTTGCAGAACTGTGAAGGTTTGACACTTACCTGAGAGGATTTCCTCTGGTTGCAGCTTCACCTCCATCGCCTTCAGCTTGGTGTGCAGTTCTCGCGTGTGGATAAACAAGAACAGAGTGGTCGATATAGCCATCAGGGCGACCAGTTCGCTCGTCCTGGAAGCAAAATACAAGTTCTTGTGACAGTCGTAAGCTGGATGTCCAGGAATCGAATTTTGGTCCTGAATGTGTTCATTGTTTAGTTATGCCTGTATTTTCCACGTAGTCACTACAGATTTTAGTTCCGAGAAATTATTTCATCTACCTGCTCAGTCAGTCAGTCAGTCAGTCAGTTTGTCTTTTAGTCAGTCTTGAGTCGTCAGTGGTTAGTGAGGTGTTCCAACACCGTTCTGTCAACCGCAAGCGTCCTGCACAGCAGCATGTGGCAGCTGTTGAATACAATCAGAAATACATCGCGTTTTGCGTTACGAATCTGTACATATGTTGGACAATTCTAGTTTCGTAGACGGATGCAGACGTCGCAGTAGTTGTACCACAAAACAAGGCGTCACATCCCAGCATACAGTGATCATAGACACGATCCCTCATCGGGATTTGATCCCCTGACTCATCCAGCTCGGATCGAGTCGCTATACCGACTGAGCTATCAGGCACCGTAATAATAATAATAATAATAATAATAATAATAATAATAATATGAACGCTGGTAAAAGCGCCAGTGCTTCTCGTAAACTCGTATGTAATCCAGAATGCCCCATTTTCCTAACGAAATGCTCAAAATCCAGAATGCCCCATTTTCCTAACGAAATGCTCAAAATATGGATTAACTCTTTTTTACTATTTTTCGCCAGTTTGTGCTCGGCATATCGATTTACGTGCATATTTGCACTCTCACTTCACCGCCATCTTGTTACAATTATGCACATGAGAACTGGTAACAAAATGGCGTCTTACTCCCTACGTAGCAATTAGAGGCTGATATCACGCGATGCGTCTTGCTGGAAGGGCGTGTTAGGTGTCACTTGTGAAATGCACGTTCATCACGGAAATTAGTGACAGCTGACTGGATGATGCACGAAGTACGAGTAAATACATCAACTGTCATTGTTTTGTCAGTTGAAATAGTGGGTTTATTGGCACATCAGCTACCGTGGCTTCTCGCAACTACCTGACTGTTAGAATACGTGCATATATATTCATGGATTTAAGGAAGTAGGTTCGACTTAACAGAAGACGTTAAAAAAGAGATAAAACTTTGTAAGCTGAAAAATATCGATGGCTGTTGGAAAGCATAAAGTTTGTCTTAAAACAGCGTCATCAGTCACGAATAATTAATCGTGGCCGGCGAAGCCATTCTCTTTTGATATTACATATATTTTGGACGTGGGCATTACAATAAATACGCCAAACACTCAGGCGTAAGAGTCGGAATATTGCATGGTCCTGGGTTCGAATCCGAGCAGAGGTAGCAGGTTTCTATCTTCTCCAAACCGCTCAGACCTGCTCTGGTGCCCACTCAGGCTCTTATCATAGGGGTTCTTCCCCGCGGGGTAAAGCGGCCGAAGCCTTGGGCACTCACCTCCGTCTAATGCCAAGATTAAGAATGAGTGGAGCTATACTTCTGCTCCCTATACGCACTCAGGACAGTTAGAACTTACAGACGTAGGTTGGAGGAAGCAGACTACATGGGAATGTGTCAGACGAATGAGAGAACAAAAGAACTTGCATGGGTATTGTGGATATGTATCGTGCACCCAAGGGCTCTTCGTAGGTCTGATACCTGCTGAATCACTTGTCCTGGAACAGAGCGCAGAATTTAGTCGGAGTGATGGGCAGTGTATTGTTACGTAGGATGCATGCTGAGTTTTGCACTTCAGATACATAAAGTTATTCGCTAATAGCTGACACGAACAAACCCCCTCCGTCTAACCCCGCTTTCCAAACCATTCATTCGAAAAAGGGCCACATGTAAAGCTTATGTACACGGTGGTTAATAGATAAGGTTTTCTGAGACGTGGACACTCAAATAAAGGATTCGTAACTACTTAAACATTTAAACAGAGCAGAAGAATTATATGTACGTATAAAGAGATGATGATGGAGAATCAATTAATGACAAACACAAAATCACGTATGATAAGTAATTTGAAACTTTGCGGAAAAGAGAAGGTCATTTGACTTTGCGTACCCTCACTGCAACAGCCTTGCTCCGCACAGTAACAGCAGGCAGCAGTGAGCATTAGTGTGCAGCAGGAATACTCGGGAGTTACGTAACGTCTTTATGACACGGTGCATTTAGCGCATTTAACTCTAGTATTTGTACTGTACATGTTCTACAAAACGTAAGTAAGGTTATACCTATAATTGAATGTTCTTACACTTCATCGATATCAACTAAAAAATTCCACATTATTTGTGACTGCGTAGTAATATCCATATTTTTAAGAACATGTAACATTTTTTACCTATACGTTCAAAAACTCATGAGTCCCTTTACAGTTTTGCAGATTCCATTCAGTTTAATGTGGGCTGCTGTCGCATTACTCTTTTGCCTATATAGACCCACATGTCGAATTTCTTTCCCAGAATTCCAAAGAGTACTAAACAAAGAGACTGCACTTCGTTACGTACTGCATTACCATTTTAACCCGTTAAAGACGAAGCGTATCTGTTTTATATAAGGACTCAGTGCGTACCGCGCTGTAAACACTCTCCACTTCGGTTATAAAAACCAGTCTCTTAATGTTTTATAAGGCAAAAGTTACTGTTTGTTCCGAGATCGACACAAAACACATAAACGCAATGTGGGCACCACGTAGGATTTTTTTATGTTGAACCTGGCGGTATGTAAAGTTACCACTAGGCTTTAAAAGGTTGACTGGATCCAGTAGCCTATCCGTCACTTGCATACTGCCACCTGTATACTATATATTTATATTTTATTAACTTGCCAACTTTTAGTCTTTTAACCTTCTTATTTGTATTAGATTTTTATATATAGGCAGGCATTCCACGGCTGACGATCCTCTTTATTTCATACACATTTAAATGCTTTTATATATTTGTAATACATTTTTAATGAGAAAGGGGAGATTCCCATCTTAATTTAGTACATAGTTTTTCGTGTATCAACGTTTATAGAAAGCCCAATGATGGCTCGTGATTGCAGCCGAAACATGTAGCCGTGAACAGACAGTTAAAAACGCGTGTTGTGTGCCACTTGTTTGGTACATATCTTGTGACCTCTGTCACTGACCTGTTCTGTGTGAGTCAGCTCAGCCCAGTCCACATCAATAAATCATATTTACATAAAATAAATTTTAATATTATACATTTATATGTCTCTTCCTTCAATTTCCGACCAGCGAAACGGATTTTTCTCCACTGCCCCCCCCTTCCCCCTTCCAGCCTAGTAATCTGTTGAATGGATACCGCGGACTCTTTCTCAGCGGGTAAAGTAGCCGGGACTTTGACCATTCACTTTCGCACAGTGCTTAGGTGAAGAATGAGTGGAGCTGTGCCCCTACTCCTCCACATGCCCTCATGGGGTGCATATAGACAACTTTATACTTATCTTTCTGTACCTTGTGTTACCAAGTGCCCAACACAGCTGTTGTTTAAGTATACCTTGAAATGTTAGGCTTCTGGGTTTTGTCAACGTGCAGAACTGTGGGCTAATATCGACATTTCGGAGGAACATGCTGCCTCCATCTTCAGGGTGCAGAAGCTGAAATAACCCTAGGTATCCGGCCGCAAACCTGCACGGTGCAATAACCCATAAGAGTGACGTCTGATGGTTACCCCCTACTTAAGAAATCCTACAGTCCTATTCAAGTGTACATAACACTGTTTCCGCATCGTGCCACACCTTTGTTATGATGTCTCAGCGCATGTGTTTTATCTAGACGTTAATAACAAAGGACGAAGTTTAAAGCATTTGGCGACAGAGCAGTCAGTGAAAGTGCGCGCTTCTGGGCTGGGCTGTACAGAGGCGAGGCAAGGAAATAATTTTTAATCAGTCACCATACACTCACCATTCCGTGATACAGGAACAGGAGAACTAGAAAGCAAGTGTTCTATCGACATCTGTGTACCGGCATGCCTTCCTTGCACTGGAGGCCATTAAACGTTTGAACTTCCTTTCTCCCACGGTTAGTAACAACATGGCGGATGAGCTCAATCTGAGATGGGACACAAATGATCGCATTTTAATGCATGCACTGGGGCTTTTTGTATGGTGATGGAAATGCGGGTAATAAGCATGATGCACCTTGTCTGACAATTAAATACCATTACGGAAATAAACCGTTACTTTAAAATGTACAATAAAATGGTGACTTGCCGGATGTAGATTGTTTATAAAGTCACTTTGAGATCTGTAGGTGGTTGAGAAGATGATATTAAAATGGCTCTGATGGAAAAAATGTATAGAGATGGAATGTATTGGATTCCTTATATGTCAGTCTGCGCGTAACAGAATGAACACTGTAATGACAAATCAGTTTGGTTGAAGAAAACATCCGCTAGGAAGCTTTTGTGTACACGGTAATAAAAATTCTGTTTCATAGAAGAGGGGATTCATTGATGAACTCAGTACAAGCGACCCGAGGTGTGTAAGTTTAATATGGCGGTGTACACAGTGGTGCAAAAATTACTGGACACAGTCTTTCTCTTGTTAAACATCGAGTGTGAAGTGACTTTTGGGCCAGTCTGTATATCAAGAGCCCATAGGATGTGGCAACGTGTAGTCTTTAGATACGTATGTGTACAGGTACTGCGTCAGTAGCAAAACACGCTTTGTTGTGTACCAGAACACCGTAAACTTAATCACTAAATATTCATAGCGGACACTGTAGCACGGAGTAAGGCATGTTTCCTCGGAAAACCGGTGTATACTTCCCTTTACCTCTCTACTTAATGTTGTGTTAAAATTGTTTTCTCACGAATGAATTTTTTCTGAAGTTTTAACGGGTCCTACACAGACGCACGCTGAAGTAGGCAGCTAATTACTCGACTAGTACTGCACGTTTTAAAAACGGATTTAAAAGCATAAAAAGTAAGCAAAATTTGTCATTTTAAGACTTTTTAATTACAAATCCTAATTTTTTAAGTTCTAAATTATACACCACACCGTCTGTCTTTAATGACACACCATCAAGAATTACAAGTCGATTGCAATTTATATTTTATATCGTCTGTGACATCTCGCGAAAATTTATATTTATACAGTCAGTCTTAAATTTTTGTAGAAAATGAACGCCTGATGATGATGGGCTTCATCGAATAATGCAGTGTTTGAGATAAAAATAAACAAAGCTTGTGTCGGACGGAATACGTAGTGTTATTTATGAAGTTTAATGCCACTGGCATACATAAAGAACCGAGGCATAACTGGCGCTGCGGTCACTTAGATTTCCGGCTGTGTTTCTGAACTCCATAAGACAGCTTGGGAGCTGCCTTTAAAGCAAAGGATCCAACAGTAATTACTGACACATTTCTTCGTTTCGTTTCGTAGTCCTTAACACTTCTACCTACTCACAGTAGGTCTCGAGGCTTTTACTGTTCATTTTATCGCACTCAGACACAGACCACACTCGGTAGGACTCCTCTGGAAGAAGGCTCGGCCCGTCGCAGAGACCTCTACCTGACAACACAAACACTGTACAAGAGACAAACATCCATGCCCCCGGTGGGATTCGAACCCCCGATCCCAGCAAGCGCTTGGTCACAGACCTACGCCGTAGACCGCGCGGCTACTGGGATCGGCACTGACACATTTCTTCCGTAAATATTTTTCATCAAACGTGTACAATTTTCTACCTTTCAAGACCCAGCGGTAGATTACTGTTAATTTTTCTTGACGGAAGGTGTGGTTGTGCTCACAAACAGTCCCTTAGGGATGAAACAAGGATAATGTGCGGTTTCGTAGCGTGATGGCGTGAAAGTTGCAGTTATCGTGTCTCATCAGGTTGCATCGTGATTGTGTAATTAAAATATCTGTCCTAAATATGGCCATATGAAACAGTTCACATTGGCAGCACCGGAAATGCTCTGTCTACTGTTCGCCACCACAGCGCCCACCTTAGCAAAGGCGGGGCCCAATTGCTATCTTTGTGGTGGGTCCTTAAAATTTATTTTGCAGAGCAAAGAAGACTAACCTTCTGGTATAATAACGTAAGTTAGAAAATCACTATAAAATCAGCCTGAGAGCTTTGTGTGGTATCACACTGCCTGTTGTTAAAAATTACTAATGCGCGCACCCCCCCTTAAAAGCGGGGCCCCCATAAGAGCAGGACCCGATTGCGTCAAATGGGTCCAATCGGCCCAAGGCCGGCCCTGCGTCACTACATGCATCGTATATTCTATAAACATGACTGTCTTTTTACATCACATCCTGTGTTTAACTTTGTTGTTGTTATGTTACTAACTTTGCCCTGATTTCAACCAAAGTATGGGTTCTTTGAGCTCTTAATAATTTTGAGATAGGACCATGTGGCAGTCGGTAATGAAGCTCTGCTAAGCCCACCCACACATGCACGCACGCACACACACACACACACACACAGCACATACATGCCGCATTTGGGGCCAACAGAGACCCTTGTCTTATGGATGCCGAGTCTCTCAGTTCCGCAGGGTTTGTGGTCTGACGTCGCGGTGTAGTGCTTAGCAAGACGGACAGCTTTGTCTGTGTATTTCAACCGGTGTCCTTGGATCACGATGTGAAACGCCTTTTTCGCAACCAGACGGTCCACCAATCGATAGCCGCTGGTAGCACTTTTAACCTTAATGCTTCTCACATTTCGATTCTATCATGTAACGTGCCTCGGGTTAGGAAGTAGGTCCATGAGATTTAAATTTTCTGCCCTAAGTCGACCATTTGGACTATTATAATGTTCGTGACATACGAACTGCCCTTCAATGGAAGCTGTTTACTACTGTGCCTTGTGTGTAGTGCGTTAAATTTTTGAGTAATGGATTTTATTTGTGATAAATGAATATAAGACTAATAAGTTATGCATAATCGCAAGGCAAAAAATTCCCGAAAGGATTTGCAGCTGTACCTCAAATTGCAGCATGCTTCAGAATCTGGAATTGGTTATATGTTTGAGAGTTCGTCGGCCTTATAAACATTTGGGGTAATGCCGTAAATTTTGGAGACTTGAAAAACAGAAGCTTTTGTCCGAAAGTATGTACATACCATGTTCTACATTCATTAATGCCATGCTATTATACTTAGGACCGACATGTTTCAGATTCCTTTTCTTTAATGCAAAGTTTTAGGATCGATGAACTGGCTTGGTACAAAAAATACCTCTTAGCAACAGAAGATTTATTTTAAGACTTCCGGTTTTTGCATAATACTGCCACCAATTAACGTTTCGACTTAAAAGTAAAGTCATTACAGGTTTGCTATTGCAACCATCTGTTCCTCTTGGGGCATCAGCTTTGATATGAGTACGACAGATTCATGCAAATATTCTGCAGTCAAGTGTCCTGTAAATCAGCTGTTTCAGTGACGGAGAAAGTACTATGATTATATTATTAAAGTACATCTCAAATTTGTGTACAAAGAACATTGAACACCAACGAATGCACAAAGAGTTTTTCATCAATTGTAACACACTCCTACATGTTTCGACCCTGCTGGGTCATCTTCAAGGAGAAACTTTCCGTTGTCGTTACACTATGTTGCACTATACAGTAACGACACTACTATAGCATAAGGACAACGGAAAGTTTCTCCCTGAAGATGGACCAGCAGGGTTGAAACAGGGAGAAACTTTAAGTTGTCGTTACACTAGGTTGCACTATACAGTAACAACACTACTATAGTGTAAAGACAACGGAAAGTTTCTCCCTGAAGATGAACCAGCAGGGTCGAAACATGTAGGAGTGTGTCACAATTGATGAAAAAACTCTTTGTGCATTTATTGGTGATTAATGTTTTTTGTATAATATAGTGCACGGACATGGAACACATCAAATTTTTATGTTGTTTCCACCGTGCATTTTTCAGTATACAAACAAAATCACCAACCCATGCACTTTTTATTAACTACCACTTACTTCCCGACACATGTTTCGGCGTCCAGTGTCGCCATAATCAGGGATACTTGTTGTGAATAACACTGGGCGTCCATATGTTTTATAGAAACCAACTGGACGTCCAGTGAAACCATATGTACGTCCACTGGTATTCACAACAAGTATCCCTGATGATGGCGACACTGGACGCCGAAACATATGTCGGGAATAATGGTAGTTTATAAAAAGTGCATGGGTTGGTGATTTTGTTTGTATAGATCTTAAGTATTTAAGAGTCCAACATAATGGGCGTCAGTGGACACCCTTCTTAGTGTTGTTGGATTTCTATTTTCCATTACAAGAAAATCAGTTACTCTCGCGCACCGCGCCCTAGAGTTATGCATCGTGCATTTAAAATTAAAATCCTGAAAACCTGCAATCAGATCCAATAAGTTAATAAATACGGAGCCACGTCCTTTCTAGCGGAATACTTCAATCTAAATTAAATATTTGGCCGGCCGTCGTGTACAAGTTCTCGTGACTCCGAACACCGCTGTTATTAAATTTGCTCACGAACGGCTAACCATTTTATAAAGCATTCTTTGTTTCATCCTTGATGTACTTTCTCCAGTAGCTGTGTCTAACGCTTCTGTAGAGAAGGGCCGATTTTGCTGTACTTGCTTACAGTTTTACTCAAATCTGCTGGGTGAATGTGCCTGTAATTTGCTCAAGGATAATAAAGCTTAACAAGTCCCCTTTCCTTTGAGTATTCACCACTTTGGTTATTGTAACTGTAATTTCTTAACGCGAATTCCTGCGGGCGCGCTCTGTGAGACATATGACGCAGGGCTTCTTGGTTCGCTGGTTCCAGACCCGCTTGGAAAATTTTTGTTTACTCTTGTTGTCTTGTATTTCTCTGCACATGGTCTGATCTTCCATATAGGGAAGCCTAGTAATTGGCTTGATAAAGTAACGGTCATGTTCACCTTATAATCTGCAATGAAGGCACTGAGGGGAGCAGAGGTATACGTCTAATGTTTAACCTCGGCAATAGGGGGTGTGGGTGGTTAACGCCAGGCGCCGGCCGATTTACCCGCTGGAATGACCCGGTACCCATTTTGCAGGATGTTGTGTGGGCCCCAGGGCCATTCTGGACGGATGCGGAAAATCTCGCCCCTAAAGAAATCCGATGCAACTAGAGATGTAAGTTGAGAATACTCTCGCGAGAATATTCTCCGAGAACGAGAATATTCTGAGAATATTCTCCGAAAGATTATTCTCCGAGAATATTTGAGAATTTTCTAAAAAACGAACACTTGAATCTTTCTGAACACTCCAGAAATTTGGAGAAGGTTCCAGGACCCTATTGTCAATCTGTACGTACCGCAGGTGTACCCGCCGAACTCTTGACAGTGTTCTAGGGCTACGGTAGCAGCGCGGCTACTCGTAGCACGGATCATCTAGTGTATGTCGCGCAAATCGACTGTTCATGAAGATCCCCTGCGGTCCCAAAGGAACAAGGCTGCACTGCGAATGCGATGCCATTAACCCTTTAAAGACGAAGCGTATCTGTTTTATATAAGGACTCAGTGCGTACCGCGCTGTAAACACTCTCCACTTCGGTTATAAAAACCAATCTCTTAATGTTTTATAAGGCAAAAGTTGCTGTTTGTTCTGAGATCCGTACAAAACATATAAACGCAATGTGGGCACCACGTAGAATTTTTGATTGTCAAACCTGGTGACATGTAAAGTTACCGCTAGGCTTTACAAGGTTAAACTAGCGGACAGGAGGTAGTAGCACTAGGGCACTGGTACATAAAACTAGTTTTCTGGCGCTGTTTTCTGACGCTCTGATGCTGAGCTGTACTATCGAAAATCATTGTTTTTTATTTCACCTTGCACTACTTCCAGAATATATTTGTAAGGCACAACTGCGGCATTACTTAGCACTTGCAAATTTTCCCCAGTAGTAGCTTGCCACAGAACGTGTTGGCTTCACTTGACTCTCAGGTAGTGTATATACCATTGTTCTCCCTGACGTGTACTGCAACTACTGCGGGACAGGATACGTGAAAAAAGCAAAAAGAACGAAAAAGCATGTTGTCAGTTGCGCAGAGGCTCCTAACTACGTAACAGTAAAAACTGCAACTCCGGTAAGTGCGGGAAGTGAAGCAGCAAGCGAGCCATCAACTTCTGCTGCGGTGTTACGGTTTAAAATCAGCAGAAGTCGCAGTTTCTGTACTAGGTATGCCTCCCACTTCAGAAGCTACGGAAATAAATTTCAATACGAAGAACATGATACATATCGCCCGCCAAAAGATCCAGAGTAACTCAAGAAAAACCTGACAAGTTAACTTATGTATATAGCTCACAATGTGAAACTTTTAAGACATGCTAGTGACTTGCTGTCCGTCCAAACAAACTGGACATCACCAGCCGGGATGGAGAGTGTCAAGAACAAGAAAGGCAAAGAAATGACAATGATGAAGAGTCTGAAGAACAATACGCAAAAGCAGACGACAAGCAGGGAACTTGAAAAATCATTACATTCTTCTTATTTCTCGAATATTCTGAAATATGGCTGTATTTCTATAAAATTTTATAGTGCAACCAATAAATATAAATGTAAATATAACTTATCAATATAATGGACACACTAAACAAAAAAAACATGATTACTCAGGATATCCAATATTTTATTCTTCTTCTTCCACCTCGATACGTTGTACTTTTACCGACGTCTCTTTATTTTGCTCAGACACATTGAGAAAGACAAATCTTTATGGACTACATTAGTAATTATGCAAAAAAATAATGTTACCTTTCCGTGGTTACGTGTTTTCCGACAGGGAAACAGAAAATTCTCAAAAATTCTCAGGTCAGAGAATATTCTCGAGAATATTCTCGCCAAAGATTATTCTCGAGAATTTTACATCACTAGGTGCACCTGCGTTGATAAGGATTAAGGAAATCTTTAAAGTAGAAGAGACGGCGATCCCACCAGACGCTTAACACCAGCAAGCATCAGTAAATAAGAGAAGCAATGAATTTAAACGATCCTACATAAATCGTGCCTAATAAACTGTACTGTTCAACTGACGTCCTCAGAGTAATTAAATGATAAAGACAGTATGGACATAAAGTGCATTAATTTAGCAGAAAATTAAGACCGTAAAAATATTTTAGTCGAAAAAGTCTCACCTTGGCTTTTGAGAAAAGAGACTGAGAAGGTGTAGGCTAGATATAAAAGATTCCTAGATCTCTGTGCAGCGTGACGCATTTCGGTGAGACGTCCAGTTTGCATGGCCAGGATACGCAGCTCTCCTTCTTGAGTGACGTGTGTATGTATGCACACTGTTCATCACCTCACTCAACTGTACATTACTATCCTTTGCCGGCAGCTTAGGAACCATGGAACCGGCGGTGTCTTGGCCATGCTGCCTACAAGAGGACAGGGTTACCTCTCCTACCTTCAAGTCATCCAAATTCATTTACAAATTTGCCGCATTTCCTTCCTCATAAGACGCTACAAAAGACAAGGTGCACCCTATAAGAAGTAAGGCGTTTTTGTAGATTTAATTTCTGATTACTTTTCGGTGTTAAGACGCAGGGTGGTTCTTTGGGACGAATCTTAGGTTAAAAAATGGGTCTTACGAGGGGGGAGGGGCCGCGGTGGCGCAGTTGGTTGAGGCACTGCGCTACAAACCGGAGGGTTTTTCATTGACATAATCCTGTCGGTCGCACTATGGCCCTGGGGTCGACTCAGCCTCTAACAGAAATGAGTACCAGGAATATTTCCTGGGGGGGGGGGGGGGGGAGGTAAAGGCGGCCGGTGCGTACGGCTGACAATCTTACCACCTTCATGTGCCGACTGTCCAGAAATCTGGGAACCTCAACCTACTGGAACCCCAAGGGCCTGTCCAGGCCTGTAACGGGATTGCTTTACCTTACGAGATGGGAAATATGGTAATTCATTCTGTGAGAATGCAATTTTAATCTCAAGTATAAAGGACTAATTAATAATTTAAAAGCGAAAAAAAGGAACTGCACTTTAAGACGGAGGGCCCCACACACGGAAGCGGGGCCCCAGATTCCAGAATCATTGCTACGCTAATGTCGTACACAGCACAAATATACTGTTGAGTAGTTCTGTCACCAGAAAATTTGTACTGGCAACAACAAAAAGATTAGCGAGGTGCTCAGAGTGGTTAGAACCAATCTGGAAATTCTGTTCACTCCATCTTTGAATTATGACAATACTGTTTTGTGACTTTCAAATCAACGTCCGGGCATCTCTACACGTGGGCCGGTAAACGTCACATCCGCAGGCAAAGGAAGGCCTTCACGTGACTGGAATAGAACTCAGCCTCCTGATGTCATGTCTGCCAGCAGGTGTGGAAACGAAGCGACTCATTTCCATAGGGCTGACGTTTAGTAAACCCTGTGTCTAAACACCATGCCATAAAGGCGCCCAGGGGCGTGAATATACGATCCCATTTCTCGAAACTGTGTCACTAAATGGCGAAGACTGATCAGCTTTGAGCTGCCGTCATTTTCCTCCACAATAAGCACTCCCGAGCCCCAGCTGAACAGGAAAACGGACAGGCCCACACAAAAGTATATACCCTGCAATCGACATCTGAATCCGTCTTGTTCAGTCACGTTTGGCTGATCTGTCTAATATTCATGGTTTATAACATTTGTCGTAACATTATATAGTTCATACCAGCTGGTCACTGTCGTTGTGTATCTGGTTGTTTTTTTCGTTGTTCCTTTCTCTATTTGATTGTTTCTTCCTTAAGTACTTAATTGTTAATTAATTTTTCTTCCTCCCTTGCCTTCTCTTTGTGACGTGTAACGTCTGTTTGAGTTTTCTGTAGGTTATTTTCAGTCAAAAGAAAACAGTTCAACAGAATTTGAGACGTTGTGAAAACATTTTTTTACAATAAAAGCTACAAGTTTTGACCTTCAGGGGGTCATCTTCAGGGTCTTTTGATATAAATGTAGCAATAATAGCCTCATAATGACCTGTTAAAGATTGAAACTTGAAGCTTTTTTGAAAAAAACAAAGAATTTTGTGTTACGAATAAGTCAATGTGAGTTGGATTTTTGTCTTTTGACTGAAAATGACGTCATCTTTTTCCAGCTTTCATGTTATGAAGAAATTATTCTGTTACAGTTGACTCAGGCAGTAAATCTGCAAGTAATAGTGCGACACTTGTGCTCGCCTGGGAAGACTGATCGACAGTGATGTTACTTCTCCAAACATCAAAACAAATTCCACGACCGTGGAAGCATACCGTAATGGGTGAGTCTGTAAAGAATTTATGAGTAGAATATTGGTCTATTTGAATAATTTCTTATTATCATAACAGTCGCCTAGATAGGCTGAGGAATACCATGGAGCCTTAAGTCAGAATGGCAGATGATGCTGTCGTTACTCGAAATGGTCCCCCCTCCCCCGCCCCTCCCAAGGTGCGATTTAGTGATGTTAAGAGTTTTACTTCATTATGTGCTCATGGCTGAGTGTCTGCTGTCATGCAGACCCGCACTCGCGCTAAAATTACAGTTGTTGTGTTCTGTCGCTGTGTGTGTCTTTCTAAACTACAGTAGTTCTTGAGTCTAAACGCCAAGACTCTTCGTGTGAACCGACGGGCCGTGCAGTGGGAGGCGCCCAGTGTTACGGCGAATTTAACTTCCAGTGCTCTGTGCGAATCGGGCCTTAGTTAAATGTTACCCTCGCCGTGTGGATAACCAAGTAGCGCTGTGACTACCGAGCCGACACTTGCGACGATTGGTGAAGAAATTTTCATGTGCGGATGAGTAGAAAAAAATACAAGAACAGAATTTTCCTTCTGTTTTTCATACTGTTATTGTCGTGTCAGTCACCACTATAATAATAATAATAATAATAATAATAATCATTATCATCATCCATCATCATCAAACACTGCGAATCTTGAGCAGGTGTTATGTCGTAAGCCTACGAAGATTTCAACATTTCACACAAACAAATCTTTAATCATCTTATTTACAAAAACCCACTGTTAGATATTACCCTGATCCACATGTATACAGCCCACGGATTCAGACTCTTATTTCCCCCATATTCCACTCAATACTCTTACTTACTCCTTTTTACCTGAAGTTACCCAAGAGATTTTTTCAGACCGAATTCACAGCTGTCCGCCTTCACACAACTGCCTAACTATATAATCAGAACAATACAGAACTATCACTATTTGTTCTCATGGAAAAAGAAAGCAATAATAGACAATGATGAATACTAATAAGAGAGATTTTGTAGTTGCGGAAGGAAAAGTGATCAGTATTTAATAGTTGAGCGAATGTAAAATGAAATTGAGGTTCTACACAACCGTGAAGTCGTGCCCAGGCTCTTTCGTGAAGCAAATCTTCGTGTTTCAGAAGACGCATATAACGAGATATCTGAACATCTGCTGCCCAGAACTCCACCCAACTTGTATTAGAGAAGCAATTAAATGCATGTTCTTATTACATAAATTTGTACTGCAGTCATGCTGGTGTCAATAGTGATCAGCATCGTCAAGTTAACGTACGCATAGTTACGATATTTCATGACATTTATGCTAAGTCAAGAAATTTAGCCGATTATTTAGCCGAGTTCTGTAATTTTTAATATTTAACAAGGCATTTTACTTCACTTACACAATCTTATCGAAGTAAAGGGCACAGAAAGCTGACGTGAAAGCCGTGCCGTGTGTGCGGGAAATGCTCTTGCTGAAAGGAGTGCAGTAAATTGTTGGTAAGGCCTCTATGTTCAGGCAAATCTATTTAAGGATGTAAACGCGCACGGCCATTAAATACATCGCTCGAGCAGCAGGTAAGGACGACTGTGGAAAGCGTAAGTTTGTCAAACACAAGCAAATGGAGCTAATTAAATGCTGCTTCCTACAGCTGATGTGCCGCGAGGTAACTCTCAAGCAAACATATCCTAGTATGCTCAATGATATAAGGAAAAAATGTGTGTTAGGAAAGAAGCGACATGCTGTTGCAAGTAGAACTCAGCCTACATTTCCACTGCATACACTCATTCCTATTCATATCTATTAGTATTGTTGTTTTGCTGCTGTTTTTGCCTTATTTAATTTTTGTGAACAGTATATTACTTTGGAGCACATTCTCCGTGCTTTAAATTTGTCGGATATAACTTCGAAGTTTTCTCATCTTCACCATGTTCGTAATTTTTGGCTTACAAGAATATTTTATACAAAGTAAACTGGGCAAAGACGCCCCACTTTTTATTGTGACAGATTTTTACAATTATGTATAGCAACAGAAGTTATATCTGGGTGTGTGACAGGTACAGTAGGGCCTCTAATACAAAACGGGCAGTACCTTCATAGCAAATTTTAATTTGTTTACTGATTGCAATAAAAATTTCAAAGGTATGCAAACGGGTTGTCTTTGGCATATGCGTGGTGAAAGATGCCCCATATATAATGCAATACAAAATAATAAATTTGAAGTAAACAAAATTGTAATCAAATAAAATAAAACATGCTCTGTGTCACTATGATACTCATTCTTATTTCTTTGCAGATTTCTTACGTTTTTGAAGACCCTTAGAATGTCCAAAATCGATGCAGATTTTGGAGAAAATTGTGCAGTTTTCAAATAGCCACTTTTCACAGAATGAACATTTTATCCAGTCGCATTCCCCTTTTGTTACGTAGTTGTATTCCTTACATTACTTACAGCTGTCACTGTCATCATTTTTATCAGAATTGCTCGCGTTTGGGTTGTGAACCGTTTTATTGAAATTATTCTTCCTGTGTTTGGCTTTTAGTTGCTTCTTCTGGATGACTGGCGAGCTATTGGGAATTCTCCGTGGAGACTTCTCCTTACCCTTGATGGCCCTGCGTTTGGTAATTTTGGTTGGCGTTTTTCCCTGGGAAACCCGGCTGGGTGTTGAGGAACGGACGGATGCAGGATTGAAGGCGGGCAATTTTAATATGTTCTTTAACACGTTCTAGGGGCAAATAAAATGTATTATTAGTAGGTAGGCCACAATTTTGTAGTCTTTCATTAACATACCAATGAAAATACAGTTTACAATTCGATGTATGAACATAGGTCACCAAACGAATTGAAATATCAGTGCTGCATCTTTACCCATCTTTCCGTGAGGCGACCCTACCCAAACGTGGAGCAAAAATGCCCCGGCTGACCACGTGGCTATGGCGTGGCTTGCGAAAATTTGTTAACAGTATAAAACAATAGATAAAGTCCACTCTTCCGTCACGCAAACTGTTGGTAAAATTATTGTATGCATAAACAAACAAAAATATTAAATAATAGCTCCCTTAAATATAGAGGGTTAAAATTCACCTTACTTACTTTACAAAACAATGGCAGGGCGTTGAGAACAACACAGCAACTGTGACTTGCACACACTCAGATTCATCACTGGAAGGCCTTCTAGTTGCATAATATCTGCACTTTCGTAGGGCTAAGATTTTGAAGTAAATGATGGTGGGATATTTTTGGCCAGTGGGGCATCTTTACCCATTTTGCTATATAAAGCGTGGACGTATAACATATACTCACACCAAGCCTACTAGTAACTTGTTGGGCTCGAGTGTTTTATTAGTTGCCGCGATAAAACCAATAGCAAAAGAGAGCATTCAGACGGTGGCCATTTCGTTGTTTTACATTGGGGGGGGGGGGGGCGAGGCGTGGGGGGTGGGTGCGTCTGTGCCGTGAAGTAATTCGGCAGAGGCGTGAAGCTGGCCACTCCCCTCCATCTAGGGCTGCAATTAAGAATGAGTGGATTTATAATTGAACTCTGCCTTGTGTCCTAACATCACCGACCGACACAACTTGCTTCAGTACTACAGTACGTCATATCAGGGCCTGTTATCGAGTGGCGCTAGTGTAGCTCCCGTCTCAAAGGTTTCTGCGTCCGCCATTTTTTTATTACCGATTGTAGGAAACTGCAACTACAACATTATCGTACCTTCCGAAGGCATATTATTCACAGCACGTTTCCAGAAAATCGCTCAAATATTTCAGAAGTTTAAAAGGGACACACACACACACACACACACATACACACATACACACACATACACTCACACCCACACACACATACACACACACTCACACACACACTCACACACACACACACACACACACTCACACACACACACACACACACACACACACACATACAGTATGATTCCAACAGCCTACTTCTTTCCATTATAGGAAGAAATGTAGACAAAACGACAGCCAGTGTACGTATAACGTAATATTGTGGCGCGTTCGCGTAACCATTTTGCCGTGGAGAAGCAATAAGTATTAAATACTGTGATTGTGCGCCTGTAGCCTTATTTATCCTGCATGTAAAGCGCATACGCCTATTATATTGTCATCTGTGGCCTGTCCAGCTTTACCGTATTTTTCCACATTATCACACAAACGGCACGATTTTCGGGAAAATTTATTGAATATAAAATGTGCGTTTTGATTTTCTCTTCAAATTTTCTGAAATATTTCTCATTCTAAGAAGAACTGAGCGAGATATTATCATAAGTGTGCATAGGTCTTCATGTAAAGTGCCCGTTATTCTTGTCAGATTTCAATAAAACTTGTATTTTCTCGACAGATTTTCGAACAATCCTCAAATATAAAATCTCATGAAAATCCGTCCAGTGCGAGCCGAGGTTTTGCACGCGGAAGGACGGACAGACAGACAGGCACGACGAAGCTGATGGTCCCTTCTTGCAATTTTGCGAACGCGCCTAATAATGTGTCCCTAGGAAAGAATTTAGAAAAGGAGTAAGGACGCTGACATTTTTATGCTTGAAGTTAAACCTACAAGGAGACGGATATTTAGAACATATTTTAATACATTTGTAGCAACACTCCGAGGTTCAAAACCCGTGACTGTTACGTAGAATAGTCCAATCACTGGGAATAATCCACGGTCAGTACCCTTCAACTCCTCTTCTAAGATTGTACTTCCGTAAGTCTCATATTAACCCTTTAAAGAAGAAGCGTATCTGTTTTATATAAGGACTCAGCGCGTACCGCGCTGTAAACACTCTCCACTTCGGTTATAAAAACCAGTCTCCTAATGTTTTATAAGGCAAAAGTTGCTGTTTGTTCTGAGATCCGTACAAAACACATAAACGCAATGTGGGCACCACGTAGAATTTTTTAATGTTAAACCTGGTGGTATGTAAAGTTACCGCTAGGCTTTAAAAGGTTAATATTGTCTTTCCAATTAACTCACGGAACACGAAGCCGTCGTTGTCAAAGGGGTTTCCCAACCTAAATTCTGCGCTTTCTTACTCCCCTGCTTGCCACAATAATCCCCTACATATCATTACCGTAACGGCGCTATGTGACAGTACAAATTACAGATTTTACACCATTAACTTCCTGATTCGTCTATTTAGTTTACCCTTCTTACTCTCTTCCTTGTAGTAAAAGACCACTTTTTCACTCCTATAACCGGCAAAACTGAGATTCATATTTGTGCAAATTAGACAACTTCATAAGAGTTTTTAGAGAGTAACCAGTGTTTCCAAAATACATGTATGTCCTTTCTTCATGAACGTCACAGGTTAAGGGGTGAGACCATAGTTGTAGCCGGAGATCTGATAAATTTTCTGCTCTGGGCGAAAGGAGCCCAAGTTGGCGGACGACTTTCACATGCAGCCTGTGCTTGTGTTGCTGGGTTGGTCAGTTAATTGGGAATTAGGCTACTGCGAAGTAGTTCATACAGGAAATGCTGTCGGATGGTTCGTTCCAAAGTGAAGGGCAGACAGACCTTATGTTAATGGACGATGTTGTACGCATGAAATTATAAAGGTCCAGTTGTTATGTGGAGCAGAATGAGAGGCACTATGGCGTTCCTTCTAAGGAAGCCAGCGTGCTGGAAGAAGATTCTCCGTCGCTCCAGTGGGTCCATTTTCCTTATTTCGTATGGAAAGATAAGCTTACGGCATCATCGTGACAGTGTGATTGTTCATTATAGCGTTTAACTAGGTTCTTTCACTGAAGATGTTACGTGTCATCCAGTGATATGTGGAAATGTTAATCGAAGATGAGTGCACTGAGGCAGCAGAAAGAAGCCTCATGGACCAGTCCCAGCCACATTTTTTCTGGCTTTTACTCTCCCCCCCCCCCTCCAGCATACTGCCGTATATTCCCCTCCAGTCACTCAGCCACTCAATTCACTGGAATGTTGATAATGACAACCACGTGATAGCCTTCTGTAGTGAGAAACACGACTTGTTGGTTGACATAGGCCAGATGGTTTGAAAGGAAACGGAAGAGCAGGTAGGCAGTAGGAAGTCTAGAGCACCAACATTTGAACCAGAAGTGTAACAGCTTCCGTGATATCAGTGTAGGTGATTTAATGACGCTGTTTGTACTACGTAAGTTATATAGCCTCAAATGCGATGGGGAGGGTGGTTATAAATATTGCCTAATGTATTTAATGACGCTATTTACATTGTCGAGTAAATCTGCTGTTATTAGATCCAAAATCCTTTTCCTTCTCTTCTGCCACATAAAATACAAAAATTAAACTATATGTACATATAACTATAATTATGTATGATGTATTATATGGGTGTGAAACTCGGTCTCTCCGATTAAGAGAACAACACTGGCTGAGATATTCGAGAATAGGACACTGAGGTAAATGTTTGGGCCTACGAGGGAAGAAGTAAGTGGACAGTGAGTAAAATGACGTAAAGAGGGGCTCCATGATTCGTACTCCTCACCAAATATTAGAAGAATTGGCTTAACAAACCAAGAAGGATGAGATGGAATGGGCTTTTGGTGGGGGGGGGGAGCATGAGGGAAAGAGGCAACTTGATAGACCTAGGCGTATAAGAGCGGATAATATTAAAAGAGACCTTAAAGAAATATGAGACTGTGTACAGTACATACGGCATCTGTAGCGTGACCAAAGCAACATATATGACATTTGCCATGTGTTAACCCTGTGCAGTGGATAAGTTATGTGTGGTGAAATTAACTCTGCACAGTCGATATGACATATGCAGTGTCGTTAAATCTGTACAGTAGATACCACGTCTATAGCGTGGTTAACTTTGCAAGGATAAAAATTATAACTGCAATAAAAGAACATAAAACATAATAATAACATGCGGTTCTCATAGCCGCGTCTGTGCCCTGAAAATGGAGGCAGTGTGTGTCCCTGTACCAGTCTTCACGGCATTATAACCCACAAATCCGTTATGAAATAAAGGAGAAGATATTCGAAGCTGCAAGGAACGCATTTGAATAGTGTTTGTGGTACTAACTGCAGTACGTCTCTGCGCTCTATTTAGGATTCTCTTAATGGATGTGATGAAACCACAAGAACTCCTGGTCTGTGGGCCAGGCTGCGAGTGCAGGTACTTCTATAGCTTGTTGCTTGCTCGGAACGTCTGAATTAACCTGGTTTCTTTCCTGCGCATTGCAATCAATAGCCAGAGCAAATGAAGGAACATTGTCCTACAAACACGTATCTTCTCGCTGCAACCCACATTTCCTCACCCACTGGGGTCATGTGGGGTCACGTATCTTGACCTTCACTTACTGAAGCAGATGTGACCACCGTTGTTTTGGGAACTGGTTCGTTGCAGTTATCACCTATGTACCGCAATTCGTCTAATTGCACGTAAAGTTTCCGTTCCTGTCTCACGGAAAACCAGTTCTAGCCATTACAATGACCTACCGGTTAATGTTCTTTGTGGAAGGAAATAATTGGTATTTATAGTGGGAATGGTACGAAAAAAGTGGGTTCGAATCCCGCCAGGGGCATGGATGTCTGTCTGTTGTGTGTTCTCAGGTAGAGGTCTCTGCGACGGGCCGATCACTCGTCCAGAGGATTAGTGCGGATTGTGGTGTGCCTGAGTGTGATCGCAAAGCCTTAACAAGGATAAGGCCCAGGCCCACTAGCGGCTGTCGATCCATGATAAACATTTAGTAAGACAAAAATTTGTTGTATGAGGATTATACTCACTGAATGACGTCAGAAGGAGACACGTACCTCCGTCCAATAAGAACATAATTTACAAGAGTGATAGAGTTGTATCAGATTTCTGAAACAAGGTGTAGTTTACAAAGTAGTGCATGACAGAATATGCAACACATCCAGAGGCGGTTAAAAATAACAGCCAACCAATATGGACCACCATAATTAAGTGATTTGTGTTTATTTAACAACGCTTTTTCAACAAAACACATCTATACCATCGAATGTCAAGAGCATTGCATTTGACAAGTCGTGCAGGGTGTAGGTGAGGCTGTTACCTGTCTCAACACACTGGCTAGGAGTAACTGAGTAATACCACTAGAATTTTGCCAACGTAGCCTTCGTCCTTTCTGAGATTAGAACCCAGTAATTCCCTGTGCTAATTCCTACCCTGATATTGCAACAGTTAGCGGATTACAAGCCTGTTGAATGTTTTGTGAGACAAAATGTGCAGTTCGTCACAACCACGTCGTGTAGATCCTTTAATACTCTTGGTGGCAATACAGTCGACCACTCTTGTGACATCGTGAAAGGCCGTGCCATGGCTCAGGCGGTCGGGTCAGTCCATGTGGGATTTGTGGTGGACAAAGTGGCACTGGGACAGGTTTTTCCCCGAGTACTTCGGTTTTCCCCTGTCAATATCATTCCACTGTTGCTCCATTACTAGCAAAAGGACAAAAAATAATAATCATCATCGTCATCTTCATGACAAAATAAGCCTCAAGGCTGTGGTGCGTCCGTAGCGTCTGCTGCGGGGCCCTTCGTCAATAAAAAAAAATCCTGAAAGGGACTGAATATTTTGTGTCTTTATAAGCAAGTGTTGTTTTAACCGAACAGTAAATATACTGTTATGGTTAACAGGGAGGAATTAATTGGTACCACAGAATATCTGACGTTATGTAGGAAGGTAAAGGTAAAAAAAAAGGTAAAGCAGTCCCATTACAGGCCCGGACAGGCCTCTTAGGGTTCCAGGAGGTCGAGGCTCCCAGATTTCTAGACAATCGGCACATGAAGGTGGTAAGGTTGTCAGCCCTACGCACCGGCCGCGTTTACCCCCCAGGAAATATTCCTGGTACTCATTTCTGTTAGAGGCTGAGTAGACCCCAGGGCCATAGTGCGACCGACAGGATTATGTCAATGAAAAATTCCAGTGACACCATCGGGAATCGAACCCGCGACCTGCCGGTTTGTAGCGCAGTGCCTCAACCAACTGCGCCACCGCGGCCCCATGTTATGTAGGAAGTGTCGCATAAAACGATGTCATTTTAAAGGTGTTAGACTATAGTTGTAATCACAAATTTTGTTTCCAAATTTCAGGAATCAATTCGGATTGTCTCTGCGATATTACACGTTACACATGTGTTTAATTTGGACACCAAGTTAAAACAGAACAAGCTAGTTTGGAGTAAGTCTCGAGTTTCAGTAGCGAGATACAGAAATGTGCGTTCTTCTAGGCAATTACGCAGCGTCAAGTGGTAATCCTTTACCAACTGACGCTACGTAATGTTCCAGAAGAACGCAGATGTCATCAATATCGCGCCGGAAGCCTGAGACCACGGATAGTCTCTGAGTTTCGATCTCGTCTGGCAGACCTCTAACCAGACTAATGTCGCTGTAGCTGTCCTAATTCTCTTCAGATTAGTGAATTTAGTGCCCTGAAACAGACCGTCGTGTCCCGTTCTCAGTTCCTTACCTTTGTATTATAAAGTAAAGTAAAGGTGAAGTCACTGTGAACGCCATGACGGCTTATGTAGCAGGGAAATCATGGTGCCTGTAAGTGTTCAAATCAGCAACAGATGGAGGAGAATGATTGCCTTCGTGCTCCGACCGCTTTGCCCCGGAAAAGAACCTCTGTTACCCATTGAACAGTCGGCTGAGTGGACCCCAGTGCCGGTCTGAAGGCTCTGAAGGAGAGGAAAATGGCACGTTATTTGCTCCGTCGCCCCGCCTGTAGCCTAGTGAGCTTACGTTGTTCTTGATCAAATTCCCACACAACAATGGAGTTGCAACACTACCATAAAATGCTCTGAGAAGCAATTTTCATAAAAAAAAGTTACCTTGATGCCTTGTGAAGATGGTTCTTGTTGTTTGCGACAGAATTACAAGGCCCATGGGATAAGCGTTTTGCGGGTAACACCGATATATAGCGTCTCTTTTCCTTCTGCACTTAGTGGCATATTAACAGAAGTCTGGAGCAAGAAGGACCCATATCACACACGTATCACAGGCTGAAAACAGCTAGCTGTGTCTCCTGCCTTTTCAGCAAATTCCTTGAATAATCAGTAGCTGAGCCACCCCCATAGTTCGGTTTCTCTTCCCAGGAAATTCTTACAAGTGAGAAAAGAAGAGAGCAAATGAAAGCTGAACTGCAGCGTCGAGTGTGCTAAGATGCATGTCTTCAGATACGTGACGTCGTGTATATTGGTAAATAGTTACCAATGTTTCTGAAGGTCTTTGTGCTTCCATTTGCAGGCTTCTGAAGATACCGCCGCCAATCTTCTTCGAAACATCAATAATTCTATACAAATCGACACTGTGTCTTATTCAAAGTCTTGAATCTTTGTCAAGACCGCTACGCAAACTTCGAAATTGCATTGGAATGAATCTGTTTCTAGTTTATGTCGGGGTGTGTGTATTGTACTAACTTACGTTTCATTTATTGCAGTTGGAAACTGTTGTCTGTAGACGGCGTTAACAGCACAGGTATTTTGTTGTACCGAGAAATAAATTTCTGACAATTACGGTTCCGTTGAATGCGATGACGTGTGAGGAGGGTAAATGCATACAGTACAATCCCTGCAGCAGAAGCGGCTGCATCCATCTGCAGGATACAAGTGCAGACTAAGGTAAAATTTCCTCTGTAATGTCGCTACCTGTATCAAACTAAACGGCGTCACTTACCACAAAACCGTGATTCTAACCATAATACTCAGCGCTGTGTTGACTGTGCTAGTAATTTATTTGCTGATATAACGGAGTAATTACACACACACACATATGGTCTAAATTTATATACAAATAACGCAAGTATATAGTAGGAGAGGGTTTGTGGTTGTCTCCTTATGTGTGTATATTATGCTTTCCCAGAGGGGGTCGGTACCCCGACTGTCTAACAGATGGTGTTTACGTCTTCCTGGATGCAATTTCCTCAATCCTGAACAGGGAGGCGGCACGTTAATTCGAAGCGTCGTTTTCAATCTACAATTACGCGCGATCTCAAAAAGCAAAAGATTGCTGTCTGAACAACGCGGGTCGTAAAACCCTGAAATTTGGTATTAAAATTGTTGCTTAAATAATACGCCATTTCTTGTAACATATTACGGATATGCGGAGGTCCGCTAGCCACAGTTTCAGAAACACCAATCCGGCTAACGTACCCACGATTCGTATTGTTTTCACCGCAGCCGCAGAAAACCCCCTCTTTTTAATCCTTTAAAGACGAAACGCATACTGTCTAATATAAAGACTCAGGGCGTACCGCGCAGTAAACACTCTCCACCTCAGTTTAAAAACCAATCATTTAATGACGTGTAAGGTAAAAGTTGCAGATTGTTCCCACATAAATACAAAACACATAAACGCAATGTGAGCACCATAGAGAACTGATTAAGGTTAAGCCTGGTAGTACGTACAGTTACCGCTAGGCTTTAAAATGTTAATGCCAGTTGACAAGATTCATTTAGCTGATTATTCTTTCTGAGCTAGAGTACTTATTTAAGTGGAATTATAGCTTTGTGCAAAGCGCGTGCGTGGCCATAGGAACAGTGGATATGAGTGTGGCTGATCACTGAGACATAATTAAGTATATGGACATATGGGCAGCAGATATGAGTGTCTGAGAGGTGAGCCATATGCCAGTCTGGCCCACAATTCATGATTTATTTTGATTGAAATAAGCGCAAGTTTAGGGAAGCCTTCTTTTGTGAATTCTTCGCCTTGCTCTCTTGTTCCGCTCGGCTGAGTTACGAGCATGTGTGACCTAGGCTGCCACGGCCACGAGAAGATTTCCGGCACTTTGATATGGAAGAAACTGGAGCCCAGAGCGTCTCGGACTGTGCAGGAGGATGCAGCTGCACGTTAATTCATTCTTTGCACACAGCACAGAAAGGCAAAGCACAATAGGCAAGTGTGCCTATTTAGGTTGCGGAACGACTCAGTAGACTGATATTAACCCTTTAAAGACGAAGCGTGTCTGTTTTATATAAGGACTCAGTGCGTACCGCGCTGTAAACACTTTCTACTTCGGTTATAAGAACCAGTCTCTTAATGTTTTATAAGGCAAAAGTTGCTGTTTGTTCTGAGTCCGTACAAAACATATAAACGCAATGTGGGCACCACGTAGAATTTTTTAATGTTAAACCTGGTCGTATGTAAAGTTGCCGCTAGGCTTTAAAAGGTTAAAAATGGCAGAGACGGTGAAAAGTAGGTTGTGTGGGCAATTCTGGTTTGATATATAATCCAGATTCATAACGCGTGAAGTTTACTTCTGCCTCCCCATAAGTCTTCGAGGTGTGGCGCTTAGGCACAGAGAGAATTTAACTTTCACTGCCGGCCCACAATAACTTCATTTAAATGAAGGTCAAATCAAATTTTAAAAGGTTTTTAAGAAATGGATCGTTGTATAAAATGTTGGCGATACACACAGACATAAGGTAGCGTTTATAAAGACTTTAATTTTTAACTATTCCTTTTTTGTTGACGAAATTCAAGGACACCAACCATAACTAACCAATTTGGAAATTCCGAAATATTTATTTGTTCATCTTTGAAGCGAGATATAAAATTAAAAAATCCGAAGCATTGGCAGATTTATAGTTAAGAGTGTGTTGTGGTTCTCTGGTAGCTCCTTGTTCCTCGAAGCCTTTAAATTTATAGCTCAGTGATAAATAGTTGTGCCGCTAGGATTAAAATTTTGTCCCCATAACACGTAGATACAGACCTACGTGTTTCTTATAATTCTGACAATAAATAGCGATTGTTTCTCTACATAATATTAACCAACCGGTTTATAAAGGGCCAGTTTGTTCTCTGTGAAGCAAGAATTTAATCTGTACATATGAAATGCAGACTACTTGTCCTCTTCAAAGTTTCAGATGATATTTAATGTGTTCCATGTCCGTGCACTATATCATACAAAAACACTAATCACCAACAAATGCACAAAGAGGGTTTTATCATCAATCGTAACACACTCCTACACGTTTCGACCCTGCTGGGTCATCTTCAGGGAGAACTTTCCGTTACCGTTACATTGGGATTGCACTTTACAGTTGAGTGAGAATGTGCTGTTGACTGTGTACTGCGTTGTTTTTGGAGGCGTGAGGCCTATATGAGGCCAACTATAAATTGCAACCCCAGTGTAACGGCAACGAAAAGTTCCCCCTGAAGATGACCCAGCAGGGTCGAAACATGTAGGAGTGTGTTACGTTTGATGATAAAACCCTCTTTGTGCATTTGTTGGTGATTAGTGTTTTTGTTTCAGATGATACTGTTTAAAATTAAAATTTTCTTTTAAAACAGAGAAGCTTACAGAACGGTTCATCTTGAATGAGCAAAATTTCACTCTCATATAACGGGTGTACTGATCCATGAAATGAGGAGTGACTTGTAATGCATGTTTTTCCCATGCTAACCTAAGCGATCACGGATCCACTACGTATGCTTTCTTTTTAAGTACGCAACTCACTAGAAAGTCTGCTCATCGCATTGAATCTCATTTTACGTCATTCTGCTCGTCCTGTCTTCATATCTCAGTATTTAGTGACCATGGTGCTCATTCATTGCAGCTACACCTCTGTTACTGAGAATCCAGTCTCTTTGCATAAGCAAACATGCTGGCCCTAAAGTATGTAAACTTGCACTTCGTTAAATATCCACCGAATCTGGGCGCACACAGCAGTTTGGTTGTGATGTTGATCTCAAAACTTCACTGAGACGTCGGAAACAATTTACAAGCGTAAATGGCGTCATGTTCTAGACGTTTGGATCTCCGTCAGCATTGCTGTGAGAACTTCTATGTTATTATTTTTTGGCCAAGGCGCTGTGGGGAACTGGCCTATGCAGCCGACTTTCAAAGGAATGTGCTGCTTCTAAAATGTTGGCAACGCAGCCAAATTCCGTAAGCTGCAAACACATCAAAATGTGATGAAGTTCACAAATGCATCACTTAAAAACTCTTACTTGACAAGTATTATTCTATACAAATTTAATAAAGTGAAATTTAATGTCGCATTAATTGCGGGTTTTAATTCACATTCACGCACCAAAATTAAATTAGCTGGAAAAATTGCGGTGTGAATTCAAAAAATAAATTACATCGAAATTTGTCCAGAGTTTGTGGTGTGAATTCCAGTAAGAAATTACATCCAAATTTGTCTAGAGTTTGTAGAAATTAAGAATGCGAACTGACCCTCATATCATGCCTTTATTTTGTGTGCTTTATGCACATGATAATTGAAACAGCATATTCTACTTTTGTAGGCCTGTCAAGTACGTGTTTGTAATATGGAGGAACCTGTAGGGTGTAGGGTGACATGAAGGATGAAGTTAAGGCGGGTCCCTAGCATCCCTAAGATTAGTGACATGCTGAAGATGCTAGGGTCCACAGTTGCTGCACAGTGACGTCGCTATGACTATACTAAATGGGTAGTGGCAGGTGGTTAGTTCCTTTTAGTTAGTAATTTAGCCTAGCACTAAATCATTGGCGAAAGGCAGCAGCGTCCGGTAACATCTTGTCGGGAAAGGTATATTAGCTTATATAAACAACTTTATTGCCACAGATGTGCACCAATGTTTGATTTACTAAGTAGTTACATGTTTCCGTGTATTCTGCATGAGCGAGTGAAGCGTGATTGTTTGAGGTGTTCACAGGGGGAGTTAACATATCGGATTTTCCACTCCATCAAAACTCGAAGAAAATACACACTTTCAAGATGTTTGGATGCAGAATTTTAAACTTGTAATGGTCTTCTTTTATAATAGTTTTAAAACAATTTCAATATAACAATATGCAGTGTTACTGAACGTTATATTGGCACTAATATTTACATTTCATCGTTTACAATCCACGCGCCACTTAACAGCGCTGTAGGCCTGTCCGTCTTTGCTCCCTGAGGAAGCCGCAACATGCGGAAATACGTCTTTAATGAAATATTAGTGCAGTTCGTTAGCAACAAACGTGTTTTTACATGACTGTTGCAAGAAAGTGTGCAATATTATGTGTGTATGTTACCTGACGTTAATTGTTCTGTCAAAAGCTACCGGGCTGGTTTGTCCGGAGGTAACTTCCTCTGCTTGTCTTCGCGAGGTTCATATTCCGAAACGGGAGGTTACCAGACCTCCATACTAAATCACAGGATACGCTCTTATTTCGCCAACTGCTGCACATAAATATTTATGCTCGTACTGTTTCTTCTACATGTTTCGGCTGTTACTTCCAGCCATCCTCAGGGAGGTGGAAGTAACAGCCGAAACATGTCGGAGAAACTATACGAGCAAAAAAAGTTTTGTCCAGTAGTTGGAGAAATAAAAGTGTATGTTGCGAAAGAAGACTGCGCGGAACACGTATAATATTAACCTTTTAAAGCCTAGCGGTAACTTTACGTACCACCAGGTTTAACATTAAAAAACTATACGTGGTGCCCACATTGCGTTTATGTGTTTTGTGCGGATCTCAGAACAAACAGCATCTTTTGCCTTATAAAACATTAAGAGATTGGTTTTTATAACCGAAGTGGAGAGTGTTTACAGCGCGGTACGCACTGAGTCCTTATATAAAACAGATGCGTTTCGTCTTTAAAGAGTGAAGTACCCAGACTGAATATTTGTGTGTCATTCTTCCGTACTCAAAGGCCAAAGCCATGACATTAAGTTGCCTGTGGCCATAACTGTGACATAACCAGTCCTTACCTATGTACTGGCATGCCAGAAGGATGTCAGGATATGATCTTGAGATGGTCCACGAGCAACAGAATTTGTACAGTTGATACAGCGCTCTCAAATAACCTGCGATACATCTACCCATTCTTCATACATGATAACCTTTCTATCCCGTATGCGTTTACGTAGCATGTAAAACTGAAGCAATGTTGTTAATAAGCACACATTCAGAAGGAAGTGCAAGGTAGGTGTCAAGTCAGGTAAAAGGCAAAGCAGTCCCATTACAGGCCTGGGCAGGCCCTTAGGGTTCCACGAGGTCGAGGCTCCCAGATTTCTAGACACTCGGCAGCCCTACGCACCGGCCGCCTTTACCCCCCAGGAAATATTCCTGGTACTCATTTCTGTTAGAGGCTGAGTCGACCCCAGGGTTATGCCAATGAAAAAATCCAATGGGACCATCGGGAATCGAACCTGCGACCTGCTGGTTTGTAGCACAGTGCCTCAACCAACTGCACCACCGCGCCAAGTCAGGTACTATCCCAGAATTTGACTACAGAAAGTCAGGAAAAACGACAGAAAATTTAGCCTAATATATAGACTCCCTGGCCAAGACTCAAACCTGTCACCTGCCTATATATGATACAGTAATGTTCAGAAACAACCCGCAAAATGCGGTAAGATATCTTTGGGCTTAAAGACTTTTACAAACTGAGTTACTTATTTATGAACTACGTACGGTTTTAAGAGTAGCGTCAATTTTTTGCCCCTTCCTTGACTGTATTATCTTGCTCATTATTCGTTATTCGGGATACATTATTTCGAGAATAGCGGGACCCGACCGACTAGGTGGCGTGCCTCCATGTTCCTGTAAAGAGACCCGTCACAAAACTGCAGGCACTTTGCATTAACTTCTTTAGAATATGCAAAAAAGTAACGGCGACTTCATTAGAGTTGCTGTTCGGTTACGGCACATATCTGTTTGCACACTCAATGCACTGGCTTCTTGCAGCAGGCTGCTCTTTACAAGGTAGGTCTAATGGTTCCTCAAGCACGAAATTTAACACTTTTCACGGAAACTGAAGCAGTGACACTACGTCCATAAAATCCTGGCACTGCTCCCTAACCTGAACCCGGTGAATCGTATATTATGTATTCAGGGTACAACGAAAATATTGCACGCGGTAAATGTGTGACTTATTTTTCTTTGCGTTTCCATAATTATAGGCCCAGATCACATTGAAATATATTCGATACGTCTTATTGACACAGTGCAGATATCGTACGACTCATATCGAACACGTGTCCCTTTTGTGGTGTCCCTAAGCATTGCAGCTATCACGGGATATCACAGCGGATGCAGATATTCTATGGATTGGAGCCGCCATCCGCGGAGACAGGTTAAGAGGAAAACCTGTATATTATACAAGACAGACCCTAGACTTTTCCCAAGCAAATGCGTTAAATTCGATTTGTGTTCCGCGTTTATTTGTGCATGCAGTACGGCGACACGGATGGGAATGAATTTCGTGAAGCAACTTTTGGAGCAGACATCACTACAACAGAATTAAAGTCAATCTCTCCTCTATTTGCGATGTGAAACATAGGAACAGCGAGGACATTCCCTTCATGTGTTCACTTTATGCGTTTGGTTCAGTGAGCACATTAAACATAAACAGCGACACGAATCGCGTTATTTGCGGTCCTACAAACGCGATAATTTGCTGAAGTCTCATGTGCTTTATTGCAGAGAAATGCACTAAGGAGCTGTACAAGGTTAGCCCGAACATTAAGCAGAACATGAAATAGTGTCACAGGCTGGGTCGCTCCACATACTTAATATTCACACCAAAACGCGAACTCACATGCAGTGACGCAAGTTAAACACTCGACATTTGCATTCGCGAGGTTTTAAGTTCCGTTCTGACATTGTGCGAAGTATGAGTAAACTGATGACGTCACTGCACAGCAATACTGAATTGTTTCAAGCAACTACAATGGATACACACACACACACACACACACACAATGTATACATACACACATACGTACATACATAATATGTACATACACACACACACATATGTATACATGCATACATACGTACATACATACATACATACATACATACATACATGCATAATACGTACATACACACACATATGCATACATACATACATACATACATACATACATACATACATACATACATACATACATACATACATACATAATACGTACATACACACATAATACGTACATACATACATACTAATACATGCATACATACATACATACATACTAATACATGCATACATACATACATACATACATACATACATACATACATACTAATACATGCATACATACATACATAATACATACATACATACTAATACATACATACATACATACATACATACACACATAATACGTCCATACACACACACAGTGTGTATGATATTCTCTATTGTATCAAGGGGTTCGATTCCCGGCGTGAGAAAAATGTTTCTTCTCTCCACACCTGTACGCCAGCTCTGGAGCCAAACCAGCATTCTCCGCGGATAGAACGATAAGTTGCTTTCCCCATATAAATACGTGCACGCCTTCATACGTATATGTGGCATGGTGTTTAATTTAATGACAGGGACATCATACCGGCCGGCAGCTTCGGAACTCTTAAAGACATGTCTTATCATTAAACGCGTCACTCTCGCAACTATTCCTCCGCTAATCGTGAAGTTCTTAATTGGAAATTTCGTTTTTCTGTTGTAAAGTGTAGGAGGTGCTGTACGCCAAGTAGCATAGTAATAATGCAGCTGTACAAATAATAATAATAATAATAATAATAATAATAAATTACACTTCAACATATGCAAGGAAACAGGGACAAAATTGGAGAAGGAACACTGGTATGAGTATGTACAAAAATCAGTACAAACAAGCCATGAAATTATGGTAGCCATATTAAGTGAAAACGGACCGAACCACCGCTAGCAATAAACCGGACATCATAATCCGTGCTATTGAAAAAAAGGAAACAATGTTAATAGAAGTTGCAATTGCAGGAGACAGAAACGTGATCAAGAAAGAAACCGAGAACATTTCCAAATATAAAGGCCTTGTAATAGAAATACAGCTCATGTGGAGTGTAAAAACAAAAGTGATACCAGTAACAATAGGGACAACAGGAACCATCTCAAAATCATTCAAAAAACACTTACACAGCATATCCGGAAAGCACGACATCAAGGGACTACAGAAAAGAGCCACACTGGGCGCTGCAAACATACTGCGGAGAGTGCTAACGTAAAAGCACAAAAACGTTTTTCAGGGGAAATAACGTTACATGTAGCATACACGATAACCACAGAATAGCCGCAACACTACATATACCCTAGAAACATGGTTTGTTTCAGGTATGTAATTGTAAATACCCTGTATAAATATGATACCGAATAATAATAATAATAATAATAATAATAATAATAATAATAATAATAACATACGAGGAAAGCGCGATATCAAGGAACTACAGAAAACAGCCATATTGGGCACAGCACACACACTGCGGGAAGTGCTAATGTAGGACCACAAAGGAGTTTAATATTGCAGACAGCGCTATATGCACCATTAACAGTACGCGCGGAATAGCTGCGACACTGTGTACCCTAGAAACATGGTTTGTTTCAGGTATATAAGTGTGAATACCCTGCATAAAGGGGACAATGTAACAACAACAACAATAATAATAATAATAATATCGTCCTTATTTTTACGGTAAGTGCTGCAAACTAGAGCACTGGTTAGCTCTGTCTATCACAGACCTGCATCTCAACAAACTGACGGCAGTGCCACTGTGCGACACGGACAGCCGAAGTTAGCCTCAGCAAGTACTGCACTCGGAAGTGGCCTGCTGTTCTGTGGGAATCAGCCAGATGTTCCAACGGCCTGCAATTAGAGGAAGAACCTGGCGCTCTCACGGCGTCTGCCCTTGCGTGTGTTACTCAACATTAACTTGGGAAACAGCCTAACCTCGAATTAAATTGTAGGGTAAAGTATCAGAGCCTTCCGCAAGGCTGTACCCTTCAGCAGCGTCATCCTCCGGAACATCAGCCAAGATGTGAGGCGACGCGTTCTATATATGTCTACATATCGTACTTTGTGAATATCAAAAGGACCTTTCGTGTACTTGTACCATTTAAAGCTTATTCCTTACTATACGTACAACCAGGTTTAACATTCCCAAATGAAGCGCCGTGTTTGTAATCGAAGAGTTCCGTGTTCTCTGTGAGGTAGGAACTGAACATTTATGCATAATACAGATTAACTTCGGTTTTTAAAGCGTTAAAGTAGGTAATTTCTTAAAAAGCTGTTTAAAAAACGTCACCATAAAATTCTAAACATACAAATCCACAAGGACAGGGATGCAAGAATCCCTGGGGCCAGGTTCCCACGGTGACTAAATTTTTTATGGTGACGCCTAATAGGACTACTCTTGCTTTATGTCATTCTTCTGGCGCTTAGAGTTTTGAGATGGCGCCAAGAATTTTCGAATATTCGTGCGTACCTGCACCAATATTTTTTCTTAAATACAACGCAGTGAAGACGTGTGGAGGTCTGGAGGTATGCAGGCACACAGGCTGAACCTAGGCACTAATGTAAAAGGGGTTAGGGATTACCTGCACGCTATGACTGTTTTAGTCCCAGAGAAAGAATTCAATTTACCCGAGTGTGTCCTGGGTTTGGTCTGCACGTCACAGCGAAAGGAAAATTCCCTGATCCTGCCGGCAACCGGAAATGAACCCCGACTGCCCATCCTGTAGCCAGTCATAACTGGCAGAGGCGTGCAGGGTATGTGCATATATATATGTATAAGTTTTAATTTTTTTATTAAAATTGTGGATTGGCACCACGAAGTAACCGATTACATGGTCATGAAGATAATTGTCTACTCACTCTCCTGACTTTGATCCTAGATAAATTCAAATGGTCAAGGGGCTGTCAGTATTTATGGGTCTTGTTGGATACGAGACGCTTGTTCTTGCTGATTTATCATATTTTAACCCTTCAAAGACGAAGCGTATCTGTTTTGTATAAGGACTCAGTGCGTACCGCGCTGTAAACACTCTCCACTTCGGTTATAGAAACCAATCTCTTAACGTTTTATAAGGCAAAAGTTGCTGTTTGTTCTGAGATCCGTACAAAACACATAAAAGCAATGTGGGCACCACGTAGAATTTTTTAACGTTAAACCTGCTGGTACGTAAAGTTACCGCTAGGCTTTAAAAGGTTAAATTAAGTGCTACACTACGTATTGTCGTACGTAGTACATTGAAGGAGTTACGAAACTGTGTGCCTTTTCAACACAAAGCTGCAACGACCTTGTGGCTGTACGTAAAACACAATATCTTTAAATTTTCTGTCTCATATATTTTAGTGACAATCACTTCTGCTTGCTTTATGTGACGCCAGTGACTTGCTGATTCACAGCAACGTGTGATAGTAGTGTAACTTCCAATTGAAGGCAGGGACTGCAAATAAATTAGAGGAAAACATCACAAAACTGGGCATACAGACAACTGTTTTGCGACTTGCACAGTAACAAAATACAAATTTTATACAGGGCATGCGGTTGTGTTATTGGAACAATGTTATGTGTAGGATGTACTGCCACCACAACTTACTGATTGGTGTTTATTTTCAGATAGTGGCTACATGTTTCAACTTATCGGTCAGCTTCAGGCCACTCTCGTATTAAAATATAAAACGTGAGATATTTCGGTAACTGAGACCTCAAACACCGAAATATCTTACGTTTTATATTTTAATACGAGAGTGGCCTGAAGATGACCGAAAAGTTGAAACATGTAGACACGATTTGAAAATAAACACCAATCAGTAAGTTGTGGTGGCAGTACTTCCTACACAAACGAAATACAGTCGAACTCGGTTACAACGCCATGAAAAGGTCTCAATATTTTATGGCGTTATAAACGGGTGTGCTGATCCCAGTGGCCGCGCGGTCTAAGGCGTAGGTCTGCGGCCGAGCGCTTGCTGGGATCGTGGGTTCGAATCCCACCGGGGGCATGGATGTTTGCCTTGTACAGTGTTTGTGTTGTCATGTAGAGGTCTCTGCGATGGGTCGATCCTTCTTCCAGAGGAGTTCTACCGAGTGTGATGTGTGCTTGAGTGTGATCAAATGACATTACAAAAACCCACGACACCTGCTGTGAACAAGTGGGTAGAAGAGGGAAGGACTAAGAAAGAAGAATAAATGGATGTTGTTCTAAACGAGCAGTATAATGTTATAGTTAACACCGAGTAATTCATCTGTGCCACAGAAAATTTTATGCTATAGACGAGGTGTCGTATAAACCGATGTCGTTATAAGAGGGTTAGTCTGTAAATTGTGATTTAATGGGCATTCTTTGTAGCAATCATCTCATTTATGCCAGAGGAATATTTTTCATACAAATGTAAACACAGCGGCACATGAAGAGTCAAATATTCTGTGTTACTGAGCCTTGCCGGCTGACGAATAACTACCGACGCTGCGAAAAATCTGCTGTCTCCTTTGCCAGGGTCAAACAGTACATCAGATAGAACTGACTGTTTACCTGTCGACACAGCGTAACATCCCGAAAGGCTTGAGTCTTCAGCAGTACCGCTGTGAGAACCTCACAACTCGCACAATGGCGTGTTTCATAACGCTATGTCAGGCGGTCACTTGCTCATGACGTTGCAGTAAGGATCGGAGTATGAATTGCTCTGGGGAGTAACACGGACCTGTCACCACGGCATGGCGCGTCCTCGGGTTGCGGATGGAGGAACGGCCTCCAGTTATGGAGGGTAGCTGCGAATACATTGAATAAGCAGTCGCGGACAGCCGACAAGGAGTGGTCCTCCAGCTTGGGGGGTTGGCGAGGTGCTAACAAATCCTCACCGTAAAAACGTATGATGGTACGAAACATATGGACAAGCCTCGGGCCTGGACTGATTTTTTGGTGCTACCTCAGCTGCGGAAAAGAGATATGGGTTTTGGAACATGGAATGTGAGAAGTAGGATGGGGGGCATGGACTGGATTGAGCTGGCTCAGGATAGGGACAGTTGGCGGGCTATTGTGAATGCGGTAATGAACCTCCGGGTTCCATTAAATGCGGGGAATTTCTTGACTAGCTGAGAAACTGTTAGCTTCTCAAGAAGGCCTCTGCTACATGGAATTAGTTAGTTAGTTACTTAGGTAGTTAAATGAGGCAGTTATTTAGTTAGTTAGTTATTTAGTTAGTAACACGGACAGCATCTCGCCCCAGCGTGTACAATAAACTGCAAAATTCAGGCTACACTCTTTGCACAGAACATCAGGCACAGAGATAAAGTGCACAGCAAGAAACTCCTGTATAATTCCAGGTCTCACAAGCTGACTGCAGTCAATGTGCATATATACTGAGGTATGAGCACTGTCTGAGGGATTCAGTAAGTAAATACAGTGAAACCCCAATATTGTGGCCGCCGATATAGCACCACCCTGACTTGGCGCCAATGAAAATCTGTGAACAGGTTTGCCGTTGGTATATTACATCGATTTGCTGCCACCTTCGATTTATCGCCACAAACTGCAGTGAACAAACAGTGGCGCTGTATCAGGGTTTGACTGTAGACACAGATATAACTATTTTGTTACAACGTCCTAAATTTTCGATTAAATGTTACGGGCTTGGATAGATTCAACTGAATTAGAACTGTAAAAGTATGGCTTTTAAAGTAATGGAATGTGCAGGCCTGGACTGGATTAATCTGGCTGAGAATAGGAACAAATAGCGGGATCCTATGAACATGTCATGAATATTCGGGTGTCATAAAATGCGGGAAATTTCTTAACTAGCTGAGCAATAGATTTTTCTCTATGAAGTTATTTATTTATTTATTTACGTAGCTAATTATTTAATTAGAACCGTAAGAGAAAAGTGAACACAAATTTTGAATGGCAACTAGAACCGAAACTAGAAAATCAGCATTTATTTATTTATTTATTTATTTATTTATTTACGTAGCTGAAACTCTTTGAGCAACTTGGAACACGAACTGTAAGTAGTAACTCTACCCACAGCTAGAAAGTTTAGAGTAATTTAATTTATGCCCCTTTCCTGACTGTTGTACGGTGTGAAGCAGTAAATCAAAACGTCAGACTTTAGCCGCAAAACCAAAGTACTCATCCTCACACAATCAGCGCTGCTGCAGTCGCGACAGCAGCGTTAGCACTGCCACCTGCAAGTCTCATTACACTTGTTCTACTTCTCTTCTCTCGGGTGCAGATGTTTTTCGCGAGAGGGGGACGGACTAGACAAGACTGCCTTTACAGTTACACATGACGAAGGTCTAGAGTCTAGGGAACAGAATGATCTACAGACGCTAAAAAGGTAAAAGGCAATTTGCAATTACCGGCTTCAGCACCGGCAGGAATTTTTGCAATTTGATGCACATCCCCTTCGTGCAAAATTATCAGATTTTTAACGATCAGTGATGGACAAGAGAATAATGCAGTTGTCGTTTAATTAAAATCCTTAATTAAACTTAAAATAAAACTGAAGGGAGTGTAGGAAATTGAGTTTGGTTTTTGTAGATTTTTATTGTTGGATGTAGTAAATTATTAAGTATAATACCTAAATTACGTGAAAATCTCAAGGTAGTGAAACACTCTGCTGGCGCCGCTGTTTACATTTGATTATTTCGTAATCTGTTGCAGTGACACATTAAGAGAAACTACGTTATTGGCAAACAGAGGAACTTAAGCTGTAAACACAAAAAAAATCTTGGCTTGTTTGGCAGTGATACTTTGTTTTAATCCATTTCATAATTAATTCTAAAAAGGATCTCGTTAAACACTAAATATTTTCATACATGTTATGATTTTAGGTGCCCATTGCATAAATTATTTTAAACGAGTGCATAAAGAATGAGTAATATTTTATCTACACACGTACTTTACTTCCGGAACTATTAACAGAATTCAATAAAATTTGTTATAGTAAGATTTACTGTAAACATTTTAGGCGAATTTAATAAGAGCTTTATGTATGTCCTACTTTAAATAAAGCTCATTTAAAACTTGGTGAGTTTATCCGGCCTCTACGTATAAGACAGGGAAAACGTTTAAGCTCTTACAAAAGCCCTAATCACCAACAAATGCACAAAGAGAATTTTATCATCAATCGTAACACATTCCTACATGTTTCGACCCTGCTGGGTCATCTTCGGGGAGAACTTTTCGTTACCGTTACACTGGGGTTGCATTTTACAGTTGAGTGAGAAGATGACCCAGCAGGGTCGAAACATGTAGGAATGTGTTACGATTGATGTTAAAACCCTCTTTGTGCATTTGTTGGTGATTAGTGTTTTTGTATGATATTGTGCACGGACATGGAACGCATTAAATTTGTTTAACCTCTTGTTTAGTTTTCAGATGTAATTTTTTAGGAAAGGAAGGGGATTATCACGCGCAGTTGAAGGCTAAGCAGGCGGTATTGCTCTACAGCTATTGACCTCGTGCGATCTCTCAGAGCTCCTCATGTCTGCAGCAAAACTCCCTGTTACTCTTCCTACAGCCGATGCTCGTGTTATTTGGAAGTACTGCAGACAAGCCTGCAGCACCACTGATTTGTATGCGTAAAGTTCTGGGTTCAAATAACAACTAAGAGGCCGTCTGTTCTGACTGCAATTGTTAGTGACTTCCTCTTTTCTCCAGGCAAATTCCGGGACGCTATCGTAACTTAGGTTTCAATTAGATACTTTACATCAAATTAGTTTCTCCTAAGATAAATTAATTACTTTTAAATGTGATGATATTCTAGATGAATATGAGGTAAATTAAGTGAAATTCGTTGCCTGGAAATTTGCATGATTTTAGAAAAATTAACAGTTGGAAACACTTCCCTGCAGCGCCTTGGTATTTTCCATATTTACAACCAATTAATTTAATAAAAGTTTCATAGGCTTCTACCTTCTGTAAGGGCACTGCCGTGAAAGACGACATTATTTCTGCCATCTCAGAAGTTCTCACAGACATGTTAACTTTGTTGTTGAAAGGAGTTAAAGGCCCTAAGATGGAAGTATCTTCTTCTGCATATCTGCAATATTGTCACCATTGACAAGTGCCGAGCTGTGTTATCTCAAAGACTTGGATCTCGGATTAATTGCCACTCGGATATGTATGTATGTATGTATGTATGTATGTATGTATGTATGTATGTATGTATGTATGTATGTATGTATGTATGTAT
>BLKM01000707.1:129796-209556 GCA_013340265.1 Coptotermes formosanus
TATGTATGTATGTATGTATGTATGTATGTATGTATGTATGTATGTGTGTGTGTGTGTGTCTGTATGTATGTATTTGGGTATGCTGTCAATCCCTCATCTGTAACTGACGTAGAACGGTAACGCTCTGTAGGCGACCAGCATTGAAGGGTTATCATCATCATCATCATCATCATCTTCGTCGTCGCCGCCGATCCCAGTGTCCGCACAACGTAAGGCGTGGGTCTGCGGCCATTCGCTTGCTGGGATTGTGGCTTAGAATCCCGCCGGGGGTGTGGATGTCTGTCTCTTGTGTGTGCTGTGTGTTGTCAGGTAGAGGTCTCTGCGTTGGGCTGATCACTCGTCCAGAGGAGTCCTACCGAGTGTGGTGTGTCTGAGTGTGATCGTGAAGCCTCGATACTGAAGAGGACCTGGCCCATTAGGGCTGTTGCGCCATTGAGAAAAATCGTCGTCGTCGTCATCATCATCATCATCATCATCATCATCATCATCATCAACGAGATCTGAGGAAGACACGACGGAGATGATGCATGTCGCTGTGTCTCGGAATGTGACGCTGTGTAGCTACTAACCCGTTCACTTTTCAAGGCACCTTGCTACCGCCAACAGCATCAGGGTAGTTGACACATGATGATAGCGGCCAGGGTCGTCTGAAAGGTCGGTGCTTTTTTAACAGGCTACACGGCGTCACATTACAGCAGACAATAATATTAAAATCATTTTATATTATATTAAATTATTTTAAATGCCCAGAAGGCGGAGTCTCGATTTTGTACCGAGGTTAAGAAGGCGTGGGGATGTACAGTTAAGATAAATTCGTTATATTTTCATAATGTGCGTTTGGCCAAAAATCAGGCCTAAATATTTCTACTTTAAACGCTCTTAGTGCCGGGTGGTCGATTCGTCGGCCACTGGAACTCTTGAAATGTATGTCACCAGGCGATCTATCAGTAGCCAATACTCTTGCACATATGCCGCTGGACGATCTGCCAGCAACCATTTTAAGGACATGCTTCCTCCTTGTCCATAAATTTCAGCAGCAATCATAGCACTGAAGAGTGCAACACTTTTACTGGCTAAAAATTCCGATATTTCTTTAGTTCCGCAGGAAATCGGTCTATAGCATAGCCTATCCATACGGCGTGGCACTTAGAGAGTTTAAACGTGTATAAACACTAGTGAAATATGACAGTGTTTCGTCATTCGGGTAAATAATAATTAAAAATCACAAGAATGAATTTAGTGTTTATATATCACATACCTGACGCTAAAAGCTTGAAAATAGGAGTCACGTTGAATCACATCCTATTCCTAACGTAAGTCAAGCTTCGTATTCTGGAGATCCCGGTTCGAATCTTGGCTGCCAGCGGGTTATCTTCAATGAGATCATCAGTTCCTCCAACAACTGCACTAGGATGATATCCTAAAGTAGGCCGCGACAGTGTACACATACACTGACAGTTTAAAGACGAAAACTAAGATGTTTGAGATACGGAGTTTCAGCTCGTACCGCGCAGTAAACACGTTCCATATCTGTTATAAAAACCAATCAGTTAATGCGATAGGGAAATAATCGCTGTTTGTTCTGAGATACATAAAACACTTAAATGCACCGTGCAGGCACAGTGTAAAATCTTTTAACCCTATTCCTGGTGTTACAGGCGGTAACAACTGAGCTTTAAGGTAGAAGCCTATTTTTCCCACAACGCCATCATTTCTCATTTTACGGTATCGCGAATTAGAACAGGTGGCTTCAGGGTAACAAGCAGGCGTGGCGACATTTGCACCGAAAGAGAAGCTGTACTCGGAATGTACCCTACGGAAGAGCATAACTTTCTATCGTTTTATTTTTATACATTTTTATGTCTTATGTATGAGGAAAATAAATAAATACTTGCATATGTACATTTTGGAGTACACGTCTCCAATTAAGGCTCCTCGCCCACAAAGCACTGCGCTGCATTTTCGTGAACAGGTTCTTTTGTTGAACCGCGTAAAATGCCGGCTGCCTGGAGGATGTTTCCTCCACTAAGCTGTACAATATTCAGGTCGACAGCCTCAGAGCCCTCCAGTTCTTCTTTTACAGGACATCGACTGCTTTAGACCCAGGTCTTCGTGTGTTCGTCTGACCATGACTGACAAATGAAGACACATACGCAAATTTCCCTGTCAGGATTTTGGTTAATAATGTGACAACCGTCTCATTTATTTCTCCGACTTATTTCACACTGTTGGAGAGAGTCATAACGATTTCTCTAATATAATGACTGGCTACGGGCTGGAAGACCAGGGTTCGATTACAGATAGGTTATTGGAGATTCTAATCTTTGTCTAGTTCTGAATAAGGCTTGTTAAATCAGGCGGAAAAGTGAGGGACAGAGGACGGAAGACGGGGAGGGGGGGGGGGGCTCGATTTTTCAACGCGTGCTTCGTATGCTGGTGGTACAGGGGCGTTTTTCTTCAGGGTTAGTGCAGCCGGAACTGGAAACTCTCCACTCTCCTCAATCTTGTGTGCCGGCCTAGAATGTAGAAATTGTTACCTTCACACACATCATGTATGCTTTGTTCAGACCATCGATGAGTAAAATGCGGCAAGCGGGGTGCATGAGACCTTTACATGTTGACAGTACGGTCCGCGATTTGATTTCAGAAACACGAAACAAAGAATATAAAATGCGACCAATAATCTTTTGTATTTTATCCGCAAGAACACAAAAACATTATGCAGAAATACGTTATGTGTTTAATAATACAAAATACTTTTCCTTCGTACCAAATGTAAACAGAAGTTCAGTCTCACCTGGAAGTAAATATCGCGCTAATTGATTTTGTTGCTTATAAGTTTAGTGACGGGAAAGTAAAGTGATTGCTTATTGTAAGTACTTGACAAGACAGCACGTGTCTAGACGTGTTTCTTTCGCAGCAGTCTCTGCCGCTTTCATTCCTAACGTTTTCTCAGTCTTACTTTATGGCTGAATGGGAAAGGTCAGTGCATTACAGACAGAAGTAAGGACTTACTACGTAAGACTGGTTTCAAGTTTTGCATGATTAATTCAGTTAAAACAAATTTGAAATAACTTTACCGCCGCAGTATTGGCAGTTGAAGACGGGATTTTATCAATAGTACATAATAAAAATATAGACGTTCTTGTGACCTGGCCCAGAAACATTTCTCCTGCTGATTTAGCCATTGTGTTCAACGTTTAGATCGCTTTACGGCAGCTGTGTTTGGTGAAAAGTGTTATTTCAGTTTAATCGGCAAATGAAGGAAGGTCTCGGGAGTCACAAGTGAGACGCCAGGAAAAGTTGTTTTATGTCTTGTTTGCACAAAGTCTGCAAAATAAATACGTTACTGGGCTGTCTCTCCTTCCCTCCGTCCGTCCGTCCGTCCGTCCTTCCGCTTAGTTTATCTGTAAGGCGCTGAACGAATCAACATCAATTTTGTTAATCCTGAACTACATTCAGCCCGAGGAGACACGTTCAGTTTGAGGCCTTATCGGTTCACCAGCACACACACTGTACCCGAATTGCTCTCGCTTTTTTCTTTTTTATATATTTAATGACACTTTCTCATCTACTTGGATTGGTACTTGAGAATACTGTTGTGAAATATTCAATTGGAATTATTTAGAGACCCCCGCAGTCAATTTCAAGGCAGTGCTCGAGCAACAGACAATGTTCCTATGCGAGGTGGGATGTACTGTCCGTAGCCTGGCAGAACGTGGAACTTATCGTGACGGGGGAAGAATGCTTCTTATCCTGCCCAGCAGTTACTTTATTTGCCGTCAGGTTTAGCATTCAAATATTCCGCCCACAAATGTATTTATGTGCTTTTTAGGCGCTTTCGCAAAACTGCGAAAGGCGACTACTAGTTTCGTCATATTTTTCTGTCTGTCTGTCTGTCCGTCCGTCCGTCCCTTCGCATGGAACAACTCCACTCCCACTGGACGGACTTTCATAAAATTTGATATTTCTTGGTTTTTCGAAAATACATTGAGAAAATCCAAGTTTAATTAAAATATGACAAAAATGGCGGGTACTTTACATGAAGACCTATGTATATTTATGATAATATCTCGCTGAATCCTTATTAGAATGAGAAACATTGCGAGCAAAATTTGTAGAGAAAATCAAAACACACATTTTAGTGCTTGGGCTCTTTCTCGGGGTTTTCCGGAGTATCGAGACATTCAGTTGGGGGATTGCGCCCCACGCCCAACCCCCAACGTCTAGAGCCAGGGTATCTTTGTCCGGCACCTCGCTCAAAACCTGTTCGGCATGTGTGGCCGTAATAGCATATAGGCTGACGCCGTCATGACTTGAAGCAAAATCTCGGCTGCCTAAAATTTAAAGACGATCGCGAAGTAGAAACAGTCGAGTCTGCGGCTCGTGCCAGGACAGAGGGATCTCTATCAACAGGGGGACAGAAGAACTTGTCGTCCGATATGGCAGATGCTTCAGCTGACGTGGTGACTAGGTAGGAATGTGAGGGAATAGAAGTGCAACTAAAGTTGAACTGTTCTCTTTAATACTGAAAATAAATAACCCAGCACATAAGCGATGTAAACTTGTTTTCTGACCGAACCTTTGCTTCTTATCCTGACACATCCGGTGTTAAAACGACTAAAGGAAAGTTAACCCCATTGCGTTGCCCTACATTGAAGCCTTACGTATCTTCCGTTTGTGCACATTTGTAACACGCAACTGTATTGAGTGATACATATACGTAGAAACGCAAAGCGGACCGTTTCACTTTCTCCGGTCACAGGGCAAGGCGCAGCCTCTGGACCATGGCAGGCCGTGCGTTTTCTTCGTGTGGCCCGCGGAAACACTGAAAGGGCTCCATGTACAGCCTCGGGCACAGAAAAGAGCGTCATGGAAGTAAACACGTACGAGAGGCGGTTCCACTGCTACGCTTCGTTTCTGTAAACACGTACGAGAGGCGGTTCCACTGCTACGCTTCGTTTCTGTAAACACGTACGAGAGGCGGTTCCACTGCTACGCTTCGTTTCTGTAAACACGTAAGAGAGGCGGTTCCACTGCTACGCTTCGTTCTGTCTTACTGCTGACTTCCTTACAAATTTATTTAACGGTTCTTCATCATCTTCAAGAATGATAAGACATAACTTGAAGTGAGCTGTGGAAATACCAAGAAGATTAGTTCAGGCGGTGAGGTCTTTGCATTGTATTCGGAAGGTGCGCGGTTTGAAGCTGCCCAGGACAATAGTAACTCACGTATTTAATGTGTTCCATGTCCGTGCACTATATTATACAAAAACACTAATCACCAACAAATGCACAAAGAGAGTTTTATCATCAATCGTAACACACTCCTACATGTTTCGACCGTGCTGGGTCATCTTCAGGGCCTGCAAGCCGCGACCACAGAGAGTTCACGACTTCAAAAACAACGCAGTACACAGTCAACAGCACATTCTCACTCAACTATAAAGTGCAACCTTAGTGTAACGATAACAAAAAGTTCTCCCTGAAGATGACCGAGCAGGGTCGAAACATGTAGCAGTGTGTTACGATTGATGATAAAACTCTCTTTTTGCATTTTTTGGTGATGAGTGTTTTTGAGTAACTCATGTATTTCTGTGTTTTTTCCGTCATTCGCTCCAGGTAGATATGTGGCTATCACCCGAAGTAGACTCGGGCTAGGACAGTTCAATCTGTGTAGTTACTAGGTTACAGGCTGGACAGTATAGAGGTTCTAGTTCGATGTCCATCAATGTCAACAGATTTGCCTCTCCTCCAAAGTGCCCAGGCCGGTTCTAGGACCCATCCACCCTCCTAGTCAAATGGTACCGAGAGATAATTCCGTGTGAATAAAGCGGCCAGGGCATGAAACTGGCAACTCATCGCCTGCTAGTGTCAAGTTTAAGGATGCATATTGCTGTACCTTCTCTCTCCATTGTTCCTTCATGACGTGCACAGAGACGTGTTACTTTTACCTGGAGGAGGACAACCGCTCCTTCCACGCGCTTACGTGTTTTGTTATTCACCAGGACTACATTATTCGGCAATTTATAGCCCGAGATGCTGACATTCTTTAATTTACCATAGTCTAAATATGTAAATAAATAAATAAATAAATAAATAAATAAATAAATACAACTAAATTTGTCCTCGCCCACGCCATAAAGGCACTAGATGAAGGTGAGTGATCAGCCTTAACCCCCGGTCGCTTTACTGTCGAGAAAGGGACGGTACCAGTTGAACAGAACATTGGGTGTTCCCCAGACCTGGTGCAGACGGTTTTGGAGATAAGAAAATTTCTTGCAATTGCGAGGATTCAAAACCCGGACCGTCCATCTTGTAGCCTAATCCCTATACCGACTGAGCTATCCCGGATCCTAAATAAATAAAATGAATACGTCAAGAAACGGAACGGGGATCATGACGTTTCAAGTCAGGTCGAATCATAAATCTCGTTGGTTGACATAGCCTTTTTTCTATTCGGTATTCGATATAGGGACTTTTAGAATGAAGAGGGTTGGCACAATGTGACCTGTATTGCGACGTACCCAGTGTGAACTCTGACCATGTGCCTGCTACCCTTACCGAAATTTATCGTGGCTATTGCTAGTCCCACGGAGCTTCCCCCATCATATTTCCCAACTCATTAATCACAGTTAGCGTACATTCATGCATTACACTGCTGCTGGTTAAGCTGTCTGGTCCTGTTCTCGCTTGTCAACAACCTGCAAACTCACAATTCGTTACAGACTGTGTGCACTACAGGATGTACTGCTTCTCTTGTCTACCGTTAGGCACATCGGAAATTCAGCCGTAGCGAGAGAGATAGCCCTCAGGCTGTCTGCCTGACTTTATAAATTGATGCTAACCTACATATGTCTTTGTTAGAGAAGAATGAAAACAAACGAAATAAAACCAGTGCTAACCTGAGACGACTAATAGACCATCAACACACAGGATGGCCGAACTGAGAGGCTGCATTGTATTGAGCTTACGTGTCGGAACGCTTTAAAGCGGGTATGTGGCTTAGCAGCTGTTGGTCAAAGCAGCAGCCTGCTGAGAAGATACTCGGACTTAAAGGGTAGGAAGTGATAGAAGAAGTCCCTTCTCCTGTAACTAGCCTGAGGATAACAGCGACAGTTTCTACCTAAACGTCCCTGCTTATATACCAGGTTAAAAAAAGCAGCAGCAGTCCCTTTACAGGCCTGGACAGGCCCACAGGGTTCCAGGAGGTCGAGGCTCCCAGATTCGTAGACATTCGGCACATGAAGGTGGTAAGGTTGTCAGCCATACGCACTGGCCGCGTTTACCCCCCACGAAATATTCCTGGTACTCATTTCTGTTAGAGGCTGAGTCGATCCCAGGGCCATAGTGCGGCCGACAGGATTATGTCAATGAAAAAATGCACTGACACCACCGGGAATCGAACCCGCGACCTGCCGGTTATATGCCAAGTTACACGGCTTCATATTCCACAATACGTTTGTTACAATGTAGTAATACGCCTGATGTGCCGATCACAGTGACCGTGCAGTCTAAGAAGTGGGTCTTCGACGTTTCGCTTGCTCGGAATGTGGGTTCGAATCCTGCCGGCAGCATGGTTGCCTCTTGTGAGTGTTGTGTATTGTCAGGCAGAGGTCGCTGCTTCGGGCTGATCACTCGTCCAGGGAAGTCATACCGAGTGTGGTGTGTCTGAGTAAGTGTGATCGTGAAACCCCTCGAACGGGGAAAGCCATGACCCGGAAAAAGTTCGAAAGTGCCACGTGAAAGAAATATATATGCCTTGTATCAGAAACTCCTTTAGGCTGTCTATTGGACAGCCCTGACCCAGTTATTTTATGTGGCTGTATTCATCACTGCGGGTCGCCAATCACGTCATTCATAAACAACAATTAATTTTTGCGGCGACAAGTGAAAGAGACTGCGACCAGCCCTTTGTGTTTACAATCGTGACTGCACTTAAAATCTTTCTTGCACTTTACCCGTTGTATCTTTTATGTAACCAGTTGAATGTCTTTGTGTTAAGACGCAGCCTTACACGGCGTCGAGTGGGGAGATGATAGCAACACTTTCTCGACGCTTCCTACGTTGGTGTCGATGTGGGTCGACAGTCTTCCTGTCGCTTATCTGAAGATGACAACAAAAATGGCGACAGGATCGCACAGTTACATTGACATGTGTGTTTGAACGTCTGTCGTCGTCCCTCTGAAGTTAAGACCCAAGCCGTAACAGGGTGCTAATTAGGCATTTTTGCCTAGTGACAGAAACACTCAAGTTCAAAAAGTCGTGCTTTTGAATAACGGTTTCCCTTATGAGTCATTGAACTGAAATGCATGCACTAAGCCAAGTTTTCCCTGCCACCTCATTAATTCTTATAAGGGGAGCAGAGTTACAACTCCACTGAGTGTTAGCATCGGCCCTAGTAGAGGTGAGTGATCAACTTCACGGTCCGGCCGTTGTAATCTGGGAATGAACCCCGGTACCCTTTCAATAGAAAGGTGGCTGGGACGCAGCGAAAATCTGTACAGTTTTGGAGAAGAAAAAATCTTTTGTCGCTGACGGGATTGTCCCAGATTGTCCCAGATTGTCCCAGATTGTCCACCCAGTAGCCTAGGCACTACACCAACTGAGCTATTCCAGTGTGAATTGTACAAACTAAATTTACTGCGTCTGTGTACCTTACAGCCTTAGCGGAATTAATTAATATATGCAATAGTTTTTCCCTGGCCTTACTTAAGTAGCAGAACATTAAGGCGTAGGGTGAAGTGGTGGCAGCGCTAACGTGTTCTCTTAATTAAGGCCTGTGTTTAACTTCATGTCCGTCTGCTTTACCCCAGGGGAGTGTCCCTGATGCCTACGGAATAGTTCGAAAATCCGTCGCAGCCATCTGAACTCTTTGAATAAGAGAATAATTTCATGCATCTGAATCGAATCCCGATTCCTTGGTCATTCAGCACTTAGTGTAATTCATTCACTGATTAAGCTATATTATTAAATTTCACACGCTTCAGCTTTTAAGGGCACTTATGGCTAATACGCTCATGCTAGTACTTTTGAAGTTAGCAACAGTTGTTAAAATGCCATAAATTTTGTGGGAAGTAGCCTTCAGTACCTACTAATAAGAGAAAGACTTAGCCTCCTCAGTTTGGACCCTTTGCAGAAGAGAAAATTCTCCGAATGCCCCGGTACTCGAACCACGATTCCTCAGTTGTGCAACCCGTGGCCTAGTCACTCTACTAATTATGTTCTGGGAAGCAGTTGCATCTGATGTCTTGCTGTCAGCGTGCCCACACATTGTTTGACATATCGATGTTCTTGTTGTTGTGGAAACTGTTTCACGGCATCACGTGCGTTCAAGTCTCCAGAACTGTCGGCAGTACTAACACTCGTGCAGCGGGTATGAAAGCCGGTGAAAGCAGATGAGGTCTGTGTACTAACCCTAAACGTGTCCCATAAGAACACACGGTAATTACAAATAAAACACTATATGCATTTCAAGATGTATTTTAGACAAATCGATTGTAAAATAAACATTCAAATCTGTTTACTAATTGACACGACGTAACGTCAGCAGCGCTGCCATGGCAACTCCAAATTTTGCGTAATTTTAACGTGTCTGTCTGCACCTTTGAATTTTGACATAATTTGTCCGATTATAACTAAAATCTATATAAAAGTCTTTTTCGAATTTGCAGCAATCTGTGCTAATAACGTGGTGGAGGCCTGAATTTCTGCGGTGGGAACGACACTTAAATCAACACCCTGAAATGGTGTATATTAGCAAACCTTCGAAAAATCTTAGTGTGTTTCAGGTGAATTTTTTTGGACTGTAATGTGCTGGTATGGTTACCGTGCGAAGTGCCTTTAGCACTGATAACTTAAGAAACACTGGTTGCATGCAGGGGAATTCTTGTAGAAACAGATCATACGTAGACATACTCAGCACTTGCGAAATATTGCATGTATTTCGGCAGTTACAAGATTGCCACAGTGCAAAAATTTGATCTTATATCCGACAAATTTGAACTGGTAGACAGCCTTGCAGGTAATGTTTTCTTGACGCCGGTAAGAAAAAATAATAATAATTATTACGATGGTGATGATGATGATGATGATGATAGTAATAATAAAGAACATGAAATGTATGATTACACCCCCGGTAATTGGAGCCAGCGGAATAGCAACAAGAGGTTTAAGGAAAAATTTAGAAACCGTACCAGGAGAACATTCAATAGATTCACTACAGCAGACTGCTGTACTTGGAACATCACACATAATACGGAAAGTACTGCAGTCTGAAACTGGATACCTGAGCGGTGGGGATCAGCGTTGGTTCAAGGGAAGTACCGGGGAGAAATGGCCTGTGGTAACATACAACAACAACAACAACAACAACATAATAATAATAATAATAATAATAATAATAATAATAATAATAATAATAGATCCGTTGGGCTAGAAATTTATGCAGTATTAAAGCTGACGTCAGAGTTCTGTTCTCAGCACATTCTTAAGTAAGATATGTGTCATTTATTTGTGAGACGCCCTGTGGCTCATATAGTGAAAAGTGACGCGGTCTCTGTAGAGAGTGCATGACTGTTTAAGCCTATGTGTGTGGATTGACTGTCACGAATTTGTTTTGTTCATTAATACTCAGGCCTTTACTGGTTTAAAAACACTGCCTGTCCCTTTCGGACAAGAGGGCCCCCCGTGTTCCAGTTCGTAATTTTAGAGACTCGGGCATGTTTTCTGTTACACACAAAGGCTCTCCTTCGGACACATTAGTAAGACCAGCAAACTTGGTCTGCCGGTTTGTAGACACATTTCGAAAACAATTTACTTCCCTAAAACGATTTTTATGTTAACTAATTGCTCACAAATTGCAGCCTCCTCTTCTTGTATTAGAATTTTTAGCGCCTGTAAATATTTTGGTGGGGTGTTGTGTCAATACCCACACTTACCTTGCCTGTTATTGTTTTTATTTTTTCGTGAAATCAAGTTGTGCCTATGTATTTGTGTATTTGTGCGTTTTTGCTACTTTTATAATTGACCACGAGTTGTTAAGCCTCAAAGTTAAGAAAACGAATTGAATTTAACTGTACTGAGTCACAAGAGTCACTTTTTTATGTGAGTGTGCCCCAAGCCCTGGACTTGCAAACAGGTTGTATATTTTCCCTTTGAAATTCTGTTACCCTGTTTCAGATTCTAACGGCTCGAAAAATTCCGTCTTTTCTTCAGAGTATATAACTAATTAAATAACTAAGTAACATCATGGGTCAAGTCCTTTTCAAAATATCATATTGTCTTAGCCATGCATGAAATACGTGGCAAGCAAGACATCTTCTCGTGCCTAAATAGCCATAAATATTTCTTCCTATACTGAGCCACATGAATGCAACCCACACCAGTATGCAGTCTAACGCTAAACAATAAACTTGCTATGTACAAAATTAACGCACGATAGCGATGTTGCAGATGTCCGTGTGCATGTTGCATCTGGCAAGGAATGGCTTACTGTGATAATGAAGGTCAAAATATTATCACAATGGTAACTGCTTCACGCTATAAACTGATTACAAGAAATACGCTGGGCCATAAGCTGAATCTGGCGCATCGACGCGTCCAGAATTTGAACTGTACATTGCACTGTCGGATGCAACAAAAAATAAGAACACTCAGCGGTATAGCATGAGCTAGACATTCGGGTCCTTTACCGAACACAGAGAAAAACCGACATTATGTGGAAGGTAAAGCCGCTGGTAGCACGTAAACATTATAACTTACACTCTGAAGGCAGAGCAGACTTTGAGTGAATTTGAGGAGTGCTAGTGAGAACATAATACAAGGTAATACGGGGATTTAACCCTTCAATGCCGACTTCGGTGCTCGGTATGAATCTTTAATTCTTACACGTTGCCGGTCTCGGTGCACTGGAAGCTCGTGAATGCATTTAAGAATTCAGAGCGCAGTCTGTCTTGCCACTGGATCTTCGAAAGCGAGTTCTCCGGGGCCCGATCTAGTGCTTCCTCTTTCAGTTTATAATTTCTTCTCTTTTTCTTTACGGTCAGCTAGCAGCTGCTTATGTCTTCTTCCACTTCTTCTCATCGCTCCTCTCTTCCCTTCAATGGCGTGTTTCAGAAGGCATTCCCTACGCAAGACGTGATAAATTCAGTCACCCTTCCTTCGTTTTATTTTACGTAGAATGTTGCCGTCTACCTTGACTGTGTGTAATACTTCTTAATTTTTCACAGGATCATTCCAGCTTATTTCCTGGATCCTTCAATATCAAATTTCTCCAGCAATTCATTTCGAAGCTTTCAAGGCAATTCTCATCTATTTTCCGACGTGTCCGCATTTCAGCACCATAAATGGTTATGGTCCATAGCATTTCTTTAGCTTCTTCCTTAAATTTTGGTCCAGTTTAATATTACTATAAATTTAAAACCCCTCCGTCTTGTACAGTTTTTCGAATTTAAAAGGCAGTCTGTTTGAATTGTTAGGGAAGACATAACGGGAAGATACATAATTTGTAATATTCACACAATGTAGTTGGACGGTGGATTATCTGAGGCGTATACTGACTAGTGCTCGGGTTATCTCAAGCATACAGTGACCAGTGCACGGATTATTTCAAGCGTATGCAGACCAGTGCAAGGGTTATCTCAAACGTATAGTGCAGTACACGGATTATCTGAGACGTATAGTGAGCAGTACACGGGTTATCTCAAATGTATAGTGCAGTACACGGATTATCTCAGACGTATAGTGACCAGTGCACGGATTATCTCAAATGTATGGTGCAGTACACGGATTATCTCAGACGCATAGTGACCAGTGCACGGGTTATCTCAAACGTATAGTGCAGTACACGGATTATCTCAGACGTATAGTGACCAGTACACGGGTTATCTCAAATGTATAGTGCAGTACACGGATTATCTCAGACGTATAGTGACCAGTGCACGGGTTATCTCAAACGTATAGTGCAGTACATGGATTATCTCAGACTCATAGTGACCAGTGCACAGGTTATCTCAAATGTATGATGCAGTACACGGATTATCTCAGACGTGTAGTGACCAGTGCACGGGTTATCTCGAACGTATAGTGCAGTACACGGGTTATCTCAGATGTATAGTGACCAGTGCATGGGTTATCTCAAACATACGAGTATAGTGCAGTACACGGATTATCTCAAACGTATAGTGCAGTACACGGATTATCTCAGACATACAGTGAACAGTTCACGGGTTATCTCACACGTATAGTGCAGTACACGGATTATCTCAGACGTATAGCGACCAATGCACGGGTTAGACAACAGAGGATTCGGGTTTCGATTCTCAGCCCGGTCAAGAGATATTTCTACTCTCCAAGGCATTCAGAGAGGCTCTGGGATCCGTCCAGCCTGCTATCCAGTGGGAAATGGAGTTGTTTTCTCGGGGTCACGGCGGCCAGGGCGTGATGTTTATTGCATATTTATATCCAGTATCAAGGCTAAGAATGTGTATGGCTCTACCTCCACTCCTCACATGTCTTGACGATCACCTGCTTAATTAAGTGCAAGGAAAATTTGCCCTCCTTTACCTTTAACCTTCACAGTTGTAACCGAAAGAAGATAATGTAAAAGCAAATCGCCTTTTGTATCTTGTTAAATGTAGATTATAATGACTTTATCATTTTTATATGTAATATAATATTTATCTCAAAATTAGCGCCTTCTTAGTTTGTTCAATTGCCATTGGATTTCATGTCAGGTAAGAGTAATATTTAACCATCATGAACCAAACAAACTTCCCCATTCCAGACGTTTTTTCTGTATCCCTCAGTACTTCTTATTAGCGTGTATCTGGTTCGTATAAACCTCTTTCTCACTATCACTAAATGCAAAATCATGCAGTGCGGGTGGCAACAAAATTCTGGTCTCCTATTTGCCGCCAGCTGAAGAAGTTCCCGTAAGTGCGGTTCACGCGATGCTCGTGTTATTTAGAGCAGAACAGCAGACCGTCAGAAAATAAGTGAAGCAACACGAACACGTACAGTGATACAGTTCAAGTGTTTCCGTGCCATTAGGGTACGGGTTTGTGGTCAGATCTGATACGTTACGAACACAATTTCGTAACTCCTTTGTTACATCCTTCGAATTGTGTGTGTGTGTGTGTGTGTGTGTGTGTGTGAGAGAGAGAGAGAGAGAGAACTTGTCGTGCAGGTTATCTATATCCAGTCCATAGAAATTGCTGTTGTCATTAAAGCAGTACTGTGTCCTAAACGCGGAACGGTCTGTAGGCGAGAGAGGAAGACGCCAGCTAACTGCGTTCTGTTACGGTAGGAGGTAAAGCTGCTATAGGCGACGATGGACAAGCGGGTTTTCTGTAGGCAGAGTCGGGTGCTTCACGTCAGAAAGGGGAATGAGCTGTTGAGTACCAGCTTGCTGCCCGGGAACCTCCAACTCCTCAGGATGGAAATTTTGTTTCGACACTAGAAATACCAGCTTTGTGATTCGGCAAGAAGCTTAAACGCGGTGGATATATGTACCAGCAAGTTGAGCATTAAATTGTCTGCATTTTCCACCACCAGTATATTTATGTGTATGCGCTGCAATAGCGCAGTAGGTATAGCGACTAGGCTACAGGCTGAAGGGTTCGGGTTTTGAATACCATTAGGTTCAAGAAAACTTACCTCTTCTTCAAAACTTCCAGACCTGCTTTGGGCCCCACCCAGCCTCCTATTCAATGGGTACCGGTACATTTTTTTCCAAGAGTAAAGCGGTCGATGAGAGAATAAATTAACCATTTACGTCAGTCTCGTGCCGAGGTTAAGAATGAGTGGAGTTGCACCTCCAATCCTCCTATATGCCTTCATGGCCTCGACAAGGAAACTTTTACCTTTCTATGTCTTTATGTGTCCTGTAAAATTCCGACATAAATATCAAATTTTCCCTATGCAACATTATCCTGTTCATACCTCTAGTGAAATACACTGCGTTCTCTGCAAGGTACGACCTGAATCTTCAACTATTATGTAGATTTATTTAAGTTTTCAAAGGGTTAAATATTTTAAGCATTAACTGATAACGTCATTGACGACCAAGCACTGAAATTTTTATCACACTACGAGTAATGATGCCAGTATGACGATCGTGCAAACTTCCGAAGTAAATTCAGTTAGTGTAATTTTTAGCATGTTAGAAAAGAAAAGTCACAATACTGCACCAAATAACTGGACTGTTTTTCTGTTTTCTGTACTGTCAATTCAAGACTACGGGTATGTAGAGTCCCCAAAATACATTTTTGTATTCGGCTCAGAAATGCCATCAACCGGTCCTGATAAAACATGAAGTTGTATCTATGCATGCCATGAACGCGTATGGGGAAGTGCAGATGTAATTCCATTCTTAAGTTCGGTAGGAGTTGGAGGGGAGTAGACAGCTTCACGGCCCCGGCCGCTTTACCCTGTGGAAGGACCCCGGTACTTGGTGTAGAGGGGGATGTGTGGGCCCCATACCTGGTCTCGATGCTTAGGAGAAGAGAAAAATACACTGCCCCTGTTGGGAGTCAAACTACTCTCTTTCGGTTGTCCAGCCAGTAGCCCAATCACTGTTATCAGAGATGTCCCTGCAGTTGACCGTTCTGTAACAGAACAGCCTACACCAACAGTGTCACAAACAGCGCAATGCTCAAGTACGCGGACTTTGCTTGCCACACTGCGAGTAGGAATGCTTATCTCGCGGTGTGTCACGAAAGGTGCATCTGCTGAGAATCCAGCAGACTGTTATGTGCCCCACTTCTGAGATGCTGCGGGTGGAGACGGAATTGTTTGACAAATGCTTCTGTGCTACCAAGACACATGTGCTGTGTGGCTGTGCGCTCCGCTAAGCACGAAGCGGTCCACATCAAAGGCACGAAGTTTTGCAGCAGAACGTCCACAATTTGCAACATGACCGGGCAGGTCAAAATAGCGGTATCACATCTGAGTTTGCGTCGTACTCAGATTAAGAGTGTAAGAGCAACGTTACAGGGTCAGTGAATGTCAGGATATTTAGTGACTCTGTGTGTGGGTTATGTAACCTCGATGCAGAGTGGAATGGCGGGTTGGAGTTGCGTCTGGAATAGGCTTTCGTAAATATTGTAGTCTTGTTGGGGGGTAACAGGATGCTCCGAAATGTCGGCAACTAATCACCAATCAACACAACGGCACATGCTAGGAGATAGAAGTCCTTGTCAACAAACCTGTTACCACCTCAGACCACATGAGGCGGATTTGTTTGAATTCAATCGCAAAATTCGTTCGCAGAAACAAACACTAGGCTGTACTGTACGTTCAAGCCTGCTCGCTCACTTTTAAAAGCTGGTATTAATTGTATCGCTGATTCCAGTGTCCGCGCGGTCTAAGGGGTAGGTCTGCGGCCGAGCGCTTGCTGGGATCGTGGGTTCGAATCCCACCAGGGGCATGGATGTTCGTGTGTTGTGAGTGTTTGTGTGTTGTCAGGTAGAGGTCTCTGAGACGGACCGATCTCTCATCCAGAGGAGTCCTACCGACTGTGGTGCGTGTCTGAGTATGATCAAGTGCAAAATGCAAACCTCGACACTTACTGTGAGTAGGCAGAAGAGGTAAGGATTACAAAAAAAAATTAATTGTATTGGTTCATTTGACGATAGAGAGAGACAGTAGTTTATTCAGCCTTTTTAAATAATCATGTGGGTAATTTAATTTTTTCGAAACTTATTTTACCCACAAAAGTAAAAATGTAAAATTCTTTATATACAGGACATGAAGACATATAAGGAAGCATAGGTGGAGCTCCTTTCATTCTTAACCTCGGCAACAGATGGAGATGAGTCACCAGCCTCGCTAACCGGCCGCTTAACCCCTGGGAAAAGAGCCCATCCTACCCGTTCAATAGGAGGCTTGAGTGGGCCCCAGAGACGTCTGGGCGTTTTGCAGAAGAAGTAAGTCACTAACTCCTGCGGGGATTCGAATCACGGATCTTCCAAACCGTAGCCTAGACCCTCTACTGACTACGCTATCTCATCTCCACTTTACCCATAAGCACGTGGAGGTGGTGCTGTCACACGTATTGCAGAGAGTCATGCTACCTTGCAGAATTAGGGCACAATATAACATCTACTCAGATGATGTTCTTGGATAAAAAAAGACGACGTAAAGTGTTATGTAAAAATGCAGTCTACTGACATAACAAGAAGCGGAACACTGTGCGGCAGTGCGACACGGTGCAAGTCTTCACGGTTACTGCGGGATAATGACACTTTATGTACTTTATTTTTAAGAGTTAATAATGCTACACATTGTACCTGGGCCCAGTGTTTGCAGTTGTCCCTCCTACCTTTGAGTAGGTGCGAACTTTTGGATTAACTAAAAAGTGACTGCAGTATTCTTATACCTGCCGTCTAATACCCAAGTCCCACCACAGTGTTCTTATACATGCCGTCTAATACCCAAGTCCCACCACGGTGTTCTTATACCTGCCGTCTAATACCCAAGTCTCACCACGGTGTTCTTATACATGCCGCCTAATATCCAAGTCCCACCACGGTGTTCTTATACATGCCGCCTAATATCCAAGTCCCACCACAGTGTTCTTATACCTGCCGCCCAATACCCAAGTCCCACCACAGTGTTCTTATACCTTTCGCCCAGTATTTAAGTCCTATTACAGTATTTTTATACAGATCGCCCAATATCCAAGTCCCACTAGTGTATTCTTATATCTATCGCCCAATATCCAATTCATGCTACAGTATTTTTGTACCTATCGCCCACTATCGACGTTCCACTACAGCACTCCTATACATGTCATCCAATATCCTCGTCCCCGTACAGTATTTTTGTACCTGTTTTCCAACACCCACGTCCCACTACGGCATTTTCTCACAGGTTTAATTAATATTTTGTCCAATATCAAATGTATATTTTCCAAGGTGTCCGTGTTTTCTGTGTTACCCTTTTATAGATTGTTGTCTCCCATTCTTTCCCAAATATTTCCCGCACTTTGCCAAATATTCGCGCTGGAAACATGTTAAAACTGGTGTTAGCGGAAGAAAATAGGTGATGTGAACTTGATCCTTGGGCTCAGGATAGGGGCCAATGTTGGGTATATGTGAACACTCTAACGAAACACTGGATTCTGCAAAATGTGAGAAATTTCTTGTCTAGCTGAACAATCATTGTCTTTATCAAGAAGAACTCTTAATGATTCAAGTCTTCTTGGATGTTACGCTGTGTCTGTGAGTAAACAGTTCCCCGACGTTTTGAAAGCGCTCCGATCCTGGAATTCTTGCCCCCGAAAACGAGGGCGCTACGATCTTCCTGTCTAAACCTTTAGATCTTTAATTATTTTGCTTAAGGGATTTATATTGCCCCTGACTCTCTGCACCAAACGCATGCTAGTTCCAGTTTTTGTACTTCACCCTTTAGTTTTCGTTTATTATTAGCACAGACTTTGTTCTGTTTGCAGTTAATTTATGTAAGTTGTGCAGACTAACGTGCTTAACTAAACAAGTTTTTTTTTCAATTCAATACTGATCACAACGTGTTTAGAACACAAAGAACTGTATATATATCCACTGTGAGAAAAGAAAGCTTCGGGTTTAGTGAAATGTTAAGCCGTTAACGAAACAAAGGCATGAAGGTGTGTTTAAACGTAAAGTGAGTGATGTTGTGGAAAAGTGTGAACACACCCATGCAGTGAATGCTGAGAAGCAAGTCTCTTCTTCTGAGTTTTTAAAATATTCATCGAAGTTTAGAGGGACACTGCATGTTTGTTTCAGTTAGTGTCAACAGCTTTGAGCCCATATCGAAACAATGAACATGTGAAAAAAAAATAATAAATAAAATTAAGCGCAGTGATGTGAGTGGAATAATCAAAGCAAAAATTGCTGTGTAATGGCCTTCATAATCCTGTAGTGCTGTAAGACATAATCAGTGCTAATAGTTAACGCTAGTGACATCTATCTACACCACAACTGCAAGCGGCAACATCCACACAAACCGCAAGATTCACAGTTAAAGTAAGTGGCCGTGTTTTTCTCCCTTTTGCTTTCCGATCTGTAGGACGTCACCGGTTGAACCGTTTATAACAGCACATACCAGACCGTACGTGTTAGATACTGTTCGGAGTTAAGCACACAGTCGTAGGCTGTTACAGACCGTAAGCATCACGTTACCAACCCGTGCTTCAGAGGCGTCGCTACATACTTAACAGTGTTTTCTGTCTTTATATGTTGCTGTGTACACGTAGCACCCCCGCCCCCGGCCGCTGTTATGTCACAGTCTTAGGTCTCGATGTTGGCTTCCGTGATGTTCAGCTGACGAATATTTCACACGCGCCACTTGACTGCGTTGCAATTGCAGTGCAGTGATCCGACGGGCTGCAGCAAAGTTCGCACCGGCATGGTTTAGCCAGAGGCGAAGTGAAGGCAGCACTTTAAACGGTCGCGGAGAGAGGCACATTTAAAATTGACCGTGAAACAAAACGGTGCTGTTGAATGCATGTACAAACAACGACCCAAATTCCCTCTCTGTAACCTAAGGTCTTTCAATGTCACGGCCGGATTAGGAGGCGGGGCAGCCAGGCAGCTGCCCGGTGTTACAACATGTAAGGGGCGCTAAGACGTTGGAAATATGGTGCCAGTGAACTCGAGTTTCAACACGCGACTACTGACGTAATGGCATATATGAGTTTGCAGACAGAATTCCATTACATTCGTAGCTGTTAACATTTGCTGTTTGTCAAAATTATTAAACCACTGCACTTCAAAGAAAAGTCATAAAATATGGACAAGGAAATAGAACGTCAAAGAGCATTTTTTATCATTCTAAGGAGAAATTCTATTGAAAATAGAGATAAATGTATCAGTATTACTTAAAAAAGTTATATAATTCATCACAATCTAGTACAAATATGAATAAAATAAATAAATTCGATTTTTCTAAAAATATTTTCTGCATGGTATGCAGTTCAGCATAAAAATACACAAATAACTAATAAATAAATAAAAACCCTATCACCCCTTTCTAGGGCCGAGGTTGAGCATGCACTTTTGCCTCCCCTCTGTGCCCGCTCGACTGGGCCGGAATAAGAACGGGCCATCTGAGCAGCTGCCCGGGGCACCAAACTGTAAGGTGAACTAAGATGTCCAGTGACAGTAGCTGCTTGTTAGGCTCTGGTGGGTCAGTTTTGCCTGCACTGTAAAGGGCTCCCCAAAATGCAAGCCATAATTTGGTCTGAAACACTACAAAAAATTACAGCAATAAATATGCTTTTCACACTCTGGGGAAAACACTCAAAAGATTCATAAATGGCTTTGTACTGTTGTAGAAAAATCTGCATTGGTGGATTTGAGCCGCTCCCACACACTAGTCAAAGTTCTCTGCAAGAGTCAACTGTGTACATGACCAGTCACAACTTGATACTACATGAACCACACACAAAGACCACCTTACATTATCTCACATTAAACCTCCCCAACCACACTCATACTGATCCTGAAGGAGCAGGCGACTTCCATCACGATTGTCCTGTACGGTAACTGATAAATATATTTTGCGGGTCCTACAAGTTTAAAGTCATACGTGCGTCCAGGAGGTAGCATTACTGTACATATGAACTGAGTAAGTTTATGCATGGTCAAATTTATTTCTGTAGGCATATCTGGCTCAGTACAGTATGTGGCAATAATATTTTAACATCTGTGACATAACACACAATATTACAAACTGTACGTTTATTTTAACATTTGTTAATTTTCATTCCTGCAAACCTAACTGTTCTATTATACTTTTATGTATTTTTATTTTTAATTAAAAATATAAATGTCAACGGGGGGAAAAATCAGGTACTACATTTCACTCTTATCTATTATATTTTGACTTCTTACAATAACAGTATAGGCTGTGACTCACATTGTTTTATTCATAAAATAATTACACACATTTTTTAAAAAAATATCTTTATGCACTGCAGTTTATCATGCTTTGTTTGCAGTGAAGACTAGCCTTTCTTGCTGCATCATCATCATCATCATCATCATACCCAACATGACGGTCACATGTCCGCAGGGTAGGCTGTTGTCGTACAGGAATTTAATTTCCAAAAGGGCCACTTCAAGCCAGTCTTTCCAATTAAATATTGTTATCCCAGGCTGTTACATTTTCTGATTTAAGGTTCTCACAACGGTGCTGATGAAGATTCCAGTCTTCAAGGATATGATACCATGCAGACTGGTGTATAGGTACAAATGTGGACTATGTTAAAGGTGAAGGCAGAAAAGTTCTTTGAAACGTCAGTACCTGTGCACCAATTTGCACTGTGTCATATCCTGTGGTTACATTTCTTCTACAAAATGGTGAAGGTGAAGGTCGCCATGTAACATAGCAATGGAGGCAAAGAAGGGAAGCAGAGATGTGGCTCTACTCATGCTTAACCGCAGCAGTAGATGGGTAAGCGGTCAACATCACGCCCTAGGCTCTTCACTCCCAGGTAAGAAGCCCCAGTACCCACTGAATATGAAGCTAGCTGGGCACCAAAGCCAGTCTGGATAGATACGCAGAAAATTTCTTTCCCCCATCGGCGTTTGAACCCCAGACTGTCCAGCCTGTAGCAAGTCACTATACAAACTATGCTATGCCAGCCCCTCTATAGAATGGTACATTGTTCTTTTATACAGAAGTTCTAAGTTTTATGAAATAATTGTTTCCCTTTCTTAAATTACCACAGCCCTAACCAGTAAATGTAACAGCCTTTGACATTATTGCTATATTTCTCTTCAGTCAGCCCAGTACCTAGGCAGCTATTTGAGTTATTAGTTTTTGTATGCTCTCATGGTGAAATGAAGTGCATGTTAGTACAACTGCTGCTTTTGTAAGGAAACAAGGGGACAAGTGCCTACCATTATGGTGCTACAGATTGTAATGCTGTTGCCATTACAGAAAGTCTATTCTTGGATCCAACAGAATACATTTTGTGTCTTAACCCTTTCATGAACAGGTTTCTTCCTCAACAGCTTACCCTTCCAATCAAATTTATGTGGCATATTAGTGGTTAAACATTACAATTTTATCTTAACACTGCAGTGAGTTGTTGGAACAAATTAATGCCATTTGTTGATGAATGATTGTTGACTAATACTGCCAGAATACAATGGACTTCACTGCTGTGTTTATTTTAACAGCAGGTGTTGTAGGAATATCATAGCCTAAATTAATGCTCCTTTTATTTAATTAAATATAGACCACATGAAGAAGTTTCAAATAAAAGCTTTAGATTTTCACACAGTCTAAATTTTATTGCACCTTGTCGCCATCATAAGACGTTATAGTAATAATAAAATAATCTGATTTGAGCTTCAGTGAACATAGGGATTACACCAGACCAATATAAACAAAAGCTCAATTAGTCATAATAACTTTAACCCTTTAAAGAAGAAGCGGATCTGTTTTATATAAGGACTCAGTGCGTACCGTGCTGTAAACACTCCCCACTTCGGTTATAAAAACCAGTCTCTTAATGTTTTATAAGGCAAAAGTTGCTGTTTCTTCTGAGATCCGTACAAAACACATAAACGCAATGTGGGCACCACGTAGAATTTTTTAATGTTAAACGTGGTGGTACGTAAAGTTACCGCTAGGCTTTAAAAGGTTAATGCAAACCATCAGGACTCAGTTTTGTCAAAATGATTCAAATAGTTTGTTTACCTGTGTTATTGTTTCAGCTGCCTCAATTTCTTCCTTTTTAATCATCATTATGTATATAAGGGCTTACTGTATTAACATGACACGCCACATTTTAATGAAACACAGTTTTTCATTCTTTGCCAAGTTTAAGACAGAGTTCCTTAGATATATAAGGTGAAACATATGATTGATGAACAGCATTATATATAATGTACGTGCTATGTAAAACAATATTGTGATTTATAAAACACAATGAAATCTAAATAAGTTCTCCGTAACATTGAAACTGTGTGTCTTGTCATGTTGGTGCAGCAAGCCCTTGAATGGGTAACATATTCAGCAAATTACAAAATGAATTCCATACTGTGTTTTTATGTCACAAACTGGTGTTCAGGAAACTTCCCCACACACAGAATTCCCTCGAAACATACGCACATTGTGGTCCATTGTCAGCCAGTACTCAACACGTGGCACACCAGCAAAATTTTTCATACATTCACATATAATATATAATACCTTTCACATATAAATGTAATTTGCATCCAAGATGTTAATTTCATACCTTTCTGATTTTTGCTGTGGAAAATCTTGTGTGACATAATACTCAGTGAAAGGGTTAAAAATGCACCAACAGTCACTTTCTAACATAGATTGTATACACCGGCATACTGCCACCCAAATAACTGGGTTTATTTATATGGCACTGATACTTCATGGCCCACTTTGTTTTACTAATCAAACACTCTAGGTTTTGTAAGATTACCATTTTATCTGTGTCTCAGCTTTTGAATCAGTTCACAGATTTTCACAAAATTTGGTGTGAACATTACAACTTCAGCCTAATCACTGAATGCTACAGTTGAGTGATGGTACTCCTGGGTTCAAATCTGTAGCTGGAAACCACCTACCCACTTTTGGGGGTTAACTCAGTACCTCCAGGCACATGCTAGGGTAGTACCTTAAATTAGGCCATGGCTTCTGCCTTCCACATCCATTCCAGAGTATTATTCATCAGTTGCCCTAATATTCAGTGAACTACTGACATAAGTAAACAACCAAAAATACATAAATCAATGAACTGAGCCTCATACTTTGTAATTTATTTTAATTAGTAATATCAGCATGGTAGATATGCAAACTTATAAGAAGGAATATCATCAGTTTGCAGTAGAAGACCTTCAAAAAGTAGGCAAAACAGGAAAATCTTTTGTAGAATTTATAACAGCACTGCCGTTGTACAAAACCTTGATTTAGCATTCAGTTCTGTATTTATGACTACAGGACAACTTGAGCTGGGTATATGAAATTTTGTTGTACAAAAACAGGTTATTAAACATGCAATAGCATGAACGCTATTTGAAAGTTGATGATGACAAAGATGGTGACAGGGGAAAAGCATAAAGTTATATCTGACAGTGTGAGATTCTGACATTTTCACAGCAGTGCTGCTGAAGGTTCAAGTCCTCTGGCATGTTACACCATGTCAGCTGGTATACAGTTTTCTCTTTACCAGACTGACAAATTTAACATAAATAGAATCTCTACTCAAAGAATAGTTTCTTTCCAAAAGGAAAATGCTGATACTGCTACTGCTAATACTAACAACAATAACAATAACAATCTGCAAAATATTTGCAACTGCAAGAGCTAAAAAAATCACAAATAGGATTCATCATATGACTATCTACTCACAGACCCAGTAGGTTAACCCAATCTAAACTGCATTTTATTGGGTGATTATAAACTTACATTACCTAATACAACATTAACAACATTAGGTCTGCGCAGTAGCAAATTATACTTTGAGCTCTGACCAAAACTCGCTTTCCTCCTTATTCTCTATTTACCGCCTGTCTTCTCTTTCATTTCACTCTCTACGTTGTATAAGGTACTATTTCATGCTTACTCTGCAATACTAACATAGAGTTATATCTTGTAAAGTTGTTGCAAGTTTATGCAATACCAACCGAAAAAAAAATAAATCTTTGGAATGCAAGGACTGAAAGACATAAAAGTGTATTTAAACTTAATAAAAGGCTTTAAAAACACTGAATATGCATAATTAAACTACCCAAGTAATTAGTGTGTCCTGCAAAAGGGAGATTCTGAATTGGAGCTACAAGGGACATGAAAACAAGTACACTGGAAATAGGACAGTTAAGTTGTTCTATTTGTGATGTACTTTTAAAACATAAGAAAGCCACAAAAAGTACAAAGGTGACCATCACACTGGTAGAATTTCTTTCAGATACGACTCGTACATTAACCCAAGTCATGTTCTTGAATTTCTACACTCAAAATACTTACATAAATGAAACATAAAATGAAATGATTTCAGCTTCATCTCTTGTTCAAGATGCAGATTATTTTGACTTAACAACTGATGTTTCATTGATGCTAAAATAGCTAATTTCATATGAACAGTCAGGGTATGCTGCAGCCTTCTAAATGAGCTAACTGATCAACATGCAAAGAACCTTATTATTTGTCTCAGTCAAAATTTGTGTTAGTGTCTTAACACCTCATACCTGTACTTTTTCTGTAGTACTTCAGAAATTTAATTTGATAAACATTTTGTCAATACATTGGCCTATCAGTCATACATTTACACACCACAATGGCCACATTGTAAGGTGCCATGCATATAAGGCAAATTCCCATTTTTAGAAAGTATGAGGAAGAAAAACTGAGTGTTGCAACCTTTTAATGAAAATAAATTATAATGTGATTATAACTCTTTTACAGACTACTTATTATTCAAACAGCATCACCTTCTAATTGGGCTAGTATGGTACTAAGATGTACACCTGATTGTTTTCACCACTATACTCGAACAAACTGTTGAGCAGACCAGTTGCAATGACACTAGGATCAGCTGTTTCAAAGACCATTATGAGAAATTCACAACACATATCGCTTGATAACTGCTGTGTGTTATTTTTTAAAGTTGGGCAGTACAATTTCAGCCTAAAACCTGTAGAATCAGTGTTATGTTTCATGTGTGCGAATTACTGACTTGTATCAGCATAGTACACTCAGTCATTGCAATATTCGGTTCTGAGATGAAATGCTGCACCAAGTTGTCTTGTACTGCCCATTGAAGGAACTATTCATTGGATGCACACATTATGTCATGACTCTTACTCCTAATTCTAACCATGAGTCTACCAGTTAACTTTGCCAGGCTACACAAATCAAGCTCTAGTCTTAATATTTTCATTACTGGAACCACATCCCTTCAGCCTGTATTCAGATGAAGCATACTTGGTGAATTCCATTACAGCAATTTCTTTAAATTGGTTCCTTTCTGGAATATACTGCTGTACTATTCAACAAATTTAACCCTTCACCACAAACAATTCAGTACAGGACAGTAAAATGAATATGTCTGTGCACCTATGATGCTCAATGGCCACATCACAGGAGAAGAGAAAGAATGATAGAAAAAGACAAGGAGAAAGAAACAAAGGAAGACAGAGACATGAAAGAAGGAACAAATGAGAAACTGATTAGTCTGATAATGATAAACACAATGGAATTTAATGACATATATTGTAATAGTTCTTAATTTTTATAACTTAATTGTTTTAAACAAGTATGAGCAATAGAATCTGTAAAAACTACATTCTTGTATGATATTTCTAAAATAAACTGACTTGAAGACACCCAAAGCTGTAAGTAAAACAGCTTTGGCTGTATTCATCTTTGAACATTCTGATGCAAACTCACTATTTTGATGCCTTTTAGCTGCAAGATGACACTGTTCACTGATATGACATTCTGGATGTTGGCTCTGCCTTCAGGTCAACCTAGTACTACAGAATATAGTAATACTAAACGTCTTCTGTGACGTCTAATGTATTAAAAACATGGCACATAATTCTTTATGTCCTAAATTTTATTAATTTTTCAATCACCTGTATTATTTTAATGTATCAGCTTATGAGGATATTTGCACCAATGAGATATGACAAGGTGACAGGTAGCAACCACGGATTACATAGTGTAGTGTTGCTGCATTGACTTGGCAGATGATGTCAGAGTATCCAACTTCCTTATTGGTAATTGCATGTAATTGTACTGACCATTATGGCATCATGTTTGGTCCCTGAACTTTGGTTTGAAGCAGATAATACAATTTAATTACCAAAAAGGAGAGTTTACTTTAAATTAATGATAGAATAGTGATTTGTTTCAGTACTGATAAAAATAATACAGTAGAAGTTGTAGTGGTGGTGGTGGTGGTGGTGGTGGTGGTGGTGGTGGTGGTGGTGGTGGTGGTGGCGGCGGTGTGGTGGTGGTGGTGGTGGTGGTGGCTGTTGTGGTGGTGGTGGTGGTGGTGGAGGATTACCATCATTGTACATCATCATTTACTGGTGCCATAATTCATGAAATCAAAGCCTTTGAACTTCCCAATATTTTATCAATTTAAAAACTGAATATGACAGCACAGTGAAGATGTGTGATGAAGAAGTGGGTTAAATTCAATTTTCACTGGACATCCCATTGTGTTTGTATATAAATGTGCTAACTACCTTGGATTAAATTGTCTGGAATAAATTAAGTCCAGTGGTGGGAGTTTAAGTTGGTCACCAAATCTCCCACGCTACCTCTGCTGCACACTTCCCCTCGATCAACACCAATAACAAATCAAATTAGCGAGAATAAAAGTGACAACTGGTGTGGGTGGTGGAAGGCATGCAGAATAGAGGTAGCTGCTATATAAACTAGTGGAAGGTTAAACTGTGTTCGTTTTTGTCCTAATCTGAGTACAGCTTAAAAAATGTCCAGCAGACAGAATCAACCTACAAAAAAAAAAAGATATGTTTTGCAAACAACAGACAATGATCAAAGGAAATACTCTGATATCCAGCGGATAAATTTACTTGTGCCTAAAACAAAATTAATTTTCAATAGCCAAGGTAATAGATGGATGTATAAAACCTGCATGCAAGAGAATGCATCCATAGTTGCTGATTATCATCTAAGACATTTACATGAAATAACAGGTACATTTATAAGCAGCCGGATTTATTGCTTACACGGAAATAGTCTGAACATCACACAGCATTATAGTAATGGTCTTAACACATGATGGTAACTTTCAGTGGAACTGCAACACATGCTATAACTGCCATATATAATACAATATATACTTTTCCACACTTATTGCTTAAAGCAGCATAACATCAGGGAGCATTTATAAATATATTTGTGTGTGTTTTCTTAATTGCATGATAGTGGCCTGGCATAATATTTCACTAATAACAACTGCTTGTATATAAAAATTAACAATGCTATGATGGCCTTTTCTTTATGGAAGAGAGAAGCCTGATTGAACCACACAAACATATAACAGTGGTACCCTAGAATATCTCAGCCATGGTCTCTCTCGATTCCTTTTAAAAGTGCAATCATGTTTTCCAGTCCAAAGAGAAATCCATGATCAGGGCCTGAATAGACCACAGGATCATCCAAACCCTTGTGAGTTGAGTGGGCAAAGTCAATTATCCGAACATCAACAAGTGGCTCTGTTGTCGGCAATGGTGAAGAAGGTGCAGTGGCTTCGAATGAAGGTGATGACTTCAATTTGATGTCTTCATACGTGGCAGTGCTACTACTACGGCGATGGCGTGATCCCACAGACGATATGTGTGGGTCCTCTGAAGTTGCTAAGATGTCATCCAGCGACTGATCAAGCGACACTGACAGAGTTTCTGCACTCGAACTCCGCCTGCTGAGCCGGCCTTCCATAAAGTAATTTCTCGCACAGTCTGTGTCATTGTCGTGGACCAGAGACATCTGGCTGTCCTTCTCTAAAAGTTTTGCTTGTACCTTATCAAAGTCATAATTTGTACCTGAGAAAGATCAAAGTGTTGGTGTAGGTACAGATGTATGTGTATGTAATGAGATCATGTTTCCTGAGATGTTATGCTGTGTCACTTGGCAATTATTTACTAACATTTCAGTGGATCATAGTGACTTCACCTTCAGGGTCAAGCAGTTCAAGAAGGCTGGCCTGTTTGACCCTGAAGATGAAGGAATCACAAACTGTCAAAACATCAGTAACTACTTACCAATGAACATGGCATAACATCCCAGAAAATATTTTTGCATTTTACTAGTTCTGTATATTTTGTATTTTAAATGACTTATTCCACATTCTAGTGTCACTTGACTGAAGTTTGGACTAATGGTATGTACAGAACAGAACAGAACAGAATAGAATAGAATAAAATAGAATAGAATAGAATAGAATAGAATAGAATAGAATAGAATAGAATAGAATAGAATAGAATAGAATAGAATAGAATAGAATACAAGGGTGGGCGGGCATGATAGTGTCCCATGCAATTTGACCACACCTGATCTTTTGTGCAGCCCTTATGTTCATGCATTTAGCACCCTCACACCTTGAAAAAGTACAGTATCCTGCTAACAGCAACTTCCTCTAAGTCACCTGGTTTCACAAAATAACGATCGAGGTGCCTGAACCTTAATGCAGCCCAAGCCTCACAGTCACAAAAAACAAGTTACGGCGTTTCAGATGCCTGTTTGCATCTATCACGTTAGGGACTGTTTATCAGCCCCAGTTTATGTAGATATGGCACATATAATAATGTGTGTGTGTGTGTGTGTGTGTGTGTGTGTGTGTGTGTGTGTGTGTGTGTGTGTGTGTGTGTGCACATACATACAAGCACTTAAACCTCGTCACTTTTTTAAAGCATTTATGAACAACTTACATATTATGTTGTTCACTATATTCCAGTTATAGGATATGAGACATTTATTGGGCATACATTACTTCCAGATCAACAATGCTACTGACATTATAGAAAGCACGAGGTATTATAAGCCACCGAAGGACACATGTTCAAGCCGTTTTAATGTGCAGTGTCTCACACTGCATCAGACATGCCCCATGTGACATCACTTACTTGATGTGCCAGAGTGACAGTCGTCCCCCTCATACAGAAGCAGTAGCGAAGTAGTGTAGAAACGCACAGTATCCTGTCGTCCCAGAACATACATAAGCTCTTCAAGACGCTGTATGAGTGGTGGCAGGACGTCTGACCTGAGTTTGACCCCATTGTGTAGGAACTGACGCAAAGCCTGCTGGAACCCTCCCACTGTCAGGCTGCGTCCATAGAACTTATTGCGACACAGGAAGCGCTGTGAGGTAACTTGATACACCTATTAGAATAAGGGCAGAATTGTCTTGGCATGTTTGATGATTGTTATTGATTCAACAGCGTACTGCCATGTGAGATTTAAGGTTCTCACAGTGGTGTTGCTGAGGATTCAAATCATTTGAGATATGTTGTTGAACAAACTTTGATGGCAATATGATCATGCAAAATGCTGGCAACTACTCAGCCAATGACAGTGGCACATCTCAGGAGATTTCAGTCTTCCAGGTTATGTTACTGTAGTATCAAATGGATGTATGGTTTTCAATTACAGAGTGCGCTAAATTTTACTGCAGGAACTAAGTAAAATCACTGAAAGCCTTCGTGAAGATAGCTGACCTCAGAACAGAGATGTCAGCCCGGATCTTCTTGAATGCAAGGTATGACTGTCGCCGGCCAGATTGCGATATTTGATATGGCCTATTTAATATAATCATTAGCATCTGAGGCAAGATCAGAAATACTTGGGACATACTGATTTTGATATGTAACAAAGTCATTGCTCTTCTGGGATATTACGTAGTGTTGACTGGCAGATAGTTACCAATGTGTCAGGACAGCCTATTAGTTCCATCTTCAAAGGTCAAGCACACCAAGAAGAATTTCTTCTAACTACCAATCAATGCTGTGTAACATCCCAGAAAAATGAAAAGTGAAGATCTCATTTACACCATGACATAAGCCTGGAATCACACACTGATATATGATGATCTTAAGACTGGCTGTCCTGACAGATCTTTGTCTTTCCCTCAGTCACTCCAGGGACTGTACTTGAAAACAGGTTGCAGCCACCTTCTTCCACATTCATTTGACACTATATAACCTATACAGTTGAGAAACCATTGTTAAATAAGCTATACAAAGTGAAAATTGAAACATATTCTAATAGTTACAAGACTGGAGGCACTGGAGATAAAAAGTAAAAGCTTTCAGCATCTGTGTGGCAATAGTAACAGCAACAGTAACAATAATACAATGGTAATTTAATTTCAGTAGTTATAAAACTGTACACGCTAAACCATGAACACCAGTTTATTATCACTTAACATCAGAGTAGCTTGTAACATCAGTTTTCAATAACAGATTCATTCACACTTCCCCCTTACAAATGAAAAAAAGGACTGAAACCTGCATTCCTCCGATGCGGACGCCCAACTTTCCGGATGTGGTGCTCACAACTTTAAACATCTTGCTCTGCTTCTTGGGCAGACTAGCTGCATCACCATATTGGCGAGTCCCCATTTTCAGATCAAGTATGCATGGGAATGTAAACTTCCATGCAAGGTTTTCTAGCAGAATAAAATCTGTACCCAAAGTTAAGGTATTAATTCCTACTTTCACAATATAATTTATGTTACAAATACTAACGTAATAAACCAATAAATCTCTGTAACGGCAGTTCTCAACCTCTAGCTCATGAGCCCTGCCATAGGTCTCAAATTTGAAGTATATAAATTACACTTACACATACAGTTACTGGGCCTTGCCCATCATCTCATATTCAAAGACAAACACAATGCCTTGTTAACTGGATCTGTTCTAGTCCTCAAATGAAAGGGCGAGAAGACACCTACTGTGTTTGGCCCAATGGGAAGTGTTATTCACATTCACTGTACCTGGCTCTTTCTGTCTACTGCTGATCATTTACTTCAAATTGACATCTAATATTAACAGACGTAATGAATAATACAGATGTTCAATTAGACAGTCTTTTTCTTACACGCTGTTAAATACGCAGTACATAAAAAGTGAGATTTGAGGATCCTGCAACAGTGTAGTTGAGGTGTCAGGTTTTCTGGGATGCAATGCTGTGTCATCAGATGAGTGGCTCCCACAGTGACGGCATCACATTCCTTTGAAATGTCAGACAGCACAAACCTGATAACAGAGTGTCACATCCCAGAAGACCCAAATCCATATTGAAAAGTGTTTGAAATGAAGGTCACAGATCAAATTTATATATTACACATGCTTGTAAAATTAGTTTTTTTAAAGAATATGATAAAGTTTTACTCAAGTTTCATGCAAGGAAGGGACTGTATTAAACCACAGACACATACCACCTCCTCATTATTTACATATTATATATACCAAATGCATATAACACATAATGCAAGATATATTACAAAAAGAGGCATAAATAGTTAATTAAATCTGAAACTACTTCTTAATTCTGTCCATTGAAATGAAATGTCCCACTTCTGACACAGGTCCAGAAACCCTGAACATAAAGCAGTTGTACTCTTTGGTAGTTTTCATTTATACAGAGTGGGCAATTTTACCTGTGCTAACACTAAGTTGAGACCAGCTATGGGAGTCACTATACTTCCTACTAAATAAATACTGAGGTTCCATCTCCTACAGGTAAAGTCTGCAGGCACATGAAGCTGACCACCCACCTCCAAGCCACAACCAGAGCCCTCCATGCATAACCTGTGTATGACAGTATGACACTTATACATTACAGACATCTTTTTGGACTTAATATTCTGTAACCCATTATGCAGTATAGCAAGGCACTGATGTATAGCTTAACTGTCAAACGGTTCTTGTGTCTTGCTAATCATTATGTAAGCACTTTTTAGACTCCAGTGAATTAGCATTACTGTATGACTAAAAAATTCACATGTTTCACTTCAAAGACGAATACTGTCATTTTTCAAACATGAGTGTTTTTGCCATGGGTAGGATACAATGACATCAAAGAATATACCATTATATATGCAAATTTGCTTCAAGGCCTCCTGCTAAATGTAAGATTTTTTTACAGCTTACTAAACTCCCTGTTAACTCTATGGCACAGAATCCTCCTTATGAAGTTTAAAGTAATTCAGCTGACACAAAAATTACCCACTCTCATGGGAACCTGAGGTTCAAAATCATCACAACAAAACTCACCACTTGATTCTATCCCAAGCTAGTTCAATCCATTTAACGCATTTACAATCTATTTCCATGAAATCCATTTTAATATCATAATTCACCTAACTTTGTATCCTGCAAGTGGTCCCTTTTCTTTATGTGTCCAAACAAATTCTGTAAGTTTTTTTACTTTAATTTTCATAACTTTTTGCCATTAGGCATGCTCATTGCCCCATCAGTATCATCTTTAGTGAACTGAGCATCAGAATAACAACAGTCTACGTTCATGCGGCCCAAACATTATCCTCAGCATTTACTTCTCAAAATCCCTTGTTACAATAAGACCAAAGTCTCCCATCAACATAAAGAAAAATATAAAATTATGACATATTACAAGAATTGGATACTGTGAAAATGTTAAAGATTCCTGCTGGCTGCATTATCTCATCTTGGTAACACTGTTACACTAGCTCACACCTAAATGACTAGGCTACAGGTTGGATGATATGTGGTTTGAATACCAGTACAAACAAAAGGTCCTGACCAGCTCCAGGGCCCGCTCAGCCTCCTATTCCATGGATAACAGACACTCATTTGCAAGGGCACAGCAGCCAAAGTGCAAAGCTAACCACTCACCTCCATACAGTACCGAGGTTAAGAATGAGTGGACCTACACCTCTGCTCTCCCTGTACATGCCTTCATGGCATGTACAGGGATAACGTTACCATGTTACCTTTTTATGTCACACCTACAGAGCAGCTGTTTGAACTTCAGTTCTGTGTACATAAATATGACCTGATATTGAGAACAGGAAGGGCAGCAATACATGCTGCATTTTTGCATGGTGCTGGAAGCAACTTCATCTCCAAATAGTGGAATAAAACATTTCACTTTTGAGTTATCGGCCCATTATTCTAAGTGTGAAAATTTTCTTGATATGCATAGTGCATAAGGACATTATTTCTTTAAAGGAGTTGTGTTCAAATTACGAACCTTACTGACCGATTGATGTACGGCATCCCGTCTTACCAATGATAGTGCACTTTGGTCAGCTGTTCCCAAACTTCGTCACTTAATGATCACCCATCCTTAAAAACCATCATGCAAAATGGATTTGTTTCAGGTAATGTTCTCTCTTATGATTCCCTTCCACCACTGACTCACGAGCACCTTAACATTAAACAGTGTTCGACAAATCATCAGTTCTGAAAGGAAATTGAAACTGAAGTACTTCCCAGCTGGAACAGACTACAAATGATGCCTGTCTTTTTGATATCAATATATTATCACTCACTGTTGCAATATTTGGTGGTTCTGTTATAAAATAATGTCCATACATGAAAATCCATCCTAACTCATTACTCTTTACTTTCTTTAACCCACTGCTTTGGTTGTAGGAGAAGTATAATACATTCCAGTATTGATTTTCTCTTTTTTCCACCTGTTTCTGGAATGAAACAAGTTTCATGACACCACATTCTGCACAGATCTGCAATCTAGTGACAGACCCATAATTTCAGTACTCAATTATTTTTCTTCTTATTCAAAATAATGGAGTGGGCAGACAGGCATCATGACAACACTGTGTCATGAAGCTTCTCACTGGTGAAGAAGTTCCCATTTCTAAAATTCAACAACAGATGTCTGCAGTGTTAAAACACTCTTTTCACAATTGACAATGATTTAATGTTTTGCACAGTTCTGAAAAACCAGAATTCCATTCTTTATTAGACTGTAAATAAGTGCAATGTATTGCTGTAATATGCAGGCATCTGCTGTATCAAGACTTGAATCATTTAACAACATTTTTGGAAAATGGGCTACAAAGTGTTCAACATCTTCCACAAAACAGTGACTTGGCTCACAGCAATTTCTATTCATTGGACAACTCAATGAAGGGGGCCAGAAATTTGTACACAATAAGTGGGTCCTGCAGCATGTCGATCATGTATTGTGGATGCTTTACAAGAGTAGGGTCTGTGAAGCTGGTACTATGCTGGAAAGTATGTGTGAGATTAATAGGAGAGACAGAGATGCCAAAACTCTTGCCACACATTTAGACGATATAAGATAAAATAATACCTGTATTGTATGATCCTCATACATTAACTGTTACAATACCAGAGGCTGCAAGCAATAACTAACAAGCATGTTACATCATTGGTGCAGCCCCCCCCCCCTCCAACCCAATGCGAAATTTTAAAAAACTCCGATTTTGTAGACATGATTATATCAAGGTTTTACATGGTTTACACTTCAGCCCAAACCAAGCATTGGAATACTGAAAAAATACAATAAAAACTAACAAATAAAAAATTTTTTCAGTTTTAATCTTCCCTGTAACCTAACTGGATGACTAGATGTCAGCTCAGAGAGTTTGACATGATTTTCATAACATAGTTTTTAAGATCAAACAGAAATTACATATATCCTCAGGGTCAGCATACCCCCCCACAAACAAAAATTCTGGGTGCGCCTATGTTTTAAGCACTACATTTCAGAGATTTTTACGGTCACTTATTTCTAGAATTTAGTAAAAGGATACTTGGTTCAAAACTGTCAGCATTCATATGAGCCATGAGTTCCTGCAGTTGTGTTCGATGGCACTTAAGAACCCATGGGTTGAGGGCTGTCTCCTTTTTGATTTCCATACTTTCAGAAGTTCCTGCTTCAGGTTGGTCCTCATGAAACAATCCTTTTACACTGTTGTCAACTTCAATACTACCAGAGCGATGCATACGAATTCTACTGCTGTGGATTAAAAGAAGTCTGTGACTACAGTCTTTCTTTAAGTCACCACTCAGGTAACATAAAATTTCTGCAAACACTTACCAGGAATGCTGCCTTACAGATTTCACACTATTAAAGTTTCATGTCCACAGATGGGGTAACAGTAGGATCTGCATGCAAGTTCCACTTCAAGTGTTCCTGTGAGGAGACATTCTCGGTAAGTGCCCACAGCAGTAACTGAGTTACTGAATGAAATATTATTAATCTGATCATGGCTAAAAACCTACAGTACACACCGCACCTTTGGTCATTTGATTGTATTGGTTGGTAGCATGCTGGAGGTGTAGCAATGAGAGTAACATATCCTCCTTCTTCTTGTACCACACGAACTTTAACAACACCATAAAATTTCGGAGTAAATTTTCGCACAGAATCAGGCAGGGTTTCATAGAACTGGAGTTCTCTAGGAACAAGTGGTTTGCATACAGTTGCTTGGTCCAGACAGAGCATCGATGAATGTCCTCCAACTTGATGTATGAACGGCTCCAACTGAAACACATTTCAACTATGACAACACTTGAATCATACAGGAATCCCTCTCTTTGTATCTTCCTAAAAAAGAATTGATGCTGACAGTTTTATAAGCTTTCATGTCAACAAAGATACTTACATGAATGTAATTGTTTTCTGACGAGGATTCCATCAGCTTTGATACCATATATATCGGAATATTTGTCCCCAGATTATAAAAGAAATCTTAAGTGTTCAAATGTTACTTGGTTTGGGGAGGTCAGAATTAGTCAACCTAAGCAGTAGATGGAGGTCAAAAAATCAATATTAAGTTCATTCATGAAACTGTGAGCAAACTACAAAGTAATGATATAGAAAAACATTTAACGTACTATTTATTTTTAAATTCAAATGGCAGCAATTCAATCCATAAATTGCATGCAGTACCACACATTTCTCCAAAAGCATTACTACTTTCTGGTAGTCACCACTACATTTGTCAACACGACGTCTGCTAGTATACGTAGTCCAATGCAGATGCTGTACTGGTTATTTATCACCATTATAACATGAAATAAAATAATATAATTGCACACGTTTTAATAGAAACATCTCGACTGTTCTACATGTAAAGTATGGGTAGCATTACCATCATTATGGTAACTGTACTAGCCATATAACTTTCAAATGATGATAACATTCAACTTGACTGTCCAACCGCGTACGCAGACAGCCTGGCCAGCTGATCGACTGATCGTTTCATTCGCTTACCAGCAAGCAATCAACATGGGCGTCAGTAAGGTAGTATCTACGTAGTCTTTGGATAAAGGGTACTGATTTCAGTGCTCGTTCTTCTGATTGATCATTTTTGTAACGTCTGGTGTCTGCAATTAACGACTGAATTTAAGTAAATGGCTTTAAGTTTGCAAAACATGTTACAGTAAGTCATTATGGCGGGCGACAAGCTATTACGACGGTGAGAACTTACCGGTTAATATTCAGTATTTTTTGTGGAAATCAGATTCGTTCAGTTTCATACTTGTCACACGTTTGTAATAACTGGAATTTGGATCGCCATGGTGAAGGAGAAGCCGAATTCAACTCGAATATATGACGAAGAAGGATTTAGAAGACGGGCAGCTTGTATCTGCGTAAAAAGTGAACTGGAGAAAGAGGTATGTAACATGGGATGACCAGTTATTATAGCTGTAATTCGTAGCACTATTATGTATTGCCCTTTGCTTCGTTAATGCTAGTGTATTACGGTTGAAAGGCAAAACTAAAGGTACTGCTGAGTGTTGCAAGAAGACACAATCCGTTTGTTTGCTCAGAGCACGCGTGTAACGCATGGCGTACGTGAGCTTTGTGTTAAGTACCGGTTCACTGAGCGCTGCAACTGCAGTACGTACGTTTGAAATCGTCTTATTTCAATGACTGTGTTTCTGATGAGTCAAAAGCGTGTTACTACACGAGGTAGTGTGATATTGCTGTACAGGTTGTTTTGATTGTGAAAAGGGGCGGAGCCCAAGGACGTATTGACCAACCATATTTTGTAGTCTTTTTATTGGGCATACCGTAGGTAGATCATAATGTAAACACGTAACGGATGCGATCCGTGTTAGCCGTATTTTATTATTGGTCGGGTTATAATGAGCATTACATCTCAGTATAATGTTGGTGGTGTGTTTAAAGCTGTTAAACTTGGAGCACACGTACATCCCTTTTGACAGCAACAGCAGTAAATCGATAGCCCAAAGGCCTCTTTGAAGTAGTGGTAATTGATGCAGATTTGAATATAAATGTCGGAGGAAAATTTGACTCTTGGATAACTGAAACATCAGACAAGTGTTTAATCTTGAAATGGAAGCAGGCATTGCAGGAAGTAGGACAATGTTCTGCAGAAGTTGACGTGATATCCCATGTTTTATATTAAAACAGTTACATTTGACAGAATTAAAGGTCTCTTTATTGACTACGATTTGTTTAAAATTACAATTCTAATAATTTGTATATACTTCTTAACATGTTACTGCACTTGTAACAGTAAAACATCAAAAATCAAAGTAAGAGTATTTTATTGTGAACCTGAGTTGTGACAAATTATGCTTTCTATATCATTGTGAATAGCATTGGAATTCAGTATTCTCATATTTCAAAGTGATGTCACTAATTTGGTGTGTTCTGTGAGAATTCAGGAGATTTTTTACGGATGTACTACCTGTATCTGAATGCCATTTTTCTGATTGTGCAAATGGTTGTGTGTTCAGCTGTAGTTGTGTTACCATGTGGTGATCATTTATGACCGTGGTTATGCTGCTTGAGATTTGAAAAATTTTCAGTGTATTGTGTCCATGAAACCATTCAATTGGACCTGAACTTTGGGCCAAATTCAGTGAAGCTGTGACTGATTCCAAGTCTGGTTTGTAGTAAAGTGCACAGTTAAGCAGCCTTACATTTCCTAAGCTTCAGAGACGTAGGAACTTTTTTGTGCATCGATACATCTGAACGTCATTCATGGTTCTTGAACTTAGTTTGTTTTAGGATATTTGATAATAAAAAAAAATTGTCTTTGTATATGAGTCAAGCTGCAAAGTATCATGACCCAGAAGATTACAAGAACATCTTAAAATAAGTATAGAATTATATGTAAATATCAGGTATTCCCTAACTTAAAGGCTTGTGTGTATGTTAGATTAAATCTTGATAGAGATATTTGTGAATTTCCTTAGTTGCTACAGACAAATGTTGGAGCAGTCCTTTAACATAGGCCTTGTCTGCTAACATCCATGTCCTTTCACAGTTGTGCACAGTCTTTTATTTATTTAATGTTACATAACATACATAATTACAAAATGTTTGTTCAGTAACCCAAGAATAAATCAATTTTGTCACTTAGTGTGTGAAGTCAAAATAAGAGCAGTTTTGTTTTGCTCTTTGCAAGTTCCTGAACTGCAAATGGTGTTATAAAAAGGCCCAGAATGACACATCATACCACATGTTATTTGATCACCAGACAATGTGTACAGCTGTTGGATGGCAGAATTATCTGACTACATATTAACTTGGCTATTCCCCTATTGTCATATGATGTTGCTGGTACAGAGAGATAATTAATGTAAGTCCACCATGTGTTTTTTTGTGTACTGTATTGGTGTCATAATCTTTCAAAACGATACAACTAGCCATCCATGACTGAAAACGAGACACTTTTTATGTTCAGACGCTATTATTATTCATTCAGTTACTTTTTTATTTTTATTAAATTTTAACTGATTTTAGCATTTCGAAATATTTTATAGCCACAACCCCTGCAATTGAAACTTGAGGTAAAATGTGACATTACCAGGTATGGTAATTGGGCAGCAATATTTAGTTTGTGCCCCACAACAAACAGCAGTCTGTCTGGTGCATTGCATTATACCGAGTTGTCTTATGACATTTTCCTTTAACTGTTGTATGTTACGCGGATTTGTGTGACTGTACTGTAGTAGGTTGTTGTAATGTGAATTGTTGTTTCTTTTAAGTTCTGTTCATTTTTGTTCCATTTTGCCATAATTTTTAGAATGTTCTTTAGGTGGTGTAGATTTGGCAACAACAGGCTGTGGGACTCAGCTTCAATTGCTGTGGCTGCTGCTATAGTTGTTTGGTTGTCTGGAGTCTCGTTGGTTTCAAAGGCATGTGTGATTTTTAGCTGCACTTCTCACACTTGACCACTGGAACACATAATCGTATTGAAGGTAACTTTTCCCTTTGGTCACATATTTTTAAAATGGAATAAGGGACTTCCGGCCTCCGGCCGCCCCCCCCCCCCCACCCGACCTCCGGGACACTTAAGTGCAGTTATATGATGTGAATTTTGTCCCATAATCAGGTAGAGACATTGTACCACTCCTGTAGTTCACCAGTCAGTGTCTCCAAATGTCCGCTGATTTTACTCTGATCAAGTCGCTGGTCTAATGCCTGCTGAGCACAGGCTGAAATAAGAGTTAGCATGTGAAGTTCTTGGCGTTCAAAAGCAGTCACTTTGTAAGGCTGCTGCAGATGTGCTGTGGTCATGAGTTTGTTTCTGTGTTATGGAAATATGGTGAAGTGTAATTATCTGAAATTGAGGTTCTCCAGGGTGTGGCTTGCCATATTCATTGATTAAATAGTTTGTTAATTTATTCTCTCAGACTGAATTACAGAATGCCCATGAAGCAGCCCCAGAAACTTTGTCATGGCAATGAGGAAGTTTGTTTTCATTACAGAATCTGTCATCATATGGATATCTGATAGACTTAATCTAGATTCCATTGTGTTCAAAGATACCAAATACCTAAAGCGTATTTATTCACTTATAGTTCCATGAGTGTACCAGATGAAACAGGATAATTCAATGTTATTTATCTATGTATTGTTAAATGGTTTTGTGGTTCTGTTGTGGAGCTGTGCCAGTATTTTCATGGTCCACAAGGTGTTCTTGTGAACAGATAGGTTTTAGAAACATTTGTGTACTTACATCCACCAGTAACACAGTTTGTGAGGTGGAAGACAGTAGAGTTGCCTGCAAGTCTTTGATACCTGCCGTAAGCTGACATATTAATTCTGAAGATGCACTAACATTAACCCTTTAAAGACGAAGCGTATCTGTTTTATATAAGGACTCAGTGCGTACCGCGCTGTAACGCTCTCCACTTCGGTTATAAAAACCAGTCTCTTAATGTTTTATAAGGCAAAAGTTGCTGTTTGTTCTGAGATCCGTACAAAACACATAAACGCAATGTGGGCACCACGTAGAATTTTTTAATGTTAAACCTGGTGGTATGTAAAGTTACCGCTAGGCTTTGAAAGGTTAATACCAAAGCTGACCGCTGAATGTGATTTTGAGCACTTCATCAACCACCCCTCCCACTAAACCTTTACGACCTACTTTTCTAAGATAAATTTTTATGTTATCCATACATTTTTCTTTCTTGATCTTCCAAGTATTCTCCTTCTAAGAAGTTTTCCTGCCAAAATTCTGTAATCATTCCTTATCTGTGACATTCTAGCTATGTATCTAGCCCATCATAGTTTCTTAGATTTCCATACGCAGCATTACTGGTGACTCTACACGTCATGAACCTGTGTGTTATGCAATTCCCTTAATGCATCGTACCTCACCAGGCGTCTAAATATTTTCCTTGGCAGTTTGTTTTCTGGCATTTGTAATTATGTTTGTGTCTAATGTATGACTATATAGCATCAGTGATAGATGAATCAGTGCGTATCAAGCATTGGTATAACGGTGCCGACAGGATAGAGCTGACGTACTCGTAGAGAAACCTGTCCCAGTGCCACTTTATCCGCCACAAGTCCCACGTGCACTAGGCTGGGATTGGACTCGGGTCTCGGCGGTGACATGTCGGCGACTTAACCGACTGACCCATGGCATCGCCCCGTTTGTCATTTATGTTTTCCAACCAAAGTGAGAAGCTTCCTTTGACGTATTCCATTGCAAATCATGTCCGTTCCTTATAGCCTGCATAAAGTGTGGGATATAAAGTCATAATTTTGTGTGTTACACAGTCTAGAGCAGCGAAGAGCAATGCGCGTCCCTTGGGTCGCAGGCGCCCCCCCCCCCAGAATTTGTAACTGTGGCCCGTAACAGTCTTCGAACACGTTTAAGTTATGCTCCTCCATCAACATGAAAGACAACTTTTAGTGATTCATTGAGCTTCACACACATACTTGAATTTGGTAAGCAGTATTTAAGTTGTAAGGGGATGCGTGCATTTTGCGTGGGCAAACATCGTGTGCTGGAAGCTTTACAGTAGGAGGAGTGAGAAAAATGCGGAGTGGTAAATGCCGACATCCTGCTGCCTCTTTCAGCTTTAAATGTGTTCAAGTAGTAATTAGTACAAAGGTGTAACAGTCATAAGTTTATAGAATGGAATTCCTTGTATTTCGTAAAAATTATCTGACAAAGAAATAGTACGGGCTTCTCGTCGACTTTCCTACATTCTTAAAAGATAATGTGAGTCCTAACAATTAAATAGTAAGTAACTGCGGTATTAATCGCTGCTAATAATTAATGGTAATTTTAGTCTTTTAATTTCTTGGCATAAAATAATTTTTCCTTCATAAAATAAGACGTGTACTGTTGACACTAGTGTCCGGCCCACGTAGGGTTTGGAGAGTTTTCAGGTGGCCCTTGTGCGATAAAAGTTTGCTGTATGCTGGTCTATGGGTATAGGTGATAACGGAAGTTTCGAAGAGACGTACTGCCTCTATCGGCAGGGTGACGTGATTAGTTTACGGTGGATACTGAAATGATAGCGCGGAGGAATGACCATTGGTGTGGGTAAATTTGCAACGGTTGTGGCCATGCAGAACCATGGACAGGGTGGGGAGGGTTGAATCTTATACCGAGACAGTAGAAATAGAGAATTCGAAATGCGATAGCAGAGGTAAGACACGGTTTTTTCCGTCCTAGTTAGTTCATTATCTTCCGTAATCTATGCATTCGCCCTGAAGATGGAGGCAACACGTCCCACCGAAACTTCGGACTGAACCAATATCTATAACCGATGATCACTGCAGTGTCCATAAGTGGTAAGACGCTGGAGTGATCTGAAGCGCTGCTGTACAATGTCTGGTGAACTGTGATCTAATCAGCAAAGAACTGAACGTCCCCTCCCCCCACCTGGCCTTATTTTTACATACCAGACTTTTTTTTAGCATTAGGGAGTGAGTCATCGTATAGTATGATAGAAATTGTCTGGCGTTTTGGAGGAATCGTGCCTCCGTCTACAGCGTACCGTGAGCCTGAAATGTAGCAAGGCAGAAAACTGTATTATCTGGGAATAATAAGGAATAAAGGCACATTGTACTTACAAGAAAAAGAAGGAAGACTAACTAGATTGGTCATGTGTTGCGTGGGAACTGCCTTCTAAATTACATCTTGGAAGGAAAGACAGAAGTGATGGGAAAACGAAGCAGTTACTGGACGGCCTTAAGGAAACGAAAGATTCCGGAATGTGAAAGAGGGAGCACTAGATCGCACTCTCTGGAGAACTCGCTTTGAAGAATTATTCACTAAAAAGTACCAACAATAACGCGCAAATTTTAACCTTTGTGACCCAAAGTCCTTAACTCCGGAGTGAAGGTGGCCTTCTAAAGACTTAGGGTCACATAGGTTAAAATTTGTTCCTTATTGTTAATACTTTTTACTGAATAATTCAATAAAATGCACAATGATACCAACGTAGTGAAATTAGCTTTGAAGAGTCTGTGGACTTGTGCGAAGACAGGCTGCATGATGATGGTGAATAAGGCAGACTACCTTCCGTTTTGCACTCGTTATTTCCTGACTTGCAAGGCTGCAGATGTAGCTGGTGACCCAACAGTAGCAGCGATTACCATCATTGGAACCGCAGTGATTAAGATACCACTGGCTGTGTCATCTAATGATCATTGACACGAGGGCTAGGTGCGTGAGTGGACTTTGTAGCAAAGTCTAAAACATCCCTCCGTCACACAGACAGCTGGCAAAGAACTATTGATAACAGATACAGGACAAAGGCCTGCAGGTCACGTGACGTACATCTTGTGTATACCAAATGTTGTTACCGTGTCAACAGCAGAAACATGTACAGCGCCTGGTTTTAAGAATTCCATTGCCTAATCGCAAAGAAAGATTACAAATGGTGTGTAGCAGGTACATAAAAGGGAAGTTGATGATGGTTTCATTTGTACAGACGGGTAGCGGTGCCGGAGCTAAAGCGACCGGGGCGTGAAGTTGACCGCTCACAACCATCTAGTGCCGAGGTGAATGCGTGGAGATATGCCTCTGCATTTCCATATGCATGAATGGTGTGATGCTTAAATATATGGATAAAATACTACTACCACTACTAGTGCTGCTACTACTGCTACTGCTGATACTACTACTACTACTACCTCTCATTATTCCGATGGCACTTCGAGCCGTTTCCTGGCCATGACCTCCCTTTTTTCCTTCCTCCAGTCACTACTACGTCTTGCCGCTGCGTGCCAGTGTTTTCGTACAGAGCAATTTGGCGCCATCATTCCACACTTTGTCTTTCCATCTGTTCCTCGGCTTTCCAGCGGGCCTACTTCCTCCGAGACTTCCTTCCAAAATTCGTTTTGGGGTTCTGTTGTCCAACTTCCTTACTACATACCCGGCCCAACGCAGTCTTTCAACCCGCATATACCAGTCATATGTCGTCATACCATCTGTACAGTTCGTCACTGTGCTCTAGGCTCCAGTTGCATTACCAGGCACTGGTCCAAATATTCTCTGAATGACTTTCTGTGGACAAACAGCTCTGCAGATTGTGAGATTTGAATTTCTTAAAGGGTCCGCTGAAGATTCGAGTCTCCTGGGATCTCGACACAAATTGAAACTGCGGAAGATTTTAATGTTCAACTGTACAGACCGGTGCAAAAACTATATAGTAATGTCTCTGTCTTCTAATATAGAAAGGTTAAAACACCACATAAAGAACAGTATCATGAAATACAAGAATGTATGCAAGATAGAAGACAGACAGATGGCCAAGTTATAACGCTGGTCACATGTAAATTAATACGAGTTGGCTGGGTTGAATAAAAAGGCCAGTACGACAGGTCGCCAGATACACGGGTTTCACTGTATCCGCAGCTAATGCTGGCGTCTGGAATCTTCGGAGCTTTATCTCCAGGGCCTCATACAGTGTACATTCGTTGTGCGGAGCTTAGGCCCAGGGACAGCTGTGCATTACGTCGTTAGCCGTCTTGGAACGAGAAATAAATTGATTGGTGTCCGTCGTGTTGCTTTGGTCATTGTATGTCGCTCCTTGTGGTGTCTAATAATAGAAGATGCCGGGCTGGCAACTGAACAGTCCCGTTTCTAGTGAAATACCTTGTCATGTCGCTGTACTGCTGTTACCTAAGCCGGCCGAGGCACAGAGATAATTAACACTGACCAAACAAGATGTACTGTTAATTCCTTCGTATTAGGTACGTTCCGTGTGTACAAACTGTGGTCCGTGGCAGTTGTGTGGCTGACGTGTGCGTTATGTGTCAGATATTTATCGAAACTTATTACGGGTTTGTTTTTGAGGTCATTTAACAACGATACTGGGATTGCATCTTGGCCAGGAAACTCGAGAAGAGAATGTCGCGGGTGTAGTTTTTAGAACTGCTTTTTATTCGGGTTTGTCAAACTTAGTTATATTTCATATGAGTAAGTGGTTTACTGCTAATAAGTTGATCCTAAATATAAATAAAATAAATACAATAAAATTTGTAGCCAATAATTCACCACACTGTGCATTAAGTATTCGTTCTAAAGAAACGTATACAGAGGAAAGGGTAAAAAACTTTTTGGTTAACAAATTGATAACCACCTACATTGGAAGAATCGCATTTATCAAATGAGTTCTAAGTTAAGTGAAGCATGTTATGCAGTTAGGTGCATAATCCGTGTCGGCAACGTTAACACACTCAAGTTTCGCCCATATTCACTCTATAATAATGAGTGGAATCATTTTTGGACGATTCGACCAGCAGTGAAAATATATTTGCTTTACAAAACAAAATTGCTAGAATTATAGTTGATGCAAACCCTGGGACTTCATAAGGGAGTCTATTGAAGAGATTTTACCTGTTCCATGCATATATATACATATATATATATGTATATGTATATATGTAAACTTTATTCTCAATAACCAAGAACATTTTCAAACAAATTTGTCAGTACACGGAATTAATACAAGGAATAAACACCACCTGCATAGACCAGATGCCAACTGTTCATGAAGTGCACTCTGTGCTGGCGTCAAAATTTCAACATTTTACCACGTACTTTCCCTAGTCTTAGGAATGGAAATGCACAGTTTAAAGTAGCATTAAGAAGATACTTAAATACACGCTTATTTTATTCCGTTAATGAATTTTTTGTGTATATGGGTGATCCATAATATTGTGTGTGAAATCTTTATAGTATTTTGTATTGTAATACTTCTGTATATTTTTATGTTTATAACTTGTTATTGCACATCCTACTGTCCTTTTGTCAAACTTTTGAGTTTATTGAATGAGTGTGTATGTGTGTGTGTATGTAGTACTAAAGGCTGGGCCTTGAATGGAACCGTCCGCGACTGAGGTTGGTCGTGGGCGTCGTTGTCAGCCCAGACAATGCTGCCCTGCACTGCGTACCTTGAAACACGCCGTGACGAGCCGTTTACACGTCGCTTTCAGTTAACCATTCACGGTCATTGCTAACTTCCCACTGAGTGTATGTTTTGGCAAAATAAACACAAAGTATACACACGTCTTATGTAACAGCTCTACTTTTAAATTCATTTGGGCCAAAGGCCACGCGTTTATCGGATTAGTCAGAATCAGGTGCTTTTGCTGAGGGTTTTAAGACAGTATTAAGCCACTTGTTTAACCTTTTAAAGCCTAGTGATAACTTTACATACTACCCGGTTTAACATTAAAAAATTCTACATGGTGCCCACATTGCCTTTATGTGTTTTGTGTGGATCTCAGAACAAACAGCAACTTTTGCCTTATAAAACATTAAGAGATTGGTTTTTATAACCGAAGTGGAGAGTGTTTACAGCGCGGTACGCTCTGAGTCCTTATATAAAACAGATACGCTTCGTCTTTGAAGGCTTAATTGAATCACCGGAGAGTTTCCGATTTTGTAATGCTTGTTTCAGTGGTCCATTGAGGCGAAAAATGGATGGTATGGAGTAAGGACTGTGTGTTTGGTGAAGTGAATGTTTTCAGGGCGGTGAAATTTTAGATGATTATGTTGCGTGTCGTGACAGCGTGTTCCAACCACTGCATAGTGTCGTAACCAGAAAACCACAAACTGAACATGCAGTGGGTGTTGGCGGGATTTTAAATTTCGCGATGTCGATAGTTTTTACATTGCGAGGGCGGGCAGTCTTACGAAACTTCTTATTGACAGCAGTTTGCCGCATTTTAATCGAATTTCCAGCTCCGTTCTGTTACATCATGCCGCTGTATCGAACAGTGGTGACTTGTTGCGCGACTGAAAATAAACCGCCAGGCTTACGGTACCAGTGGAATCCTAGAAAGTCCAATACCATAACTTTTCCTTGCTAAAGGCTAAGGTCGCAGTGAGATGGGTATTTGTTTAACGACGCTGTCATGTACTAAAATTATATGGCATCGGTAGTAGATGAATGAAATAGGAGTACGACATACTGGTGGAGTAGTACTGACAGGGAGAACACAATTACCCGCAGAAAAATCTGTCACAGTGCCACTTTGTCACCAGAGATCCCACAGGGACTGGACTGGAATCGAAGCTGGGCCTCAGTAGTGAGAGGTCGTGGACTAACTGCCTTAGCCATGGCACAGCCTGTGAGTGGAGAGAATGCATGTTTCCACTGCATGCTTCTGTCACATATTCCAGCTCAGAGTGATTAATGTAGGTGTCAAACTGACGAACCCAAGTCTTGTATCCGGACGCCATACCAGGAGTACACAAATCCGGGGCGCCGGGTCGCCGTTGCGACTAATTTTTGCACGGTGGTGCCTAATATGTGTTGGCCCTCCGTATGTAACTTGCTTCGTGTCGTCCATCGGATGCCTGGAATTTCGAGGTGGCTGCTGCTAGATTCTTTTAAAAATTTGTGTACGCCTGACTGTCCGATTTAGAAAAGCATCTCCCATCATCGGAATCTTGTGGAATTATTTCTAGCCGTTACAAAATACTTGTCCGTTCAAGTCTGTTGTCTACTACCCGTTCCGTTAAGATTTGAGGTTGTAGTGACATTTCAGAGGGACTTCAGCCTCCAGCGTCATTCTTTACTCATTTACTCTGATGATGGAGGAAGAAAGGCCATGGATCAGGCGGTTAGTCGTCGGCCTGTCACCACGGAGGCCCGGGTTCGATTCCAAGACAGTCCATGTGGGAACTGTGATGGACAGATTGGCACTGTAACAAGTTGATCTATGAATACGTCGGATTTTCCCTGTCATTGTCATTCCACCACTGCTCTGTACGCATCCCATTCGTCTATCACTGACGCTGTTTAATCATAGAAATTTACAGCATTGTTAAATAATATACTTAAAGATATGCTTATAAGTTATGGTCATTCCTTTGTCTTTGGCATCTCGTCTTTTAAAACAGGGCGCATAAAATGGAGTCTTTTTATTGGGGGGGGGGGGGGGGGTAGAATAAGTTTCATTGTCGTATTTCTTATTACTGTGCCCTATATGTGAGGAATATTGGCATTGATGTGTGGGTGCCACTGGGATAGATTTTTCTTGGAGTAGTTGTGTTACGCTATCATTCCACCAATGCGCCGCGCTCACATTTCATTCTTCTGCCACAGTAGTATTAGCAGTTGACAGCATCCATCTGCATCTGTTCTGTTGGTGAGAATAAGGGGCCCTCAACTTAATAATGACTTTGGTCCCCTGGCATTTGACGCTGTGTAATGTTGCCACCGTTCCTTGGAAGAACGCTGGCTATGGGCTCGTTTATCGTATTACCGTAGCCCACTCACACACCAACCCACCCACACTGCGTGGCGGAGTATGCGTGGGAAGTGGCAAATGATATTTGCCACGTAAATTAATGGTCGTATATTATGGCAAAATAAAAATTATTGGCTCCTTGTAAACTAGCAAGTTGCCGACTTGAGCGACTGTAATGCTATAAGGTAGGGGCCACCGGCTAGATTATTTATTATAGATACCAATTAAATAATATTGAAAATTATTCTGTTACTTGAAGGTGAAATGTGGACATTGAAGGGCAGAGGACTGAAGGAAGGACGGCTGAATTGTTATTGTAAGAGAGGATGTGTTCAGGTGACAAGAGAAACTAAACTGAAACATTATAGAAAGAAATTGATGTTACTTCAGCTGTGTTAAGGAGCTTAGAAAATGAAGGGCTGATGCATTATGGCGGTATTGAACGATTGGTGGAGGAGGCGGAAAGTGTGTTGACCCCCGGTGGAAAAGAAAAGAGGATGAACGTGTGGGTGAAAGTGCATTATCGAGACTCGTAGAACAAACAGATTGCTGTAGAAACTGGAAGACAATGAACCCATGAAAGGATAAAGCCAGGAAGGCGATGATATGCGACTGTAATCTAGCGCTGACATCTGTCGCCGGTGTGTCCCACCGCGTCGCGTGTTCTCTGTGTATTGCATTGAATGCGCAGCACATCCACTTTACTTGTAACAGATGTTTTAAATTTTAGTGAAGTCTGTATTTCATGTCTTGCACCTGTTCATTGTTGTAGTAGAAGTCCCTATGCACGCAATGAAGGCGTATGGAAGATGGAGTTATAGCTCCATTTACTCTTAATCCCGGCTCTAGATGTAGGCGAGTGGTGAGCTTCATGCCCCAGCTGCTTTACCGCTGGGGCAAGAGCCCCCGATACCCACTGAATAGGAGGCCGAGTGGGGCCCAGAGATGGTCTGAACACTTTGGAGAAGAGAAAAATGTACAGTTCTTTTGTCGGGAATCGAACCACTATTCCTCGGCTGTCCACCCCGTAGCCTAGTCACCATACCGACTGCGCTGTCAGGGCTCCTTGTTGTAGGATGAGTCGTAGTAGAGAAGTTTGATATACTGCAGTTTACTTTCAGGTATTGGACCATTAACCCTTTAAAGACGAAGCGTATCTGTTTTATATAAGGACTCAGTGCGTACCGCGCTGTAAACACTCTCCACTTCGGTTATAAAAGCCAATCTCTTAATGTTTAAGGCAAAAGTTGCTGTTTGTTCTGAGATCCGTACAAAACACATAAACGCAATGTGGGCACCACGTAGAATTTTTAATGTTAAACCTGGTGGTACGTAAAGTTACCGCTAGGCTTTAAAAGGTTAATGTAGAAGGCGAGGTTTCTTATGTGTCTAAGCATCACACCAGAAGACGCACAGCGAAATTGGAGCTAAAGGCGCGCATTATTAACACCGTTGTTGAAAATTAGTTGTCGGTTTCATGCTCCGTCCGCTTTATCCTGGCGACTTGAGTCCATCTTACAAACTTTGATTTTACCCTGTTGTTAAAAGTAGGGGTTTTGCGGCGACGTCTGTCATTTTCAAGCTGTCGTGTGGCTAGACGACTGTGTGTAAACGAGATGGAAATTACAGAACGTAGTATCCCCCCCCCCCCCCCCCCCAACCCGCGTCAGAACCCGACGACTTTACACCCCGGAAATCCAAAGAAAAGGCAAAGAGGTTAAATATTCTGGAGGGTATAATATTATTTAGTTGCGTCGAATAATCATGTGTCTTACGGACGATCATTCGCTTTCACAGAATAATAAAGGGCGTGTCTTATAAATGACTGGAAAAAGAATGAACTCGTTTTTGCGAGACCAAGTTGAATAAATAAGAGAGGAGTTGTGTGTATTCGAACTTACACTGCTGCAGTCCGGGAACTTTTGACTCGCACCTCATAGCTTTCACAGAATGATTAGTGAAGAGCTTGTCTAGTAAATGACTGGGAAAAAGCGAACTCAGTTCTGCGAAGCCAGTGTGAATAAGAAGTAGAGGAGTTCCCTGTATACTGCTGCAGTCCGGGAACTTTTGACTCGCACCTCTTAGCTTCAGCTTCATCATACAGGATCATTCTCCCACCATTTAATGCCAAGTAACCTCACTTGATCTAACGTCGTAAAATATCAATTACGGCGCCTATTATTTTCAGTTAACCGTACATAATCATTCCCGCGCCACTTTCTGCTGCTAATAACCTGACCAGTTTATACAACATCGTTAAATGAACTGCGAACCATACAGGATTTCTCGTCAGAATGTTTTCCAGTTGTGATGCTTCGGCAGCAGGAAACGGGGTGTTCTGTGGACGCTTTTGGAGGTTTATTCCGGTAACAATGTTTCAGGCGTGGTTCGGGGGGGGGGGGGTTGAGTGGGAAAAGTTGCTAGACTACACAGTTGGAGATGGCTGATGACGCGCATTCTTCTGGTGTACATTGCACTTCCTGTTTCTGAATTATGCAGTCATTGTTTCGCCTTTGCAAGTGCTTTTGCTGTAATGGGTCCGTCGCTCGAAGTGTACAAAGGGAATGCAAATTGGGTAGACCATGTATAGACGTACCTGTCTGTGTCACACTGTCCGTTAGTTCTGCCCGCTAAGCCACTTAGCTGATGCCGATTGAATTAGGTACATGAGGACTGTGGGCTGAAAATTGTACATTAAGCTGGTCAGACGATAAACTATGCCTTATGAACCCACTGGGGTTGTTTTTCATATACGGGAGAATACACTGTGGCTGGGGTTATTTCTAACTCAGTGGAGCAGAGTCCATCATGAGGAAATAATAGTTCCAAAGCTAGTCAAGAATTCCCCGCGGCCCCCGCCCATTTTATGGAGCCCGAAAGTTCATTACTGCCTTCACATGAGCCCTCCACTTTCTTCTGTCCTGAGCCATATGAATCCAGTCCACGCCCTCCAATCATATTCCTTTGAGCAGGGCTGTGGAGTCGGTACACAAAAGCTCCGACTCCGACTCCTCGATTTTTAAAACTCCGACTCCTTCATAAAAGCTCAATATGTATTAATAACGGTAAACCTATAAGACATTTCATCAACACCACGTGAATCACCAGGCTACTGTTTAGACTTATAACCTATATTTAAGTATAAGTCTAATGGTTACTGTAGCTATCAGGGCTCTGGAGTTGGAGTATCTAGTTAAGATTTTAGACTGAGGTCGGAGTCGGAGTCGGTACATTTTTACCGACTCCGACTTCACCTAAAAATTCCTTCCGACTCTGACTCCACCTAAAATTCCTTCCGACTCCGACTCGACAGCCCTGCCTTTAAGGCCTGTTTTAATATTACCCTCCCTTACACACCTATGTCGTTCAATTGGTCTTTTTCCTTTGGGTTTCGTCACCGAAAGACTATGCGTTTCTTATTACCATGCGTGCCACATGCATCACCCATCTCACACGTCACAGTTAAATTAGCCTAACAATATCTAGTGCTCATTTCTGGCCCATCTGTTATGCCTCACATTCAGTGGGTACTGGAGACTCTTTCCTCCGGGTGTAAAGTGGCCGGGCGTGAAGCTGACCACCGAATTCTGTCTAGTTCCGAGTCATGAATACATGGAGTTGTGTATGCACTGCGCCATTTGCCTTCATGGCGTGGTGCTTTAACACAGGGACGGCTTTACCATAATCCGGCTAAGCACCGGACAGTAGGGCGACCCCGCCACACTTGAGATAATGGCTTGTGTCATGCATACACCTTAGCCTGCAGATTTCAACGGCGCCATCCCTACCGTCGCATTTTCTGGCGACGGTTGGCTGCCTTCTAGGCCCTGTTCGTGTGGTTGTCGACTGCAAGCAGGTCTTAGACATGGCGAGAGATGCGGCCAGTAAAAGTGTTTAGGGTACTCTGGTTTAGCCAGGGTTTGAGACCTAATGTAAAAAGAAATTTGGGGGCCTTGTTTATTACAGTAAACCCAACATAGTGCACAGCATAGCATAAAATACAGTAAAGCAGTACAGTACATTCACTCATGCTCATCAAATATCTAAATCTGGAATCTTCGCTGTGGTATAAACTGGAGAGAAATTATGTATAACCAGATGTTCGGATACTACGTTTCGTGTAATTTTAATAACTCACTTGTGTTGTGATTTTAATAATAGTGTATATTTAGGCCCTGTGGAATGACACTAATATGTATAAATATTTTGCCATTTATATTCGACAACCTGTGTAGCACGCTGTGTCTTCGACACTTGTGGCTCCTTGGAAGATGGTGGCCGTTTGCAGCCGAAGTATACAGGAGCAGTAAAAGCAACTGTGCCGTTAGTTGGGAATAGACTTGTGTGTACAGTAAAACAGTGTTAAAATTTTGTCCGTACGTGTTTTGGCCAGCCCTGTCCATCGTCAGAGGAACAGTGTACACACTGGAACGTACTGTTACTGCCTGTGGAGTTTGCAGTGGCCCTGGGCAGTGGTTTGCACTGGGGAAAGCTGGCCGTCGCTTTCGCTTGTTTGTGACCAGTAGCCGAAGTATTCCGGTTAAAAATAAACTACGCTAAAGTGCAGTCGTGTTTTGTGCGTGTGAGGTAGTACGGTTATTTTCTGTAGTGTTCTGTATGGTTAGAACTGTACATAAATTTGACTTCAGGCTGGTTACAAGTGAAACACCGAACAAATGGCGACCACATCTGCGTCATGCAGTAACAGAGATTCATGTTTTTGACGCGGTCTGTATGCTTTTGCTCGATAGTCATCACGACTGTTAAGGGACTCTAGCCACGCTGTGCAGGTCAACTGCATTCTCTTGAGTAAGGGACTTTACAGAAGCCTTCACATTGCTAGACATAGTTATGTCGTGAGTTCGTTAAATGTTTTATCATAATGGAGTATAAATATGACTATCAATGTAACAGCTTGTGTGTTTTCCAGTGTGTATATGTTGTTCCCCTGGGGTTGGCCATGATTGGTCGAAACGTATAGGGACAAGTTTTAATAGTGGTCTATTGTATTTATACTATATTGTGTCGTATGTTGGATTTATTGTAATAAATCATTCGGAAGGTACGCGGTCAAAATATAATGTAAACTGGGGGGGGGGACTACTATACGTGGTCCAATGCAAGTAGAGCGATGTAAGAATTTGCATACAAAATGTGTTTGACCAGAAACTGTGAAATGTGACCAGCCTTTTTGGGGCCCCATAAAGCCGCCTAAACTGGGATAGCCTTAAACTAGCCCTGACTGATGCTGTTTATAATTGTGTGAATTGGACGCAAATTAGCCCGTCACGCTCTGGACGCAGTGTGACGACGTACGACGTACTGTCGGCGTGATGTTACGTCTGTCGACGCAACTGGGCTTGTACCGAGGCGTCACGCCATGAAGACTTAGTAGCGACTGTGCAGAGGTGAAACAACGTGCATACCTTGGCATACGATGAAGCTGGCGTAAGTGGGAGAACAGCATTACAATAGCTCGGCCAGTATAGTGAAAAGGCTACAGACTGGATGATGGGGAAATTCGTGGTTCGGTTCTCGTCAGAGACAAGACATTTTTGTGGACCGGGATAGCATAGTGGGGTATAGCGACTCGCAACGGGCTGGACGGTCCGGGGATCGAATTCCGATGGAGGCGAGATTTTCCGCACCCGTCCAGGCCGACCCTGGGGCCCACCCAACATCCTGTGTAATGGGTACTGGGTCATTCCCGGTGGTAAAGCGGCCGGGGCGTGACGTTTACTACCCGGGATAGGGACAAGTGGCGGGCTCTTGTGAACGCGGTAATGAACCTTCGTGTTTTATAAAATGTGGGAAATTTCTTGACTGGGTGAAGAACAGAGCTTATCAAGAGGAACTCTGCTCGATCGAGTTAGTGCAAGCTTTCGCCGAACCAACCTTTATCCTTGTTGGTGACATGAAGTGTGATTTAAGGAATATTATTGCTTATTACTTGAGCAGTTAATATGGAGGTCATCTGACGAAATACAGGCGGTCGTCGTCGTCGTCATCATCATCACCATCATCGTCATCGTCGTCGTCGTCGTCGTCGTAACCGTCGTCATCATCACAGAAAGTACTCACTGGATCGTGGTGTGACTCACGCAACGCCATGAGGTTTCGTTTTAATATTATACTTCAATCGGCGTTTTTCAGTCATAATTTATAAAACTGTTCAGTGAGCGCCGCTAAATATAGGCTGGCAGACCGAAATGGCGCGACTGACCACCAGCACGTGACAGCGAAGGACTGCCAGCAAATAACATATGCTTAGTGTTATGTGTGTATCTATTGTCAGGACCCGCCGAGAAACTTGGCTCAAGCGGAAACAATCCCGACTTGTATTCGGTAGATACCCAGTGTGAACCTCGGCCAGGACACTTGACTACCCTGTTTGAAGTTTCGCATGGTTTTCCTCAATTTGTTCAGACCGCTTTCCTGTACATTATCATCCAATCTTTCGACGGTTTATAGTCTGACTTACTGAGAACATCGTAAAAAGGCAAAAGGGTAAAGTTGTGCCTGTTCGTGCCATCAAGGCATACAGAGGAGTAGCTCGACGCTAGATGGTGGTGAGTGATCACTATCACTCCCCGGCCGCTTTAACCCTGGGAAATAACCCCGCTACGCATTGAATAGGAGGTTATATGGTCCCCATAGCCAGTCTGGACGTTTTAGAGAGGAGAAGAATCCGTTGCCCCTACCGACATTCAAGCCCCGGACCGTCCAGGCCGTGGCCTAGTCGCTGTAGTGGCTCACTGTGTATACAGATACGATCACCTAAAGGAGGATAGGTGTCTAAAGTTCTTTTATGTTTTCGCGAAACGTAAAGAGGCTTAAAATATCGGACAGCCTAGCTGGCTGCCAGGGATGTGCCCCCTTCTTAAGACCCATGAGCTGTTGGCTTGGCAGTATACTTTCAGTTGGGATATTCACAGCCTGGCCCTTCTCCTGTATACTGATTGATCTCATTGTCTCCGTCTCTTCGTTTACATTGGTGTGTGATTTTGAACTGAAAGGCTTGCGGTGTGAGCTTTCCTGCTGTTACCCACCTTAGGAGGAGCCGGCACTAATTAGTGCCGAGGAGTTGGCGTTATTTTCCCTGTAATAACAAGAGATATTTTTTTATCCTCTCTAGAGCCTCCAGAACAGGTTCTGGGTTCCACGCAGCCTCCTATTCGGTGGGTAGCGGAAACGTGTTCTTTCCCAAGGGATGAAGCTTCCGGTGCGTCAGCTTTCCACTGTCCTTCATCGAGTGCTGATGTTAAGAACGCATAGAGATCAAGAACCAAAAACTGGGACGCTTAACATGTAGGTGGCGGGGAAGGGGGGAGTTCAGAAGACAAAATTAAACCGTCACGCAACGAAAGAAAAAAGGATTGTCACGCAAAAGAAAGCATAAAAGAAAATAAATACAAGAGTTTATGCTGAGGGTTACAATGAATGTGGAACTTGTGATGTGTGATCGTACCGGTAATAATTGGAGGCACCGGAATGGTAGCAAAAGAAAAATTTGGATGGCGTATCAGGAGGACATTCAATAGATTTATAGCAGACAGCTATACTTGGAATATCACACATAATACGGAAAGTACCGTATAACTCCAATTATCCGGATTAATTGGGACCGCGAGCCGTCCGGATATGCAGAAAATCCGGATAATTGGATTTCGCTTTGAAAATAGGCTACATTGCCAGTTTAAAATGGGGAAAAAATTCTATAAACTGCTATTTTTAGGCTACAGAAGCGTTGGGGAGGAGGGGCTGGAATTCGGGCGATGATCATCAAATTTCACCGCCGACGAGGAATTTGGGAATTCCTTGTGTAATTTGGAAACCCCTTTGGCTGTTAACACTGACAGTATGTACGTGCGTTTAAACCTTTCGACCACATCTAATTTAAAGCTCTAGACAGCCATTACACTTGACAGCATTGTACTCCATCCGATAGACGGCAGTTTCAAGGCAAATCAGTTTTGTAGAATTCTCGACAAAAATACCTGAAGGGCGAAGCCGATCTGGATACCCAGCGTCTGGATGACTGGAGTTATACTGTACTGCAGGCTGAAGCTTGAAGCGTGAGCGGTGGGATCACCGTTGGTTCAAGAGAAGTACCAGGGAGAAATGGCATGAGACAAGAGACTGTTATCATCATCATCATCATCATCATCATCATCATCTCCTTTGTGCAGAGTATTCACACTTATATGCCTGAAACAAAGAATGTTCCTAGGGTATACAGGGTCGCAGCTATTCCGCGCTGTTCGTGGTGCATATAGCGCTGTCTTCAATATTAAACTCTCTTGTGCTTGTACATTAGTACTTTCCTAAGTATGTGTGCTGTGCCCAATATGGCTGTCCCGGTATGCTTCTCAAGTATTTTCTAAAGGATTTTGATATGGTTCCAGTTGCTCCTATTATTACTGGTGTCACCTTGTTTTTACATTCCACATGCGCTGCGTTTCTGTTATAAGGTCTTTATATTTTAGAATCTTCTCGGCTTTTTTCTTTATCTTATTTCTGTCTCCCGGGATTGCTACATCAATTAGCATACATGTTCCTTTTTCATTATCACGGATTATGATGTCTGGTTTATTGTTGGGGATGGTTCTATCGGTTTGCACCTGTTGATTCCATAATATGGTTACCCTGCCCACTTGACTTGTTTCTACTGATTTTGGTACATGTTCATACCAGAGCTCACTGTCTAATTTTGCCCCCAGTTCCTTACATATGTTCAAGTGCAGGTGAGCACACACTCTCTCATGCCGCTTGATGTATTGTTCTTTTGCCAATATTGGGCACGCTGACACAATGCGGCCTGCTGTATCCTCAAACTGGTGACACAATCTGCAACTGCCATCTGTTTCTGTTTGCAATATTTTTGTTGCATGATATTTTGTTTGCAGTGCTTGGTCCTGTGCTACCACTATTGCACTTCCTGTTTCTGCTTTCAGGTCTCCTTTTGACAGCCAGAGGAACGTGTCTTCCTTGCTAATGAGATGTTTGTCTATGCTTCTGATGTACTGGCCACGCATTACTTTGTTCTCCCATTTTTCCTTTAAGGACTCTGCCAGTCTTGCCTTTGTGTTTTGTATTCCATTTTGTTTTATGTCATTGTTCTCGCTTGATTGACTTAATTCATCTATGATCTTCGCTGCTGCCCTAACTGTTGAATTCATATTTGGTTGATTGCTGTCGTGGCTTCTTGTAATATCTACAAACTGGTCTTCTTTATACTTTTCGTTAAGATATTCTGCAATATTATTCGTCTCTGTTTTATATGGTGCTTCAATTTGTGCCAGCCCTCTTCTTCCTTCTCTCCTCTTTACATACAGCCCATCTATATCAGCTTTAGGATGATGCGTCTTGTACATTGTTAGTAACTTCCTGGTTTTCCTATCAATTTTTTTTAATTTCTTCTAATCTGCAATTAATTATACCAAAACTGTGTCTTAATATTGGGACAGCTGATGTTCCAATTGCTGTAATTTTGTTTTTGACATTTAATTCAGATTTCAGTATCATTCTTAGTCTCCTGCTGTATTCCTTCTTCAGTCTCTTTCATTTGCTGATGCTGTATGTCGTCACTTTCCTCAGTCCCAAGGTACTTGTATGTCTTTCCCTGTTCAAGCTCTTGTATTTCTCTGTTAATATCCACCACTAAATTTTGCGAGTGGACTGGTTTTCCTTTCTTAAATACAATCTTTGCACACTTGTCAAGCCCAAATTCCATGTGGATATTATCACTGAAGGTTGTAACTGTTTGTATGTGTTTTTGAAGCTCTTCTTCTGATTTGCCTAGCAACTTCATATTGTCCATGTAAAGCAGGTGGGATATTTTTGTCTTTGTTGTGTGGTCTTCATAGCCCGTGTTCAGCCTGTTCAATTTCTCTGTGAGGGGAATTATTATTATTATTATTATTATTATTATTATTATTATTATTATTATTATTATTCCCAGTGGCCTCGCTGTGTAAGGCGTAGGTCTGCGGCCGAGCGCTTGCTGGGATCGTGGGTTCGAATCCCACCGGAGGCATGGATATTTGTCTTGTACAGTGTTTGTGTTGTCAGGTAGAAGTCTCTGCGACGGGCCGATCCCTCGTCCAGAGGAGTCCTATCGACTGTGGCGTGTGCTTGAGTGTGATCAAGTAAAATCACGAAAACCCTCGACGCGTGCTGTGAATAAGTAGGTAGAAGAGGGAAGGACTACAAAAAATTACTATTATTATTATTATTATCATCGTCGTCGTCGTCATCATCATCGTAATCATTATCGTGATCATGATGATATGGTGATACTCTTACAACAGTTCGCTTACTGATTTTCCTTTACAGATCCTTTTTACTTACTTAGTCCTTCCCTCTTCTACCTACTTGTTCACAGCAGGTGTCGAGGGTTTTTTTTTTTTGGGATTTCACTTGATCACACTCAAACACAGCAGAGTCGGTAGGACTGCTCTGGACGAGGGATCGGCCCGTCGCAGAGACCTCTACCTGACAACACAAACACTGTACAAGAGACAAACATCCATGGCCCCGGTGGGATTCGAACCCACGATCCCATCAAGCACTCGGCCTTAGACCTACGCCTTAGACCGCGCGGCCACTGCGATCGGCCTTTTACAGATCCGTTCCTCGTATTTCGCAGTGTCAGTCCAGGCTCTGGAATCACTAATTATCTTCCTCTCTTGCTCACATTCCTTCTTGTTGGTGGCTGGTTGTAGACCGCCTTAACACCTGTACATGCTTTCTCCCACTGTGGCAAAATTAAAATATTTGTACGCTGTCAGAAATGTATTTTTTGGCTTGGACAAATCCGGAATATTTGGTGTCGTAACCCGGATTTTGCGGTACACCGGGACAAGACTTCTTTAACGCCCATAAAACCGGAAGTGACTGCGCAAACCGAGACGGATGGGATCCTTAGGAATGCTTGAAGCTGTACCTTCACTTCCTTGTATGTCTTGAAGGTATGCTTAACCTTTTAAAGTCTAGCGGTAACTTTACGTACCACCAGGTTTAACATTAAAAAATTCTACATGGTGCCCACATTGCGTTTATGTGTTTTGTACGGATCTCAGAACAAACAGCAACTTTTGCCTTATAAAACATTAAGAGAATGGTTTTTATAACCGAAGTGGAGAGTGTTTACAGCGCGGTACGCACTGAGTCCTTATATAAAACAGACACGCTTCGTCTTTAAAGGGTTAATTTATGAAGCTCTGGGAAAACGCCAGCTTTATTAGCACCACGCGGTGTGGGAGAAATCCTCATGTTTGAACACATGACGACTGCCCCGCATAGACATTAAAGGTCTTAGTGGCGCCACCCGTCTTCCCACATTGAGCTGCAATGTAATTGCATATCTTGTTAAGTGTCTCGCTTCATGACGTGAGTGCGTGGAAGCGACACGTTCTTGCATAGTGGCCTCGCCGTGTTCAGGCTATATTTTGTCATTAATTGGCGGGGGTCTGATAACGAGTAAGAACTTTCTACCACATGTAGTATTTCGTTTGTAGACATCACAAGCGGAACCGCGATAGCTCAGTAGGTATAGTGACTAGGCTATAGGCTGGATGTCCGACGTGTCGTGGCTGGATTCACGACATAAGCAAGAGATTAATCTCGTCTCCAAAGCGTCCAGACTGGCTCTGGGGACGATTTGGCCTCCTGTTCAATGGTACCGGGCGCTCTATTTCCGTGGGGTAAAGCGGCTGGAACATGAAGCTGACTACTCATTTTTATCGATTGCTGGAAATAAAAATAAATTATACCTCCACTCACCCCACATGCCTTCAAAGTGTGCACCGGGACAATTTTTTTACTTCTTAGATCATAGACATTATTCAAATCAAGAGCGGGTTTTTCCCTTAACACTTCGGGCAAGCAGAAATACGACGTCGATTCGGATGGCATGGATGTTGGAATTTAATTGCACTGTATATGGAGTATGAATCCATCAAATTTCTATGTCATATTAAATGGGCGAGGCATGTAGCGGGTATGGGAAAGGTAATAAGTAGATGACAGGATAATATTTATTAACAACAAACAAAGTACAGCTGTCAGGTAAATTTAGATACCCAGTGTTTTGTTTTGTACATTCTGCAGCCTGTTTTGGTTCTACTGAACCATCATCAGGCAGGTTACAACTAGACGTTTTGATTATAACATTGCGATCCCTCAACCAACAATATCGTAGACTGACACTACACATAGTGATTAATTTTAGTATTTTAGTATTTAGTATATATTTATATTTAGTATATTTAAGCAAAAAAAGCAATCCCATTACAGGCCTGGACAGGCCCACAGGGTTCCAGGAGGTCGAGGCTCCCAGATTTCTAGACAGTCGGCACATGAAGGTGGTAAGGTTGTCAGCCCTACGCACTGGCCGCGTTTACCCCCCAGGAAATATTACTGGTACTCATTTCTGTTAGAGGCTGAGTCGATCCCAGGGCCATAGTGCGACCGACAGGATTATGCCAATAAAAAAGTCCACTGAGACCATCGGGGATCGAACCCGCGACCTGCCGGTTTGTAGCACAGTGCCTCAACCAACTGCGCCACCGCTGCCCCCATATATATGTATATATATTAAACTGAATTATTGAACCCGGCCTAGTGTACCAAAACACCCTGCTCTTGGTACTTTAGTATGATGTACATAACATCGATGAAAGTATATGCAAGTAGTTTTTGGATGTTTCATTTTTCCTGAAAATTATAATCTCATTGATGATGATTCGGTTAAAAGCGAAACATGTTAGAGAATGTATGATATAAAATACTATTTATCCACATTTACCCGGTAAGTGTATTTTGTTTGTGGTTAACAGATATTGAATTACACATGCACGGAATACGCAACACTTTCAGTGTGGAGATAAACGTTGAGGATCTGCAGAGAGTTGTACTGTAGTCGTTTGCTTGTCACAGTGTTGTATCACAGCCAGTAACGGTTCTATTCAACTGGTGCTGTTAACAAACATATCTGTACTAGAAAGGAGCAGTGTTTGGGAACGAATGTCGTTTTTAGCATTTCACAGGTGAAGAGTACAGCTGTCATGAAATTATGCACCTTGTTACTTCTTGTTAAGTGGACAATAACGTCACGTCCTCGCGGTATGGCGTTGGTGTTGCGTCGACAAAACCTTTTTTGACTGGAGCTTATAAACAGTTGTGTAAAGTAACGTCAGCCGAGGATGCAGGTCTTCTAGGATGTGACGCTGCGTCGCTGGATGAGTGGGTTCCCCGGCGTTTCGAAGGAACGCGTCGACTTCTTCTTCAATATTTTCGAAGTCCGTTAAGAGTTACTTTGAAGCCTTGAAGATGGAAGCGACATATTTCTTCGAAACGTTGGGAAAATGAAGTAACGCGGCATCACATCCCAGAAGATCAAAATCGTCTCTTGCACCGCTGTGGAAGTGTGACAACTCGTACAGCATAAAACCAAACCGGGCGAACCCCACTGGATATCTTCAGGCTGTTCCTTCAGTAGACGTCTGGCCTGAATATCCAATTCCGGGCTCGGAAGGTTTGCAGCGTGGTCGTTGGCGCCGTGTTTTATTCGTGAGATCCAGGGTTTGAATTCCGAACGTAAAGGTCTGGCTATCCTAGTAGGATTTTGAGATCTCCCTCGGAACCTGAGGTCTTACCTTAAAAACAGGCATCCACCGTTTCCTTCCACATTGGGTCTAATTCATTAATCTCAGTCATCCTGCCTTTCGACGCCGTGTTAACAAGTCCAGCCATGACAAGTAACACACAATGAGAGCAGAACGAGACGCAGCGCCGTGCCCTATAGGCAACACTTCCGCCAGGCTAGTTCGACTGGTCAATCTAACATCCGGTAATATTACACCCACGATAAAAAAAACTGGTCGATTGAAACGACGCCAACACACACACACACACACACACACACATTGTCACACAGTTATTATATACTATAAAGAGAAACGGAGAAGCTTTAGTTGCCGCTAGTAAGGAGATTAGTCTTGAAGGAAATGCTGAGAAATGGCCGTGCCGTGGCTCACGCGGTTAGTCGCCAGCCTCTCACTGCGGAGGCCCGGGTTCGATCCCAGGTCAGACCATGTGGGATTCGTGGTGGACAAAGTGACACTGAGACAGGTTTTTTTCCCCGAGTACTTCGGTTTTTCCCTGTCAGTGCGGTTGCACCGGTGTTCTATTACACGGAAAAAGGAAAAACGAAAAAAAAACTAATCATCTTCATCACAAGGTTGCACAGTACGCCTCAAGGCTGCGGTGCGTCTGTAGCATCTGCTGCGGGGCCCTTCACCACAAAAGAATGCTGATAAAACCGAGTATATGGTCATGTCCCGAGACCAGAATGCAGGCCAAAATCACAAGCTAAAGGTAGGTACTAAATCCTTTGAAATGTTGGGACAGTTCAATTGTTTGGGAACAACCGTCAGGACAGCCAAAGGCGAGCTCGGGCCCGGGCGAGAAATTTTTTAAGGCGCCGTAGTAAGGGCAGACCGGCTGAAAACCTCAACACCAAATCTCCTGTATTCGACTGATGTAAGCCATGTAACCCTCAAGGTAGGTCTGTAGACCGTAGTCTGTTCGTGATTCTACGTACCTACACTACTAGGGTCTACGCGGTTTGCGTGTTTGACAGTAGAATGGATGAGACTGAAGTGTTTACTGGCATGTACCGGGGTAGGAGAGAGCACTTAGCATTATCGACAGTTCAATGGTGTGTAGACACTTCTCTGCAGCGGAGGACACAACCCTCTCATTTGATAAAGCATTATTAAACGCTTGTAGTTGGACGGGGGTTCAGAACTTTTTTTGACACTTGAAAACTTTTGAAAGTAAGAAGGGCGGACCCATGGGGGGCCGGGGGGGGGTTGCCGGCATGCAGCCTCCCCCAAACCGTCCGAAACTGAAATTTAAAGGAAACACAGATAGTGTAAGATATTATGATATCAAAAGTTTTACGTGATTTCCCCTCCAGCAGAACTCAGCCACTGAAATCGGCTGATGGCCAGTACTTTAGAATTTTTAAGAAGCAAATTAATCAAATTAAAAAAGCAAGAAGATAAGACACTGTGATTGAGTCGTGGAACAAGTAGTGTTATTCGTATGTATATAAATGCAGCTGCAGACAGTGTTGTGTTGTACTTACAACATGATTTTTATAACATAGTTTTTAAAATCAAATTATGTATAGCCTCAGGGTCAGCCCCACCCCACCCCCAAGGAAGAATTTTGGGTGCGCACCTGGAAAGTAACACCCTGTGGCTCTTCGTAAGAATTTTAGCGTTTTCATTTCGAAGTTATTTGAAACCAGTTGTGGGCTGCAGACTTGACAGTTGTTGGTCAACGAGAATACAAACTGTTACAAACGTTTGTTAAGGTTTTGGAGTGATCAGTTCTTTCTGAGTAATTGTTAATAAGGACTGGCTTCCTCTGCCAATTATCCTACCGTCCTACTCCTAACTTGGAGAGGCCACGTGTAAACAGAAACATTAATGCTGGCAGTTTTGCCTTTGCAGCGGGTGTAATAAAGGTATTTTTATACTCTTTTGACTGTACGTAGGCGCATGTATGGTGGCCTCTTGGAAAATATTCACTTCGAAGATCGAGAAGAAAACAGTAGGGTAAAAATAAATGAGTCTTTAAGGCGATACAAAGGGTTTAACCTTTTTAAAGCCTAGCGGTAACTTTACGTACCACCAGGTTTAACATTAAAAAATTCTACGTGGTGCCCACATTGCGTTTATGTGTTTTGTACGGATCTCAGAACAAACAGTAACTTTTGCCTTATAAAACATGAAGAGACCGGTTTTTATAACCGAAGTGGAGAGTGTTTACAGCGCGGTACGCACTGAGTCCTTATATAAAACAGGTACGCTTCGTCTTTACGGGGTTAAAGACGTGATGTATGTATGTATGTGAGTATCTCTGAGTTATTACGATTTGTGAACTTTGATAGGCTTATTAGCGACATGGGACTTTTCTTTGGTGTCCGCTACTCTTGAGCGAGTCCGAATAAATTTATTAACAGTAATATTAATAACAGCCGATCGCCGTGGCCGCGCGGGTCTGAGCCGTTCGCTTGCTGGGGTTGCGGGTTCGAATCGCGCTGGAGGCATAGATGTCTGTCTGTTGTGAGTGTTGTGTGTTATCAGGTAGAGGTCTGTGCGTCGGGCTGATCACTCGTCCAGAGGAGTCCTACAGAGTGTGGTGTGTCTGAGTGTGATCGTGAAGCCTCGATAATGATGAGACGCTGGCCCACTGGGGGCTGTTGCGCCACTGGGAGCAGTATTAACCTTTTAAAGGCGAAGTGTGTGTGTTTTATATAAGGACTCAGTGCGTACCGCGCTGTAAACACTCTCCACTTCGGTTATAAAAACCAGTCTCTTAATGTTTTATAAGGCAAAAGTTGCTGTTTGTTCTGAGATCCGTACAAAACACATAAACGCAATGTGGGCACCACGTAGAATTTTTTAATGTTAAACCTGGTCGTACGTAAAGTTACCGCTAGACTTTAAAAGGCTAATAATAATTTGTTTAATGTTTTATGTCGCGAAGCGAAGAAAGTTTGTTGATCTACTTATTTTGTCAATATATTATGTTAAATATTAATTTATTTATCTGGCCAAGTAAAGGTAAATAGATGGTTGTGTTTGTGTTTCGAAGTGGCTGCTTCCAACGTCTGTCTTAACACTGTTTTATGAGTGTTGTGTAGTGTTTGTGTATTTTCGTTGTCTACACAGATGTACTCTGTCGTCGTGTTTAAATCCGGGTACATTTTTATTTGTTAGGGATTTTCACTTTAACTATAAACCAATGGAGGGTGTCAACGGAAGTTATGACCTCCTGTAGTGGTCCACTGATTTTGTCTATAAATACAGTACTGGTACGTTGTGCAGTTCCAAACTCGAGTCTGACATGTGATTACGAAACCACTGACACTTTCTGCGCCACTTCTTATTTGTTTAAAAACACCATAGCATTTTCGTATACTTGTATATTTCTAGGGTCACGCGTTGAGTATAATTTATTCTTGAAACGCGACAAACTGCTAGCTTTCAACTGTTGAAATATGGCGGCATATGTATCTTTCACCTATCTCAAGACGTCAAATAAATACAGACGAGAGGAAGCAGTGCTTCTAAGTGCCTTATGTATGACGCACAAAGGGTTAATCACGTGTTTATGCGTTCTTTGTACAGCCTGCATAAAGTAACACGTAATTGAGACATGTGGCTGTGCACATGCTTTATGCCGTGTAATATTTGGCGGATTCTGTTTTTAAATCTTGCACTGAAATGTGTAAAAATGGATTTCATTTTGGCCCCTATAACTGTGTAAAGTGACTCCAAATACGCTTGGCCACTGGAGCGGGATTCGCTTTCCGACAGACATTATTTCATTTTTCGTCTCCATTATGTCCATTTTTGGCACCGGGACGCATCCAGCACCGATCTATCTACTGGGTACGGGAACGGTGTCCCCCCCCCCCCGTCCCCACGAGAGCTAAGCTTAGTACCCATGTTTATCCAGTGCCGATATAGAATGCGTGCTTCCCTCGAAGTCGCTATAGACCAGGCCTGGTCAGTCTTTTGTGTGGTGCAGGAAAACTTCAGCAAAATTTGGTCTGCATGTGGGCAACATTAATTCAATACACAGAATAAAGAATTAGTAAGTATACGTATATTTATACGTATAATTTTACATGCGTGTTTTCTGTGCAATAAAATGTGCGGATGAAAGTAGGAAAAATTAATAAAAAAATGCCGTCCACAACATAGCTAGGGTGTCGCTATTTTTAGTACGTTTATACGAAATGAATCACTAACGTAATGTGTGTGTCCATAAATAAACAGCTTGTAGGTTTTCGAAGTTGCTTCGGCGTTCTATCTCAGCTCTGCCAAGGAAAGGGTTGCAAGACGTTCTCTCATTTTTAAACGTCTGCGCGGGCAACCTAACACTGTGTCGCGGCGACTTGGGCGGGCTGCTATAGACGTTGTCTTAGTGCCTGGGCACAAGGATAGTTTCATATTTTGCCTTTTACTTGTACTGACTTGTTAGGGTTTAATCTTAACGATCCGAAGTTGTTGTTCTACACGCAGTAAACCTCATAGTGATTCCGTTTTGGGTCGTGATGTATCTTGTCATTGAACACATTATGTGGTAATTAAGACCTGACTCCCAGTTTATTAACATGGCACTTGTATTGATTTGTAACAACTCGTTTCGTTTCGCAGTCGTTCCCTCTTCTACCTGTTCACAGTAGGTGTCGAGGTTGTTTATTTTCACTTGATCACACTCAGACACACATCACAGTCGGTAGGACTCCTCTGGACGAGGGATCGGCCCGTCGCAGAGACCTCTAGCTGACAACACACAAGCACTCACAAGAGACAAACATCCATGCCCCCGGTGGGATTCGAACCCACGATCCCAGCAAGCCCTCGGCCGCAGACCCACGCCTTAGACCGCGCGGCCACTGGGATCGGCCTAGAACAACTCTCAGATTGTAAATGTGCTTTAATTCTTCCCGTAAAGTTACCAGAGCCCTGATAGCCCAGTCTTTATATTCACTAAGCTGCGGGCTGGACAACCGAGGAAGCGGAGTTCGATTCTTTTCTCCACATCGTCCAGACCTGCGCTTGGACCTCCAAGCCTCCTTTGCAGTGGCTACCAGGCGCTGCGGGGTTGAAGCTGACTGCTGCTATTTAACACCGGGGTTATGAATGTGTGGAGCTGTAACTCCTCTGCCTCCATACGCGCATAATTAAGTGTACGGACTAATTTACCTTCACTTTTGTCTGTAAAGGTACATTTTTCCGTGCTGGAGGCTCTCTTCCGATAACGGTGATACGAAGAACTGGCAGTAAAAGGCTTGCATCTTAAATAAACGTGTGTCAGACCACTATTTGACTATTCGCGACTGTTTCCCTGGTTTTATTATTATCATCATCATCATCATCATCCCCTTTTGAAATATAAACTTGGGGATCCTTATGGTACACTTACTGATTGTATTAAGGATTTGGGAGTTTTTATTTTTTCTAATTTATACTTTCACTCTCATGTTGATTATATTTTTTTCTCAAGCTATTAAGCTATTGGGTCTTATTCGTAATATGCTTTTTCATTTTCAACTGCTGATAGTTTATTGATATTATATTTTTCACTTGTTAGACCTAAATTAGAATACGCATCCTTAGTATGGAATTCAATTATCTCTACTGATGCTAAAAAACTCGAGTGCATTCAGAGGAAGTTTGTAGCTCTGTGCTATAACCGGTTCCCTTCTGCAGACAGTAATGGCTATAGTTATGCTAATGCACTTCAGGTTCTTAATTCACCTACTTTATATGAGAGAAGCCATCAACTTGATGCTCTTTTTGTCACTAATGTCTTTCCGGGCTGTGAGTCTTGTCCATCTACCGTGGGCATTATTGGTCTTCGAGTTGCCACTCGCAGCCTTCGGGACTTACCTTTGTTTCATGCTAGATCATGTCAAAATTGCCCCTCCGCCAGCTGTGCCACTGCGGCAAATTCAGTTTGTGATCAGTTGGATGTCTTCAGGAGGCAAATTACTACGCTTAGTCAGATGTGATGTTATTTTACTTCATCATTATTAGGTGCTCTAATTAATTAGTTAAGTATTCTTTATCTGTCTGTTTGTTTGCTTTGTTTGTTTGATTTATTTGTTTGTTCGTTCGTTCGTTCGTTCGTTCGTTCGTTCGTTGTTGTGTCTGTTTCATTTGTGTTCTGTTCACTGTACGTTGCTATTTGTGTTGTGCTGTTTCTGTAATTGGCCATCTGGCTGTTCATTCGGCACATTAATAAACTAGAATTGAATTGAATTGAATTGAATTGAATTGAATTGAATTGTACTGAGTTCGGTTCGTCCTTCGTAGCTTGACACTACCTACCCATCAGCCCCGGGTTGTCACGGTGCTGGCCCCTTCACATTACAATGCATGCAGTATTTACAAATCTTGTATCTCGTTAAGCCACTTACAAGCTGCGTCCTCTTGTCATATCCAGCCATTTTTATTTGCAAATTTCGTTCTTCTTTTTATAGTTCCTGAACAGCTCAGCAGTATGTTCGACATTGTGCTTACCTAAACGTAGTGGACATGTTTCTTTATCTGTTTTCGTTCTGATTCCTCTCAATTTCCACACACCTGCTAACAACCACGCTATACCGCTTCGTCCCTTCCTGAAACAGCATTGTATATACGGTGTTTTACCGCAGTTAACTTTCATGTATCGGCAAAATGTTTGCCACCATATTCTGCCTTTCCTCATCGTTACATCTTTCTTTCGGCAGTTTATGTATTTCTGTTAAATTGTAGCCCTGTTGCTTCTTTCATACAAATGCGGGTTCAATACCACACAGCGTGGGTTCGTTTATCTTCATGCCTGATGTCTCTCTCCACATGTAGAAATTGTATTACCCTTGGAGCCTGTCTGAACACCCTCCCTCCGCCTCCGTCCCTCTCTGCCGCTCCATTGCTGTAATAATAATGCAAATTTGAATATTCCCCTCTGCTCAGCGTGACACCGATTTGCATTCTTACCTTTCGTTTGTGCAAGTCTGCCTAACCCAAGAGTTCTTGCAGCATTTTCCTTAATGTCTATTCATATCTTCTTTTATAGATTTTCTGATAATTGTTACAGTAAAGGTCTTGCAGTGAATTGTATGTACTGGTACAGAGCTGTACCTTCAATGAAGTGAAATAACCATTTGATCCCCGGTGTTGTGAGTTGGCACCGTGCAGTCCGGTGCCGCTAACAAGCACGAGTACACTGTGTCATAGCTCGAAGCAGCACAGCACAGTCTTTTCCATAAAAACCTCGTATCCCATATAATGGAATCAGCAATTTCATATGGAAGTCCACCCAATACACGTAGTCCTTGTTTTACGCCTTTTTTCCTTTAAAGCCCCTTATCAATATACACCACTTCCTAACTTACCCTCTCTCATTTTCGGTTTAACGCCCTTTGGCTGGCTGCGCTGTTTTACGCTAACCTCTACATATTCCGTTATTTCTTATGGGAATATCGGTTTTGATATATGCCAACTTTTTCAGGAACACAACTGGGTCTTAAAACAAGGACTTGGTGTATGTTAGTCTAAAAACCGTGGGATTGTATTTGAGAGGAACCCGGTTTGAACATAATCGTGGTTATTTGGTTGGTGCTTCTTGTGATAAGTTCTGTATCATCCGTCCTTAGCGAATTCTGGATTAGTGCATTCATATAGGCCAAGGTCGCGTTCTTTCTCAGTGTTATTACCTTCTCGCCTTTGTGATTATTTCCCCCCCCCCCCCCCCATCTCATTCGATGCCGTAAAACCTTCATCGTTAAGTGACGTGAGAGGGAACGAGCAAAATGCCAAATGTTGCAGCCTCCGTTGAAAGTGGCTGCTGCATGTCTGAACTGCAGACTGACATGTGATTGTGAGGCACAGTACACGTAGGCCTGCCTATATGTATGTGCATCTGACTGTTGTGTGTGTAAAGTATTAAAACAGAGGAACGAGAATATAAACACTGAGTTACAAGAATATAAATCGAAATGCCTTTCACTGAACTACCTTTTGATCCAAAAAAAAAATTGAAGTGTGTGACGTTTTAAGCGCCACGTCATGAAGGCGTATGAGGAGTGGAGGCAGAAGCTCGGTATTGAATGAAATTGAATGGTCAACTGCCGCCCCCCCCCCCGCCTGCCGCTTTATCCCCAGGAAAGAGCCCCACGTGGGGTGGGCCACAGTGCCGTTCTGGCTGCTTTGGAGAGAAGAAGAATTGACCCTGTGTGGAATTGATCTGCGACTCGTTGGTCGTCGAGTCGGTAGTCTGGTTGCTATACCGACTAAGCTGTTGGCGACTTGCTGCAGAAGAATCTGGAACCGACGTGCTCAAATAACGAGCCTCTGATAGCGACCTGCTTGCCCCACGAAGTTTAAATATTACTCCGTACGAAAAAGGTAGTTTGCATGGAATTTGTGGTGGACGAAATGATAATGAGACGAATTTTGTGTTTGTACCTTCGTTTTGCCCAAGTACCTCTTTGCCACCCATTCATCCACACCTGTCCACCTTAACCCGGTCTCCTCTCCACTGCGAAAGGCGCGCTGTTTGTCCGTCGATGTAAAAGGTAAATCGTCCCTGTGCACGCCGTGAAGCCATACAGGGGGGGAATGGAGATATAGCTCCAGTCATTCTTAACCTCGACACTAGATGGAGGTGAGTGGTCAGCATAACCTGTCTGTCGCTTTCCCCCCCCCCCCGCCCCCCAGGGAAAGTATCCATCGATACGCATGGAGTAGGCGTCTGGGTGGGCTCAGGAGTCACTGTGGCTTCTTTCGAGAATGAGGAAAGTCTCTTGCCTCTTTCGGGAATCGAACCACTATTCCTCAGTCGTACAGCAAATAGCGTTGTCGTATGCCGACCGAGCCAGCTTGGCTCACGCGATATATTAGGCCGAAACGTGGTGCTGCATACGTAAAGTAACCCTTCGTCCATCGCGGTTTTGAAGGTATGTTGAAAATAATTAAATATATGAGAAAAATGTAAAATGCCGAAAAATGTAAGTGCCTGTGGAGAAACGCGGGCGGTTACTGACTCAGCGGCCGCGGAGATTGGCAGCAGCGGCCACCTAGACACCGTGTAAATGTTTATAATGTTCAAAATGTATGTATTTTCAGCAGTGGGGTGTCCATCAGCGTACGCGTTTACGTAACCCTATTTTGCCCAACCCGCGGTTTTGTCCCACGCGCTGTGATCACCCCCTATCTCGTCCGCGCTTGATGAGGGATCTCTGTATCTGTAATAACCGATATATGAAATTCCTGAACCTGTATGTCAACGCCCTGTATATCATGGTGCCTAGGTACAAAGGTACATTTCACTTAACACTCATGACAGTCATTTGTTAATTTGTGGTGGGGTTTTCTTGATCTGCCTCGCGATTCCCCCGTGCCAACGCTGCATTGCCTGTGTATATGCTGTGCAGGTGCTGCTGGTGACATCATCGCGACGGCCTGACCATTGGATCGTGCCCGGGGGCGGCGTCGAGCCCGAGGAGGAACCAAGCGTCACGGCGATCCGGGAAGTTCTCGAGGAGGCCGGCGTGTGCGGGAAGCTGGGCCGCTGCCTGGGCGTTTTCGAGGTAACTTGGGAATGATAGTTGCCAGGTATACAGCGTAGCTGCGAGTGGGTTATATAGGCCGTAGCGGGTGGAAGATAGGAGGTGGTGTCTAGCGTGTGTGTTGCATGTGGGGTTAACAACCTCTCACAGTGGAAAAAAAAAAAAAAAAAGAGGAAGAAAACATACGAAATGTTATAAAGGCCTCGAATTTTGACGAATTCTTTGGCCATTTTAGGTACATAAAAGGGATGTGATTCACGTGTAGCTGGGATCATTTTGTAGTGCCTCCTCACAGAAGGTCGCCGACGCGGGTAGGACAAAGCTGGGGAGGACGTACTGCTGGTAGTGGTCGTGGGGGCACTAACTGGATCCACGTTAACCCTTTAAAGACGAAGTGTATCTGTTTTATATAAGGACTCAGTGCGTACCGCGCTGTAAACACTCTCTACTTCGGCTATAAAAACCAGTCTCTTAATGTTTTATAAGGCAAAAGTTGCTGTTTTTTTCTGAGATCCATACAAAACACATAAACGCAATGTGGGCACCACGTCGAATTTTTTAATGTTAAACCTGGTGGTATGTAAAGTTACCGCTAGGCTTTAAAAGGTTAAACAAGTAGGCTGCCACGAACCGATTTATAATACAAATGCAGAAATCGGTAACTGCCGTGCGTAATGTTACTCAATTTTCCCCTGTGTGTCAAGTCGTCACTAACAGCGGGCGGAAATAAACTGCACTGTAGTCTCTGTAATACTGTCCGTCTGCTTGGGCAAGGAATTCACTGGCGGGGAGGATGTAGTGCAGTACTTTAAAAATCTCAGTTAGGAAATTGTCTGTAATATGTACAAAGAAATAATGTACAGAATTAAATGGTTTACAAAATTTACAAATTAAAGTTCGTGCCACTTGAAAGTAAGTTAACTGCTCGCCCTTTCGGTAATAAGATTCCGTTAATGGCGTCAGTCGTAAATTTGGAATTTCTAATTAAATCACCGAAGTGTTAACAACCGAAGGTGCTCCGTTCCAGTAATTAATAACTCAGAATAATTATAAATTCAGCACTGCTTGCTTACCTTTTAAACTCAGCCATAGACCGCAATATTTCATGTCTCGATCGTGTGGTAGCGGGAACTCGAATATGTCACCAAAAATTACGGAACGTAAATGAGCGCGTTTGCCTCGCGGCACTCCCTTAAATATAGAGTGCAAGACTGCAAGGAATCGCAGCGTCTAGCATACTTGAGAGAGCGGCGACCCATGGTCAGTAACCGCCGTACGCAGCTAATTACCTTATGTGGCAATTTTACAAGATGATAAGTCAATCCACTATATACCCAAAATTACCAAGTATCAAATATAAAATTTAAAATACCAAAAATACAAAAGGGCGTTACAAAATCCAAAAGGTCGTTACGAATTCATTACAATATTGTTAAAATTAATCATACAGGATTTGCCTGGCACAGAGTCGAGTCCATTGGCAGGTTTTTGTAAATATGGCGGCGAACGTCAAGGTTCCATTGAAGGTACTGTGTCTAGACTACTCGAACAAATTCAGTTTTTGCAAGAATGATCTTCGACACGCCATGGAACCAGTTTATCAATCACTCTCTGTCCTGAAGAACTATTTGGACATGCGCCTGCATAGATCTTGATTCGAATTCCACGTAGGCCAGGCATGTCTCTCTGCCCACGAATAATTTTTAACAGACGGCTGTGAATATTGCAGGGCTCATCAACCTTTTAAAGCCTAGCGGTAACTTTACATACGGCCAGGTTTAACATTAAAAAATTCTACGTGGTGCCCACATTGCGTTTGTGTGTTTTGTACGGATCTCAGAACAAACAGCAGCTTTTGCCTTGTGAAACATTAAGAGACTGGTTTTTGTAACCGAAGTGGAGAGTGTTTACAGCGCGGTCCGCACTGAGTCCTTATATAAAACAGACACGCTTCGTCTTTAAAGGGTTAATTGGGTGGAACTAATTTCAATGTACAAGAGAAAATAGTGTTTTGGGGCCTTGGAGCCTTTCTGTTGACTTCATCATTAGTATTGTCGTTAACAACAGTCCGTAAGCATTAGCTTTACCGAATTGTGCCGGCTGAAAGGTGCAGCTCCGTCTGGGTCTTTCCATTGTATTCCTCCGCATCAGCTTTCCGCCGAAACTCTCGGTTGGGCGCTCTGAAGTTGTCGGCGAAAAATAGAAGTCCCAAATCTTCGTGAATTTGTCTGTTACTGACATACCAAGGTGCTTTGTTCGTGTGGACTGTTAACACCTGTTGACAGGGGTGCAGGCAGCAGATCTCTACATAGGACACGCGTAGTCCATTATGGGACGAATGAGCTGGGGTATTTTATGAATCAACACTAATATGCTTTTGAACCATTTCCATTGTCTCACTTTATTTGCACACACAGCGTTTCGAAAGCATCTGCTTTCTTCCTCAGGTGTACCAAAAATTACAAACTATGTATCACAGTAAAAAAACCATCAATTTATCTGTGAAACAGAACTACCACTCATAACTCTAAAAAGTCAAATAATGTATAGAAAATCTAAAAACACCATTCGTAATAAGGTAACGTAAATTCTCCATTATTACAAATTAAAAACGTTCTCTAAATTAGCAATAACCTAAGATTTTTCTACGTTGCATAAAAAACGTAATGTAGTTACCACCCCATCTGCACCCTCTGTTCGTGGCATAAAGAACTGCTGTTGATTCGCATGGGATATTTTACAATTCCATCAGTGTCCCGTCCCGTCCCGTCCCGTCCCATTTGTTCTCGTTGTCCTCGCGGGAACTAGGAGAACGTATTCGTTCCTTAATATTTTAGTCCGAATTTGGCATTACCAGTCTCACTCACAGAGTCGTGTCCTAATGAATATGTTCACATGATTTGACTTCTTGTAGCAACATACAAGCTTATTGTGACTTGAATTCAGGAAGATGTTCAGTCATTCATTCATTCATTCATTCATTCATTCATTCATTCTGTAGTCTTCTTACAGTGCGATAGTGCTTCATCTTCCAATTTCCAGTATCTTCGCTTCTCCTGACGGTCATCCCGTAGCTGCGTACCTCTTCTTCCTCTACTCCCCGTCATGTCTGTCCTTCCTATAACTTCCCTTCAATCATGTGTTCTAGAAGGCAGTTCCTACGTAAGATTTGGCCAATACAGTTAGCCTTCTTTCTTCTTTTTATTGTATGTAGGATGTCCAGGACGGTGTCAGTGATTGGAAATGTATTGGCATGTATTCTTGTGTTTCGTTCCCCTGTTTTCATGGGTTCTCTGTCCCCATGTAAACTTTGATCATTATTGTCCCCTTCTCAACGTTCGTCCATTCATTTCTTCCATTTGCCTTTTGTTTCTTCTGATTGGTCCCATTCAGTTCTTATTGGTTACATATATAAGGAGGATCGACAAACATTGACTCAGTTCACCAGTCGGACGACAATTCTGTTTTCAGGACATTTCAGTAGAAGGCAAAGCGCGACTGGCCACGCCGCTGTAAGCACTCCGCTCCAGTCTGCTTAACGTCACATCGCATACACGACGCCCGCGATGCTGTTCCTTATCTCTATAATAAAAGGTGGCTGGCTGTGGCAGACGTGACTCTTTAGAGAATCAAGATAAAAACTTGCAATTTTTGTAGTAGTTTCAGAGATGTGCGGTGCCACGTATAATGAAAATCGGTACCCTACAGGGAATCGAACCTTAATTTCTCGGTCATCGAGCCCGCAGCCCAGTTGCTGTGCCGAGTGAATTGCGTTAATTCTGTAGGGCTAGGACGATCTTATATGACTGGCATAATCTGCGTTCTTTGGACTTTGTGCATCGTATAGTTTTTTAATGAAGCACTACGTTCCGGCAGCCGGCTCTGCTTCCGTCTTCAGGCAAGGAAAGAACCAGATCTGCTGGACTCCTTAGATATACAACATGTTCTCAGGTGCATATCTGCGGTATGGTGCCCAGTGACTGCGAATAGTTCTATTTAAGGAGTCCAACAGATCAGGTGCTTTCCTTGCCTGAAGACGGAAGCAGAGCTGGCTTCCGAAACATAGTGCTTTATTAAAAAATTACACGGTGGACATGGTCAAAAGAAAGAAGGTTATGTCAGCGATTGTTTTACGTTGTCGTCTGTAATCGGCGTGTTTCTTCCGGTTGTAAAATTGAAGATCGTAACTTTTTTTATGTTCTTGAATGTTCTTACATTGCACATTAATGTTGGCCTGTTATTTACATGTCACAGCTGTATGTGCAGAGCCGTACATTATTTGTGTTGGCGTGCTGTTTAAAAAACAGTGTGGCTGGTGGTCAGAGACCAGTTGCAACAGTTAAAAACCCAAAAACATGATGTTTAGGAGAGGCATAAAACGAAATCAAAGTTTTACGTCATGAACAAGAACAAAAAGTGACATTGTTACTAGTTATGTGGATACATTTTTGAAGTGGGTCACGTCTACAGTTCAAGACCATTATTGTTTGTTTGTAAAACAGTCTGTTTACTTGTTTTGAAAAAGGCTTGTCAACTTACTGGTTCTAACAGTTGGATTCTTTGTAGCTTATGCTTTTGATTGCATAGTTCATTGGTTCTTGTGGTCGCTGTAATATTTGCGTCAAGATAATGTAATTAAATGGGAACTGACGCTCCTGCAGTTCAATTAATGTCGTTAATTGTATATCGGCACGATCAGAGTTTAACAGATCTTTTTTTAGGTTTGTGTCTAATCTAATTATGTTTATTAGCCTGCTTCTATCTAATTAACTACTTGGAGCATAGTCCTTCTTTAGAAGCTAGTCAAGAAATTTCCGCCGCATATTAACACCAAATGCCTGGTGCTGTCGATTCCACCAGGCGTTAGTCATTTGTTTGACGGTAGTTAAACTGACATGGTTGTCTAGGGGTTGAGAATATAGTTCTGCCTATCGAGCCTAACTAAGTAGGTTTTGATTGTATTTTTGACCTGAGGATGGGGACGAATTCAGAATGTGGTGCGTTAGAAATTTTTTTATCATCCGTTGACACAAGACCACTGGCAGAGTTAACGAATTTAATTATTCCAAGCGTAATTTATCTTTACCATTTCCATTGCCATTGTAAAATCGCCGTGCACATCGGAACTAATAGATCTGCTTGCTTGTTGACACGGTAAACCATTTACCGCCTAAATACTCATGTGCTGGACAAAATTCATAAAGTGGTGGGGAGACTGGATGAGTGGTCAACCGATTGTAAGGCTAAATCGTGCAGCGGTGTGTCCCTCTAGTGAGTGGTCAACCCATTGTAAAGCTAAACCCTGCAGCGGTGTTTTTTTTTAACTGGTGAAGGGCCCCGCAGCAGACGCTACGGACGCACCGCAGCCTTGAGGCTTATTGTGCAACCCTGTGATGAAGGTGACGGTGATGATTATTATTTTTTGTCCTTGTCGTAGTAATGGAGCACCGGTGGAATGAAATTGACAGGGGAAAACCGAAGTACTCGGGGAAAAACCTGTCTCAGTGTCACTTTGTCCACCACAAATCCCACATGGACTGACCCCGGGATCGAACCCGGGCCTCCGCGGTGGGAGACCGGCGGCTAACCGCCTGAGCGGTGTGGCCCTCTAGTGGGTGGTCAACCCACAGTGAGGCTAAACCCTGCAGCGGTATGTCCCTCTAGTGAGTGGTCAACCCATAGTAAGGCTAAACCCTGCAGCGGTGTGTCCCTCTAGTGAGTGGTCAACCCATAGGAAAGCTAAACCCTGCAGCGGTGTGTCCCTCTAGTGAGTGGTCAACTCATAGTAAGGCTAAACCCTGCAGCGGTGTGTCCCTTTAGTGAGTGGTCAACCCATAGTAAGGCTAAACACTGCAGCGATGTGTCCGTCTAGTGAGTGGTCAACCCATTGTGAGGCTAAACGCTGCAGCGGTGTGTCCCTGTAATGAGTGGTTAGCCCATCGTAAAGCTAAATCCTGCAGTTGGTTTGTCCCTTTGGATGAGTGACTTCACAGTAGAATACAGACGCCCCGGCTGGCACTCAAATACTCTATCCCAGCATGCAGAGATTCTAAAACATCTTGTTTTGTAGCCCCCACAATCATCACACAGCCTTCCCAAATATAAATTCAGGCAAGAAGAGCCAATTATTACGAGGGAGATAGCGAAGAAATTGTAGCAAGCGAAATTTTTGGTGCCACCAGAACCAGTTGGTGTAGGTCGATGCTAGGTGTGCAGCATCAGGCGGGTTCATTTATTTCTGCTGCACTCGCTTCTGACGTCATCCCAAAGTAACCAAACACACCTATAATCGTCGGCCCATCTTTAACTTCTTTTGTGCCGGTCCAGCTGTGTTCGCGTAACTTCCGACACGACGTCGCGGCGTGGAGTCTCTGCAGTTATTTTCTTCCTCGGTCTCTGTTAGAGCAGGAGAGCGCTCAGACACGTGTTTGAGAGATACCCGGGTCCGATCCCGGCTGGGTTACTAGCCGACGGGTATTTTGTCAGTCTGTCCAAGTGAATGCTGGGAAATATCTTGGACTCAACCCCCTCTACCTTTTTCCAAATCTTTAACAGCTACAATTGCCGCCATCGCTACTACTACCACTACTACTACTAGTAGTAGTAGTAGTAGTAGTAATGTGGACAGTCATATCGACGGTTAAAATTTGGAAACATTAAGGGAGAAACAGAAAGTAAAATAGTGGCAGCACAAGATCAAGCAATTAGTACAAAGTATTTTAAAAATAAAATTTTGAAGGAAGAAGTTGACAGTAAGTGCCGGTTATGTAAACAACATGAAGAAACTATGGACCACGTAACTTCAGGATGTCCCAATTTGGCGAAAAATGAACATTTAATGAGACATGATAAAGTTGGTGCGCATTTACATTACTCAATACGCAAAGCCCTGGGCATCGAAACGACAGATAAATGGCACGCACACACACACACACACACACACACAAACCAGTATGTGAACATGAAGATGTGACTGTGTTGTGGAATCAAGCGGTGCATACAGACAGACAGACAGAGAGGTTACAGCAAATAAGCCAGATATGATAGGTAAAAACAAGAAAGAGAAAACATGCATACTGATAGATGTGGCAACACCAGCGGACAGAAATGTCACACAAAAGGAAGCAGAAAAGAAATTAAAATACAAGAGTTTATGTACAGAGATACAACGAGGGTGGAACATGAACTGTGTGACTGTACCCCCGGTAATTGGAGCCAGCGGAATAGCAACAAGAGGTTTAAGGAAAAATGTAGAAACTGGATACCTGAGCGGTGGGGATCAGCGTTGGTTCAAGGGAAGTACCGGGGAGAAATGGCCTGTGGTAACATACAACAACAACAACATAATAATAATAATAATAATAATAATGTTTGTTTACTCTATGACTGGACAACCTTAATGGCCAATTACGAAATCAGCACTAATATACAGATATATAACGTACATACGTACAAAAACAAACAGTAAGAACAAAACTGTACGATACAATGCAGTTAAGAAACACATCAGAGATAAAGTTAGAAAAGTGTGCATTACGGTGCAGAATACAGTTTCTCCTCTGATAAGGCAGCTTGGTAGATAAAAAATTTAACTTATGATGTTAAATCTGATTAAGAATAATAATTTGTTACTGAGAATAATACTAATAACAATATAATAATAATAATAATAATAATAATGAGAGTAGTTTAACTTCGTTGAACGCTGTGGGCCTGTGTGTCTACACCAGGATCAAGTCTCCACTCTCCTGAGATGTGCCGAGTTTCCAGCACATGTGTATGACATCCACTGATCGCTTTAAGAGCAGTCTGATTGATCCCTGTTAGTACTGTCAGGGCCAGCGGCTTCTGTTCTTGAGTTGTTCAACGTAAGGACGGCACACACGTGAAACTGGATGTTCCCATCGCCGTAAATGTCAGTGTTACACTCTTTTTGTCTGTGACGCCGTACTGTTTTGTATATAGGTCTCAACGGTTCAGAGGAATCTTCGCAATAGAAGAGGTTCCATATTCAGCCCACGCCATGTTGAGGTAAAGATTTTTGGGGGGGGGGGGGGGGGGGGGGGGGGGGGGGGGGGGGGGGGGGGGGGGGGGGGGGGGGGGGGGGGGGGGGGGGGGGGGGGGGGGGGGGGGGGGGGGGGGGGGGGGGGGGGGGGGG